>ML675650.1:3951139-4255589 GCA_007922155.1 Mesoclemmys tuberculata | reverse complement strand
CCGCAGCCGTCCCGCCCAACTTCACCGGCCCCCGGCCCGGCCCCGGGCGCTTTGCTCGCCGGGCTCGGGGCAGCGGAGCCGCCGCGGGGCAGCGCCGGCTGGAAACCGCAGCGCGCCTCGCCCGGCCGCCGCGCGCGGAGCGGCCGGTGAAGTTGGGCGGGACGGCTGCGGAGCGCCGCACGCCGCGTCCCGGGGCAGCCCTGAAAGCCGCTCGTCGGGGAGAGCCGCGGCGCCCCTGGGGCTCCCGCCGGCGGGGAGAGCGACCGAGGGGCTGGCGGTTGTGTTTGGTTACTCCTTTGCGGCACGGTGCGGCTCCAACGCCAAAAGTCAGCGGCGGGGTGGGAATCCTTACGGCGGCTCCACCGGACGGAGCTCTC
Source organism: Mesoclemmys tuberculata (assembly GCA_007922155.1). Taxonomy (NCBI): domain Eukaryota; kingdom Metazoa; phylum Chordata; order Testudines; family Chelidae; genus Mesoclemmys; species Mesoclemmys tuberculata. The sequence goes on along the minus strand of ML675650.1, from coordinate 4,255,212 downwards.
CCCTTTCTGTAAGTCTCTCTCCCCCGCCCCCTGTTTTGCATGGCTTAAAAAGTTGAGGTTTCCCTTCGTTGCCTTTTCCCGTTTCTCAACGATTTCGGTGCCGATCATCGTAGAGAGAAATCTTTGCTAGAAAACCAGGGCTCGGAGAGGTTAGAAACAGCCTGTTTAGATTTCTAACTCCGAACCCATTTAGATTTGTAAATCCAATCTCCCTTTCTGCCTGTCTTCCTCTTAGAGAAAACATCGGGTATGAAAGATACAGAAAAGTTTCGTCTGCAGCATTTTGGCTAAATTTAAAATACCGATTTAGCCTCCAAATACCCAGCAGTTATCAAGGATAAAATGAGCCCGAGATAATTTTCTTCTGCAAAACAGAGAATGAATTTTCGCACGAGCCTAAGACCCTAAGAGGGTCTGAGTGAGGCAGAATGTACAGCAGAGCCCGAGGTTGCAGCTAGCTGTTTAAGTTAGCAGAATGTGTGTAATGTGTTTACTTGAGATTTGTTGTGCTTGAGAGACTGGGGGAAGATTTCTCCATTAACACAGTGTTATGTGAAATGACATCTTCTCTCATGGTGAGTTAAACGCTGGATTAGATCTAGAGATTTCAAGAAAATATAAAGTAGAACTAATCACATTTCCTTTATGCACTACAGCCTTTTAGCCAAGGCAGATTTGCTCTCAAAATAAAAGAACGTGATCTATCTATCTAAGTTTAGGCTAGGACACAGGAGATGGCTGTGGAAGGACAGACTGTAAATTCCCAGGGAAGTGTATCAAACGAGCTACAAAAAACGCAACATTTTTGAATGAAAAGAACTAAAATGATTTTTCCAAGCTAAACTGGCATTTGAAGCATTTTCAGAACAATGTGCTTTTTTAAAAGGAAAACTGTAAATGGAACCCCCCCCTGATTTTTATTTAAAAAAATCAAAAGATTGGAAGTGATGCACAAATCGAGCTCTCCGCTTAGAAGATCGGCAGTTTAAAATGTGATTAACAGTGAAAAACAAGGGTTCTCCTGCAGTTGTTTTCCTGCTAATCTGACGGGCAGCCATATGTGGAAAAGCCACCCAGGGACTTAGCGGCTTCCTCCATTAACCTAAATAATGACAAATCAATATCTTCTGCCGGAATTTCGGGGGAGGAAAAGAAACGTAGGGGCAAAGCCCCAGTTTGACTACTATCGCTCTTGCTGTTCTAGTCAGTCTGGTTCTGGACAGATTTAATGCAACTGACTCCAGAACCAAATAAAAAGGGAAGGAATTGCTGCTGGCTGAATTTTCAGCTGGAGGTTACAAGCCGCCCTGTTCTCTGCCGTGAGACACATCTTACCTCGCCCGAAACATTGCAATCAACATTTAAAGAAATGGTTTTGCTTTCCCGCGAGGAAGGGATCAACCCAAGCCCAACACACAGCTCCCTTCCCTAGACAGGGGGATCGTTCCCTAAGGAGGGCATGCAAAGCCATGCTCTAGTCCGAGAACAATTCCTCGCTGCTGTTCCGAGAGCTGGGCGCTTACAACGCCCGAGGGGTTTGTTCCTGGGCCAAGAATAACAGTTCCACCTATTTCCTTCGTTACCGTGAGAGGGGAAAGCTGGAAACCCGCAGGTAGCCAATCCCGCCTCCACTCGGTGCGGTGTGCGCAGAAGGTAACACAAGGACACGCTCATCAGCCCAAGGCAGTTGCATTGTGCCATGAAAGGCAGATTTGTCCAGGTGGGGACCCAGGGCTAGCTACCTGTCTGTCTGCGAGCATGGCCCAATCTTTAGGTGGCGTTTTAAGTGCATGTTTCTCGGTTTAAACACTTCATCGAGCGAAGGTGGAGCGGACCTGGAGCTCACTCAAAAAGTCCGGTTCATGCCTGGCTATTTAAGCTAGCTCCCTACAGAGAGGGGACCTTCCATTTACTCTTCGGAGTGATTTTTCTACTACTTAACAACAAAAAGCACAAGGTGAAGAAGGCCCCCATCTCCATGACTTTAAATAGCGACACCCCCCTTCGCCCCCAATCCCTGGCCAGTGCCTCCTTTTGAAAGTTTTGGCCGTTCAACTTTCCCCGCAATGTTGGGCTGGTTTGGTTTTTGCTTCACGCGTTGGTCAGTCCGCAAACGTTGGGGCGAGTTGAAGGGCTGAGATGGGAAGAGCTAAAGCGCAGGCCTTTTCGCTCCAAACTTTTCCAGTTGGCCTGGGCGTTGGTGTCCATAAAATCAAGCTGTCGTCCGGTTGCCTATCCAGATGTCTGTCACCCTCCCTAAAATCAGCCCCGAACCAAATAATGGTAGTAATCCAACCTGCTCCTTCCTTTCCTACCGGCCCTTTGTAGTTAGGGGAGGCTGAGGGACTTGGAGCCAATGTGATCGCCGTGGGAGAAGAGGAAAAATCTTACGCCCATTTCAACTGGGGGAAGAAATATAACAATAAGAATGTGCTGAGTCAACGGCTTCCCCTAACGCTGGAGTAACCTGTGCAGCTCAAATCCAGATCAACTGCAATCGGAGCAAATGAACCAGCGAGGAACTCCCTTGGATCTGGACTAGCCAAGGAAAAGGCGAGAAGTGACCACCAAATGGAGAGTTAAGACGTGGGCTTCCAAAATAAAACTCCTGCATATTGAGAAAGACAATGAGAATTCACCTCTCTGTCGGTTCCTTTGCGTGGCTCTCCCTCACGTGTTTCTACCCGGGATAATCGAGTGGGAGAACACTGGACAGGGCTTTTGTGCCTTCGGTGGGGATGCTTGGCTTTTCCTTCTGCAAAAGTTTCCCTCCAGTTTTCAGGTGCGAGGTAATATTTGCAAAGAACAACCCGGATTTTATTTTTCGCAATGACACTGCTAATAATTAACCCCAAAGCCCCCCGCCCCAAACTTTCTTTAATACCCATTGTTAGCAAATGGGATGGCTTTGCTGTGAATCAGCAACGCTTTCACTTAGAGCACAGCTGGAGAGCAGCAGTGTTGGATTTAAGGCTTAAACAGCTGCTGTAATATCTGTGTGAACTCACAGACACCTCTGGACATCTTTCGCCTACTTCCCCCCCCATATATGCGTATACAAGTATATTACACGTGTGTGAATCTATACTATACATGTATGCATCACGTGTGAATAGTTGTGTGCATATGTGATATCCATATGGAGTAGAACATGTAGACACAATACACACATATGTATGCATATGTACATATAGGTATTATATATACATACACACACTGAATATTCCTCAGTGAAGAATATACAATACATATGTATATCTCCATACACACACGTGTCCATATTATATTAGTCACATTATATTTATTAACAATACCCACAATACATAAATATATAGTATATATTTCGATATCTATGTATCTAGATTCCAGAATTAAGTTCCTTGCTTTAATATTTCTCAGCAATAGACACTGTAGTGCTCCAAATTGGCCCCAGACTTAGATGTTTTTCTCCTTTTATGATGCCCCCATACGCCTGGCACAGTGCAATTTTCTTCCGTAGACGCCCGGAAAACACAGACGAGCCAGTCATTTACTCAAGTGTATTTTTCACAGCGATTTGCTACTGGGGCCTTGCAAGGCTGCCAGAGCTGGCCCTGCTAGATTCAGCCTGGCTTGTCTCCTGTAATCTGCTCCGGCGATCCTGGAGTAGACCGGAGGCAGTACAGAAGATCAGATTTTTAAAAGCAATTTTTGGGGGGGGGGGGGCTCCCCTCCGTGAGGACTTCCATCTGCTAGCTAGAAGAGCAGGTGGTAACGGGGACAAACACAGGGGAAGAGGAGAAGGCATTTCCACGGATGGCTCGTTTTCCTTCCCTGTGAACTAGTTATTCCCTTTCCGTCCCATAAATTTCTCCAGCCAGAAGATGAATGGTGTGAATCCGAAAACCCGTTAACTGCCGGGAAAAGCTCTAGGACGCTTCTTCCACCCGCTGCAGATTATTTTAATGGGAGTTAACCTCTCCGGCTCCAGCAGCCGAACGCAGGCAGCGCGGTTCACAGGCGCAGCAATGTGCTCCGCACAGTGAGCCTCGCTGAAGAGGCAGGTAATCTCATAGCCGGGCTGCTTTACATCGGTGCCGAGCCCTGGTCTCCCTCGCCTGCTGGGCAAATGGGGATCCTGCCTGTTTAGACTTTGCCTGCGACCTGAAGGGGTTTTATTTCAAGAAACGAGGGCAAGCCGGGAGTGAACTAGCGAGGCGGGGTGTTCCTTTGCCTCCCCAGGGAGACGAGAAGTATTTTCGGGCTGTACAGGTTCCTGAGAACACAGAGATTTTCAAAGTGTTCGCTAATTTGCCTGCTCATTAGCATAGCGCAGCTTCCCTTTGTTAGAAATCCACAAGGATCCAACCCTACACCGGTTCAGAAATCTGTCACTTAGCACACATCTCCTGCACCTAGGTGATCTCCCCGTGGGTTGCCAGATTGATACCGTTTTTAATAAAAACATCGATTATTACTTGATGGTTTATCCCCACATCTTTATTCTTTAGCAACTGCAATAATTCTATTCTCTTTTATGGAAAGTCCCGTTTACTGGTTAGTGGCTTCCAGAGCAGGGTACTTCTGTGGTGAATCTAGGGCATTTCATTCCCCATAGCCAACGTGGGGGCTGTCTAGTCTAGCAAAAATTTGGGGATATGAACCCGCAGAGAGATCTTTGTTATGAGTGGGCTATTTTTTTCCAATGTGAAGAATACAGCTCTGTTCAGAGAATGACCTGTTTTAAGTCACAGAATGGTTTCATCTAATATTTCTTGACAACAAATATTAACACATGATCTTTTCCCTCCTGCATTTTTATAATCATGTTTACTTTGAAAATAATCCTGATAAACTCATCCAGTTGTTTATTTGTGTGTTTGGGGGTGATGGAAGAGGGCAGAAATGCTGATGGTTTACCATTTGGCTGACTTTTTCTTTCTTTCTTTCTTTCTTTCTTTCTTTCTTTCTTTCTTTCTTTCTTTCTTTCTTTCTTTCTTTCTACTTAAATTACTTTTTCTAGGTGAAAAACTATAGAGCTATGAAGTTTTTTTATTGAATATGATGTTAATAATTTAATATAATTGAAATTGCTAATTGCTAAGGAACCTCAGGCTAGTTTATTTCGGTTAAGTGGAATTGTATCTCAGTTCTGTAGTGTTAAAAGCAAGAAGGACGTTCTTTTTCTGGCCTTAAAAGAATTTCAGAATCAAAACAGATAGGAGTTGTAATCCTAATATGATGGGATGGATCGCTCTGGAAAATGCAGCACAAGGTTATCTTCAGACTTCTCTTGATGTGCTCTGAATAAACTTATTTTTATAGCACAAACACCTTGAACCTGAAGCTTCCACTAAGATCTGTTGTGCTGAAAAAAGATTCACTTCTGAAATTGACAAGGAACTTCAGTGACTGGCTGCTCTGTACAGGCTTAAACTAGCTTTAGCAATCAAATATTTTATGTGTATTCATTATGTGTTCTGACAGTTTTAGAAGGTGTTTACAAAGTTTGACAGCAGTTTATCAATGGGAAATGACTGGATTTAAATAAAAATAGCTTTATGTGAGGTTTTTTAACACTGAGGTATTTGACTTGTCAGCTTATTCTGTACAGTTCAAGTTCCCTGCAAATAGAGACTTTTTCTTATTATTTTTTTGTTCTAGTTTTGGCAGCAGGGATCTCTCTTGCTGTTATTTGTTTTCAGTTTCACCAGCCCTCTGTTATAACTGTAGTTTGGATGATTAACAATTTGAGGGTTAATTATATTTCCTCACTTGCTCCTTGAGATTATTACATGTTTATTGGTTACCCAGTTTAGCTGCTACTCATCTAGCGGGGTCCCATTTCACACCAGGTCTATGATTCACCTTGCTAAAGGTGAAGAGTGCAAATCTGCTAGAAAAAGAATAATGTATGTTTCTGGGATAAGCATTCCCGTTTCATTTGCAGGACCATAATATCTGCAGAGGCTGTTGTAAATGATAACAGCAAAAACCATTCCATATTTCGTCCCTTTTGATTAAGTTAAGCATTAAGCAGTCATTTTTTTGGAGAAAAAGGTAAACTATATTTAAATTCAGGTGCAACCCTTTTCTGATTGAATGAAACTAAATGTATAAGGAAAACTGTCGGAGTCTTACTTTTCTTCAGCCTCATATTTGTAGGGAGATTAAAAGTCACTTCTTAACCAGGCAGCTGCAGGCTTTACCTGGGCAGTTCTTACTCAGGCAAAATCTCCCACTGGTTTCAATGAGAGATATTGTCTGAGGACTGCTGGTCTGGGCCTAAAAATGTAATTTGAAAGGCTGTTTTACAAACCAGGGCCTGATTTTGCCGTCACTTAAATCAGAGGAACTCCATTGAAGCCAGCTGGCTTACAGTGGTATGAAATTGCTGTGAGAACACAATTAGATCTTTTTTCATTCTTCCTGCCTCGTCAGTAAGTGATGCTCAGTAATTTGAAAATGTTTAAACTCTTGAGGAGGAGTGAAGTTGATCATTGCGAATGAGGAATCTGTGGCTAAACAGGATTTGCAGTAGAGAAATGTCTTTCAACTATCACAAAGATGTTCTTTTTTCTGCTTGTTTTTTTTTTTTCCCGTGTGTTTCAGGACATGGAGGAGTGAACCAGTTAGGGGGTGTTTTTGTGAATGGTCGTCCACTCCCTGATGTTGTCCGCCAAAGGATCGTGGAGCTTGCCCACCAAGGTGTCAGGCCGTGTGACATCTCCAGGCAGCTACGGGTCAGCCATGGTTGTGTCAGCAAAATTCTTGGCAGGTAACTTTGTTTCTGTAAAGGAAAATATCAAACACTGTCCCTTGATCAAAGATTATAAAACAAGAAACAAGTCAAATGGAGACTGATAGAAATGACCTAGGAATTGACAGGAGTTTGCTTAGGATCAGTCAGTCACAGTTTAAGATGTCTGACTTGGGAAGTGAAAGTGACGATTTATTTATTTATTTGGTTGTTTATTTACTTCACCAAAAAAATTATTGCAAATAACTAAAGAAGGGTAGGGGCAGGATACCACAAGTGGTCTAAATTTCCTGCACCTGTGTGTACTGAACAAATAGACAAATTTGTGCGTCATCTACAGTAAAATGGAAAAACCAGAAGTTATGAATCATGCAGTGAAAACTACCCCTTTTATTTTCTAAAAAGCATGCTATTTTTAGCAGATCATTTCACTATCTAAAACCACCCAGAGCAGTTGTCAGTCAGCACACTCATTTACATGGCCTCTTTTGAAATTTGTCACAATAATTTCATTTTAAAGCTTGTTTTATTGTAATAAGATATATTCCTAATTAGAAACCAAAGTACCATAAGTAACCGTTAACTCTCTTAATTTTGATACTTTGAGAGAAGCCATCTGTTCTGATTGGAGATGCTCAAAATTGTATAGCAATAGTGAATTAAAAAACAGAAAAGGTTTCTAACCTCTCAGAATTTGATTTTGAACTTGATTTAGATTCAGGAAGGTCACCACTTTTTATTTTAATTCCTTGTGCACAAATCTGAATATCGTTTGTGTAGATCACTGGTTTTAATGCACTGGAACGCATGTATCTCGGGAACTTTTAGCTGCCATACCGGAGAATGTATTTTCTATTACCTTCTATTTTCTCTCTAAAACTCAGAGAGCTTTTAAAATGTTTAATTTGAGCATTAATTTGAGCATTAATGATTGAGTTAACTTTATTGTCTGCATTCCACTGGCATTAGTCATATTTTGACCTTTGCTTTTTTTTTTCCAATTTTAATTGATCTGTTTTATTGGTTGTACTGTAGTTATAAAGATAATTAGAGCAAATATTTGTCTAGCAGTGCACATAGACTCTTCCCCTTGAAATAACTGCAGCAGCAATCCTGCATGGACAAATGCAATATACAAAATGAAACGAATCTGGCAAAGTTAAGGATTCTCTCGTCCTTATTCCATGAAGCCCATTCTCTATACTGGAGACTCTTCCCTGCTGTCCTATTCAGTTGGCTGCTCTAGTGCTATAGGAGCCAGTCATAAGCAATGCACAGAAGGGCCCAGAAATCCAGTGGTCATGGTTCTTCTCTCCCATGCAGTAGTTTGACCTCGGTGTAATTCCATTAGAACTCACCGAAGTTACACCTGATTTTACAGTGGTACAGGTGAAAGGACATTTAGGCTCTGATGTCTTTACTCTTCCTGACAGAGAGACTTTTCTTGGGTTTTATATGGAACTTTCCTGCCTGTCACAGGCTGCTTCATTCTGTTTGATCTTTGAATCTGTTCTAAATGATGTTCCTTAATCCCCAGTCTGAATGGCAACAGTCCTGTTTGCGATACCCTTACCACTCTAGCTAACAATATTACTAACACTATTTAGTATCAGTGCAAAGCCAATAAACAGGCAACTCATCTGCCTGCTGGGGAAACGTTCAACCGTTTTACTGTTTCAGAGTTGAATAGATTTGTCATTAGATATATTTGCATTATGGAGCTGAGAGAGCAGCTCTGGAGTTTTGTCATTTAAGTTGTTAACAATAAATTGGAATTTCATAGCTCATTATTTTCATAACTAATAATTACGGTGGGCAAAATGTCACTGTAATTGGAGTCTCTGTGGGTGGGGAAAAATATGAACCCACAAGTAAATCCATTTGATTCCAAATTCTGGAACTGAAAGTTTTTGAATCTGCTTGTTTTTAGTTGAACCTTGGAAAAACCGTGAAACGTTCAGAGACATAAATGTGAGCGTTTGGGCGATGATCTGGACGGCTGCAGAATGAGGCAGACCGTAGCTGATAGCTCATGAAGCATTACAACAGGGGCGTCTGCCCTTCACCCATCTGAGGGGCGCATTGGCAACCTGCCTGGAGCTTGAGGGCCGGATCTAATTTGCATTAAATCAAGCAGAGTGAAGCTTCCCTCCTCTTTAGTATGGGGTTGGGGCCAGATTGAGAGGGAGAATTGCATTGTGGGAGCTGTAGTCTCTGTGGGCCATGCCCCAAGTTAAAGATGAGACTGGCGAGGCAGGAAGAGTGCCCTGTGGAATTCTGTAGATTTTAGCGGGCCTGTAGGGCACACTTTGGCCATCCCAGCTTCACAGGAAAATTGGGATCAAGTTATTCTGGGACTGACTCTATGAGGCCTGATCCTTTGCCCTTTAAAGTCAGTTGGAGTCTTTCCATTGATTTTAGTGGGGTTCAGCTCAGGCCCTTAGCCTCTATGCCAAAGTCCTTCAATGAGGCAAAATCACGATCCAGCAACACAGGGCCCTGTTTGCGTGCAGAGACCGATACGCATCGCCAAACTGCTTGTCCATTGCCTGTTTTCTGGTTGGCTACACTGTCCAGGGCTGGAGGCAACAGAAAGCAAGGGGCAACCACCAGTGATCACGCACACGTGAGAAAGAGAGAGAGGAATTTTGATAAAATCGGCCACTTTTTATTTGCCCCATGAAAATAGTGAATGGCTAGTAATGCAGCACTAAGCTTAGCAGAGCCCAGTTCTGGAGCTTTACTCACTGGAGGGACGCCATGTCCAGGGTCCAGTTTGAATGGTCATTTTTCATAGGCATGATTTTTTTAGCTTCATCATGCAAATGTGTTCTCAACATTATTTTATCAAGCACCCAAGGGAACAGTAGAGGGTGGGAGCAAATGTTGCCTTCTTGCCCTAAATTCATTGTTAGACTCAATTCAGGGCAACCAAAAGAGTTAATCCATCACCTTCCATTACTAGTACTCAAATGAGTGCCTGGAGACAGAAGTGGAACAGGCCATTTGTTCCAAACTCATGTGAAAACAGGTGCAAACATCATCTTGCCACTCCCATTAAAGGGATTTTTTAGGCCCTGAAAAGAGAATGCCCGCAGGAAGCTTATAAACCTGTAATGCGGAGAAAATCTGATGAATACGACCGCCCTTGATATATAGTCAGACTTTAGTCCTGTAACATGTTTATGCTTTTTTGTATCAGAGATATTTTAGAAGATTTGTTTTTCCCCAGACAACACAGATGTCAAGGATCTGCGGAGAAAATATATTAAGTGAACGGATGTTTTAATTGGGTGGGTTCTAATAAAGATCCTGCTAAAAATATGGGCTCTGCCAAGGTCTATGAACAGGTTTCAGGTGATACAGCCAGGGCTTGTCTGGCAAGGTCTCCCTGTCCAGAGAGCTCATAAAGAAATGGGAGCTCTATGTGCAGAGGGCTTTTAGAATAAGGTCTGATAGGGAAGAAAATACCAGTCCCTCTGCTGTTAGTTCACATGTTATTTTTCATCTGCTCTTAGACTATTACGAACTAGAAAAAAAGAGCACAGCATCGCTGAATTTTCACAGCAAGAACAGCGTCATTATTTACACCACAACTTTTAAGTTTAGCATTTAGGCAGATTATTTTCTTCCTTAGATTTCCTCCTGGGCCTCTATGGATCGAACAAGGCCCCCACTCTGAGCAATGTTTTCCAAGCTTTTTTTTAATGGGAAAAACAAAAGGCAGGTTTTCAGCTGGAATAAAGTGTTGCAGTCCTGATGGAGCTGGTGCCATTTATACCATCTGAGCAGCTGCCACCGTGTCTATCACCGTCTGATTGGAGTAATTTTTAATCACACAAGTAATCTCAGCGACATCAAAAGAGCAACTTGTACAGGGATTACTCCTGTGGGCAAGGGTTAAGGTAGCAGGCCCTACACAAATAAAGAAACCAACTACTCTACTTTTTTCTGAAAAGAGTGATGAGGAAATATTTGTTTCCTCTTAAGAACTGGATATTGAAACCATAGCTCCCAGTAAAAGAGAATACAAGAAAACATTATACTGGCATCCTTACTTCAAATGTACTCTGCAAATATTGGTCAATGTGCTCCTTTACCTGGCCTTCATGTGTCTGTGAAGTGATGATAAGGCATTTACATTAGTGCTGGTGAATTTCCCTCTAAACAGTACTTTACTACAAAAGAGTTCACCACAAAAAGTGGTGTGGAATGTGATTTGTTTCTGCTACTGCCCCGACCTCTGATTAATAACACACATTGCCAGTTAATTTAGGAATGCAGCATGCCCTTTAATCTTGCATTGTTTCTATTGTCTTGCTGTTATGGAAAAATATATGTTTGGTACTGGGGCCCATTTCCAATTACTATAAATTAATCTATTGTCCTACGTAGCTTGAAAGTGTGAGTGAAAGTGCAGATGTATCTTAGAAGCGACTGGAGATCTGTTACACTAAAAATGTGCACACTGTAAACCTCCAGCCTCCTTGTCTGCCAATTCTTGGTAACTAAAGCTTTGTCTTGGATTCCATCCCAGGTACTATGAGACTGGGAGCATTAAGCCTGGAGTGATTGGAGGATCCAAACCAAAGGTCGCCACACCCAAAGTCGTCGAAAAAATTGCAGAGTATAAACGCCAAAATCCCACCATGTTTGCCTGGGAGATCAGGGACAGACTCCTAGCCGAGCGAGTGTGTGACAATGACACCGTGCCCAGCGTCAGCTCAATTAACAGGTACAGATTTGGATGGCGCTGATCAGTGGATTTCACTGCTAGAAGTTGCAGCATCTGCTCACTTGGGTGCTTTGGATCATTTGCAAGGGATCGGTCTGGGTTTGTTTCCTGGATGACTTTGGCCACCACGAAAGCCAGTGGCTGAGCACAGGGCAAGTGTGGGGCATATTCTGAGCAATTGCTGTCATTGTGCATCCCAACTCTGACCTGCAGTTCTTCTGCTTTAAAGTCCAATGCTTGTTTGAGCTGAGAGTGCTGGCAGCGTTGGACTGGGCAGCAAAGGATTTCACAGTATAAACACTCCCCTGGGATCAGATTGAGACCACTAGAGATCTGGACTCCTGGTGATCTGAAAAAGGTCTGAATCCCAATTTCTAGCAGCTGAAGGTGGGAATGAGCGGGGTCGAGTGGTTAGAGCATGTCAGTGTTTCTGGATTCCCTTAGGCCACATTCATGTTGCGTGGAGTAGTGTACTAGTCACCATGAATAAGGCTGATGGAATCTGGTCTGTAACCTTTACGTGCCTCAATTATCCATCTGGAGAAGGAGTGGTAAATTTACCGACTCCGAGGAGCCTTTTGGGGGTTAATTAATTTTATAAAGAACTTTGACGCCCTCACATGCAAGGTAGGTAGCTTTTCCATTGACTTCCATGGGCACAGGGTTGTGGCCCTTTAGTGAGGTACAAAGTCTAATGAGCTTTTTTAAAGTGGTCCACCTACATGAACCTGAACCAGAACTGTTTAGGAAATCAAGACTCACATGCTCGATGATGAGAGATTAGCTCACATCGAAGAGAAAAACAAGCGTTCACCATGCCAGCTTTGAGAAACAGCTTGTAAAAAGTTACAAAAGTCAGTAGCAAGTGTCTACAGTCAGGGATACAGAGCATCTAAACGTTCTTATAGATGGTAAGCAGCCACCCTTTATGCTCAGCAGTATTCTTCTCAGAGAGGTTTTCATAGTCAACAACAGGGTGTCTACATAAAAGCCCTTTAAATTCAGAAGGGACTACAAAGGCTGTTTTGGGCTGTGGATCTATTTTTGTGTATGTGTGTGGTTCTAGAAATCAAGATCGCTTTCATGCAGTTTCATCCAAATCCCCAGAATGCAGCTCACTCTAAATTTCCATCTGTGTTTATGGACATGTAATAAATAGATGTCATATTATTTTGTAAGTCCGTTTGGGGATCCCAGCCTGGATGCACTTGTGGAATTGCCCCTTAAGTATTAATAATCTCTTGCATGATTTTTAAAAATAACAGGTGGTCCTTTCCCTCCTAATCAAATGTTATGTGACAAATTCATGGGAAGCAGTGCAAAGACTGGGCAGACAATTCAAAATGTTTAACGCTGTCTGCAGTTTCCTAACTAGAATGAAATCCTAGCAGCATTCGGTAATACTGAGAGAGGGGCAGATTTTGGTAAGAGAGACATTTTTTTGAGAAACAAATCAGAAACTGGGGTCTGAAAGAAAATCTTAATATTTGATGTCCTCAAGTAACGGAGGGCCAGTAACACTCGCACTGAAATCCATGGGAGTTATGCCATTGTCTTCACTGGTAGCACTATTATTATTATTAGTAATGCACCTCGGGGTCAGGGCTTCATTGCGTTAGGTGCTTTACAGACACATAATCAAGAAACACTCCCTGCCCTAAAGAGATTGCAATCTAATGAGGCCTCTCGCATGTTTTAATCCGTCTTTCACATTTCACTCATTTGTTGCCTTCTCTACTGCCGCAGAATGTTTCTCGTACCAATAATATCATGAATAATCACTATTACGTTTTTAAAAGCTGTTCCGTGATTTGTAAGCAACCCCATTTGGTGTAAATCTCAACCTTTCTCATCCATCTGCAGTTGTGGCTCAGAGCCTCCTTTTGAAATATCTGCCATCTTTTTGCGTTAGTTTGTTTTATTGTGGAGAATTGTTTTTTCCCCCTTATAGCCCCTTCCTGCTTACGTACGTGTAAGAAAGACCCGACATAGGGTAATAAGCCTGGAATCTACTCCAAATACAATAGGCCCCAATTCTGCAGTCTGTCCCTATTCAACTGTGCACTCCTTGGGAGGCAAGCACAGGATTAAAGTTAAGCATGTACTTAACTGCTGTGTTGGGCAGTAGCATCTGATCCTACACATCTTTGCACATGCAAGTGGGACGTCTTGTGTCGTTAAGGACTATTGTGACTCAGAGTTTGCTGGGTCAGTCCCTTTAAAAGCAGATCATCTGGTTATGGGAAGGTCTGAGAGCCCTGTGGGAAGACTTGCCGACCAGGAGGTGATCTGAAATTCAACTGCTTATATTCCATAGCCTTTGCCAACCGCTCCAGAGCAGGAGCCAAAGGGCTGGTGTGTGTGCATAGGCTGAGATGTAAAGTTCCCATTTACTTGGAACTATTACACTCAGGGTTTGTTTTTCGATAGTCCTTGGCGAAGAAGGGCAAAGCACAGAACCGAGGGGTGGAAATCATCCAAATGAGCGGAGGGCCCTAGTGCAGACACAGGCCAGGGTGGGAGAGATATAATATAATCTCATACGCATTACAGACCTACATGCATATGTACGTGTACGGGGTGCATTATGGGTAACACTTTCAAAAGCACTGAAGTGACTTAGGAGCATTTCCAAAAGTGACGTTTGTAAAGGTATTTTGACACCTAAAGATGCAGCCAGGTGCCTGGTGGGGTTGAAAATGGGACCTAGATTTAGAAATCACAGAGATGCTTTTAAAATGGAACCCTCTATCCATTGACCTTGGAGCCCTGTCGGAAGCTGTTTGCGATACATACAAAGACTGCCCAGCCCACCCGTGGAATAAGTGGAGAGGAGTCACGCGGTCACCCCACTCCACCTCACCTCCCTGCTTCATGGGACGAAGGGAGGTCCTACGGTTCTGCCTGCAGCGACGGCAGTACAGCACCGCTGAACTGGTCTGCACGCTGGACAGTCTCGCCTGTGCGGGTTCTTATCCCGCGCTCACCCGCTTGGGGCTGGTGGATGCCTTCCAGTCCGGCGGGACTTCGGAGAACACGTGGCAGATGTGCGTCACATGGAATGATGCAGCCCTGGAAGGGCTTAGATATTTCAGTGGTGAGCCAAGGATCAGAATCTAGATAACGAGGCTCCTGCTTTTGTGTAGCAGAATTTGGGATAACTTCAAACCATAGAACCAACCCTTAATAATACTAATGAATAGTAATAATTTGATACTCCTCAGCAGGAGCAAGTCCATGCCAATAAGGTTTAATTAATCATAATTATTAGCTTCACTCATGTAATTTGCAAGCTCACCAGCTGCTTTATTATCCTCTAGCCCTCCAGAAATAAAGATATTTACATGTAAGAAGGCCCTGAATTCTCTTGTGTCATTCTGACAACTAAAAAATCCTGGTGCAAACTGTTATTTCCCCACCTTCACTCTTGTACAGCTGGATCCCGCTTGAGGGGCGCAGTCCTGCTCACACGCTAAGTGAGGTCTGTGGCAAGGCTCTCATTGACTTCAATAATAGCAGCAGATCAGTGCCGGCAGGCATCTAGGCTGTTATCCGCTCCAAAAGGCCTGGCTTCTTGTTGGATGAAAAGTATGTTGGCAGGCACCAAGTAATCAAATCAGGTTAAACCCACCACCAGTGAGCGTAGTGGTGATTGCTCGGCACCCCGGGCTGCTTTACATCCTGCAGCTCTCAGGGCGGGAGGGAGAGACAGGGAGGGAGTCAGTTTCTACGTTAGAGAGCACATCGCACCAGCTATTTCTGCTCAGAAGAGAGATACGGGGAGGCCATGTGATTTGGTGGCTAGCATAGGGGGCTGGGACTCAGAGACCTGGATTCTGTGTCTGGCTTTCCCACTAGCCTGCTGGGAGATCTTGGGCAAGTTAGTTCCTCTTTCTATGCCTCAGTTTCCCTTCTCTCAAACTGAGATAATGACACTGACCTCCTTTATAAAGAACATTAAGACCACCTGGTGAAAAACCCTCTCTGTAAAGAGTAAGGTGTTGTTACTATTGCGATCACTGCTGAATTGCTGTAAAACAACAACAAAAAATGTAGTGGGAACAGCTAAAAATTCTGCAGAAAGCTGATTTTTCATAAAAGGAGTCTGCCTGATAAAGCGCTGGTCTGGGAATAATTTTTAAGCTTCTTTCTTTCGGACTGGCTATACTCACAAATGCAGACCCACGTTATAACTGTACACGGTCGGTTTGTGAGTGAAGTTTTGGCATCCTTGGGCGAACACAGTGTGCAAAAAAACTGGGACAGATCAAGGAATAAACTGGGAAACTAGTTTGTTAAATAGCCCCAAGAGAAATCGTCACCACAGGATTCTGTCAAAACACACATATACTATGAGTTCATGTCAATGAACTCTGTACTAGTGGAGTCAAGAGCGCTCTATCAATATTTGGGCCTGATCGTCTTTCCACTGAATTCAATGGCAAAACTTCCATTTATGTCGTGGGGACAAGTCTCAGACCCCATATTTCCCGTTAATACATTGCCACTGTCATTTTTGCCAGAACATTCCCGTTGCCTTTCTTGCTTACCGCCCGCTTTCCAAAAAGACAGCCTCCGTCCTTCCTTTTATTTCTCTGTATCTTTCTACACCACATGCACAACTGTAAGATTCTGCTCTGTGGCAGCAATGGTGTAAATTCGGAGTGACTCATTTGAAGTTCATCGGATTACTCCAGATTTGCACTAGTGTAAATGAAAGTGGAAAATGATCTGGAGTCTCCAGTTATGACAGTGTAATTTTTGAGTTTTGAGAGCTCACATTTCGTCCAAGATTTGTTGGTTTCATCTCACGTTTGATTTGGGGTAAAAGCTTCAAAAGCACCCAAGGAACTTTGGAGTTGAAATCCCATTTTCAAAAGTGATTTAGGGCCAGATTTTAAAAGGTGTTTAGGCACCTACAGATGCTGATAGGTGCCTAGTGGGATTTTAAAATATGTTTAGGGTGCCTAATTCTCACTGAAATCAACGGGAATGAGGTGTCTGGGCACTTTTGAAAATTCAGCTAAACTCCTAACTCACTTAGGCCTAGCTCCTCAAATGTATTTACATACCCTATTCCCATTGACTTCAGGAAGAGTTGGGTTTCTAAATACCTTTGAGAATCTGGGCCATTGGCACTTTAGAAAATTTGGCCCTCATTTTGCCCAGCTGTCTAACTTTCACTACGCTTCAATGGAATAATACAGGAAAAGATATTTCCTTTAGGATCCGAGTATCCAGAAGGGACAAAATAGCTTCTGATGTTCTGCATGTCCTGCTGAGATTTACCTGTAGCTTCTACTGTGTGCATGCCTGATAGTAAGTCGTCATTTGTTTCTTTTCAACTACATGCAGGATCATACGGACGAAGGTTCAGCAGCCACCCAACCAGCAAGTCCCAGCCTCTAGTCACAGCATAGGTAAGGCAAACTTTTTTTATATTAAAAAATAATATAGTGGAATACAAACATTCTAAAGAACTTTTAATCATTCGTATGGACAGCTAATTCTGCATAAAACACTTCAGCACACGTACTAATGCACCTTCTTTGTCATTCTGCAAAGGTTGAACATGGCAAATGAATTTTATAAATACTGCTAAAAGGGTTTGAATTTTACTGATTATTATGATAAATAGCTTTCACCAGGAGACAGAAAATTGAAATCTAAACCAAAGAACCCCACTAATGGGGGTCTATAGAATGTCAGATAATTAAAGTAATAAATCAAGAAAGGGATACTTATTCATAACATTTTCTGCATCATTAGTCAGTAAGTAGTTTTGAATGTATTTTTTTCTTCTATCAACCATCCTTTCCATAATTCTTTGTGCACTTGCAGTCTTGAGTGAAGAGGTACCAAAACTTTCCAAACTTTCTTCTCCTATTCTTCCCTCCTCCTGCCGAACTCAGATGCAGACTCTTGACGTTCAGGGCATAGCAATATGCTTTAGTTGAGTTCCGATGCAGCTTTTGTCCGGAGATAGCAGCCCCGATTAACACATTTTTGTGGTTCATGGAGTTGGTGGTCTCAGCCCACTTTATTGTTTGTGGAGATTTTTGATTTCTCTAAACATTGTCTTAGGCAACTGCATGTCCATCCCATATTCTTCCTTTATAGGCATTTTAACTCAACTCATAAGGTTGAGTTTCTTATTTCCATTTCCCATTCATGCCTCCTTATGTGCAAAATACAATGAAGTCAGTGGTGGACATTAATTACTTCAGCTGAACCAAGATTTGTCCCTTATAGCTAATCCCTTTAGAAGGTTAATCTTGGTTTTGCTTTCTTGGTAGGAAGGTGTTTCCTGGAAGTTTTCTAAAGGCAGGGGAAGAAAAGATAACCTTGCAGTGAAGGTGCACAATGAGGACTCAGGCAGTGTGGGTTTTATTACCACCTGTGCCACAAAATAGTTGTGGGACCTCCATAATTGCCTTGCATGTGGGTCTGGTAACTTATTTTGCAAATAGCCCTGGTGGAATAAGGCACTGCTCAATGTAAGGTAGCAGAATCTGGCCTTAATCTCTGCCTCTGCCTTAGTGTCCTCATCTGTAAAATGGGGGTAATGCTCACTTCTCAGGCGTGCTGGGAAGTTAAACTGATAAATCTCTGTGAGGTGCTTTTTGAGCTGCTCAGTGGAAAGCACTATAGAAAGGACCCCGTCTCACTGCTGTAGCTCTCTCAGCTGTGTCGGAGAAATTACACTACATCCAAACATTGGGAGTCATTTCATCAAGCAGGTGACTATAGGACACTCAGAGGAAGAAAAGCCACAGCTTGTGTGAAGGATAGTTTAAGGCTTGGTGGCGTTGCCAGCGAGCCCAGTAGCAAAACTCCTGATGGTGTCAGTGGATCTGGCCTTTGTTTATACAAGGGCAAGTCCTGATTCTTCTTTGCTCTGCACGGAGGGAAACTCGGTGGCTCATCTGTCCGCAGGGGCCGCAGAGCACAAACGGAGTGTTGGTCTCCCTGCTGGGAGGCCATTTGCACTCTGGGATTAGCAGCTGTGGGGTGGCAAATGTGATACCCCATCTCCTCCTGCATCCAAAGAGCAGGACACTGCCCCAGTACCCTGGGCCAAAGGATGTGTGTGTCGCCAGATTCACACTGCCCTGTAGGACGGGATCAGTGCCTCACCGACCCTACCCGAGGTGCTCTGCCCCAGGGAGGCAGCTTTAATTCACATCCTGGACCGCTCCGGCGTGCTCTAGCTCCACCCTCTCCCCCCAGCTGGCCCTGCTCACTTTGTGTGCTGCGCTGTTTGGCTCTTGGCCCTCTGGCAGATCAGTGCTGGAGGGTATGTAGCTTGTTCCCTCCTCACCTACCTTTGGGTGGATTCCTCTCTCTCCCCTCCCACCCCCGGGACCTGCAGCCTGGGTTCTGCCTGTGTGTGCTGACAGAATCCAGGCAGTGACTCATGCGCATTGACTGGTTTTTATCACACTCCAGGGAAGTGTGTAAGTATGGCTGGGGAAACCAAAGGAAGGCAGTTACGTGCTGGGCCCAAGGTCACGGAAGGAGTCAGTGCTGGGATTAGAACTCTTGGCGTGGCCACTAATTCTCTCTGTGTCCTCGGTCAAATCACTTAACCATTTTGCCTCTGTTTTCCTAATGCGATGTTCTTATTTAGTGACTTGCTTCCTAGGAGTTGGGTTGCTGGTTAATCAGTTTGTGCTTGCAAAGCATTTTGAAGCCGTAGAGTGCAATATGCCAGGGCTAGGCATTATTTTAATTATGATTATCACAGCCATCCAAATCCATGCCACCTCTTTACAGCTGTAAACTGATCACCAGACATTTAGACAATGTAGTCTTGTCTTGGTAATCCTCCTTCAGAAGGTTCCCGTAGCAGGGCAGCGGCCTCGTACGTTCCTCCTATTTAGTATTCTGTGTAAAGCTGGCGAATGACTCTTCTTCCCCGTTGCAGAAACGGCCGTCAGGATGAAGAGTTTAATACAAAAGGCTCACTGAAGCACTACGACTGTTAGCTTACCAGCCCTGTGCTTCCCCCAGTAATAACGGATCAGCAGTCTTGGGTTGTGGCTTCCGGTTAACTCCACATCATATTAGATTCTTAATTAGTGGCTTAATATGTGCTGTTAAATTTCTTGTACAGAGAATGAGTCGACTTTAAAAAGATAAGCTGTAGGCAAAACGCTACGTTTGTGATGTGCGGGTAGAAGGTTTTTGATCGGTGTGGCAGGGAGATGGCTAAAAGAGCCCCCAGTGTGCCATAAGACAAACAGAGTGTTGTTATTATTGCTCATTAGAGCCTAGGAACCCTGGGCAGGGACCCCTCTGCTAAGCGCTGTACAAACACAGAGAAACAAATGGTCTCTGCCCCAAAGAATTTACACTCTGAGAATAAGACAAGAGAGAACAGATGCAGACAGACAAACAGGGGAGTAAAAGGAAACGATGATACCCCATTGGGTCAGCATGACAGGTGGTGGCCGTAGCCCACCCGTGCCCCGTGACTGCTGCTGGCCAATTGTTTTAATGAAAAGTTGATGCCAGGAACCAGAACCATAGCGGTACCGATGGAAGGGAAGCAAGCTGGATGGAGCACTGTACTGAGTGTTACAGAGAGGATCAAAGCTGCAATTCCTTGCGTAGTGGGGGTCACTCGGGTGCCAGCAGGCCACGCCTCAATGGTCTTCAAAGTCCTGGGGCCTGGCTGGCAATCTGGGGGCCAGGTGACAGTCTGTCCTTCTCCAGGTTGTCTCCGGTTGGTCTAGGGGCAGAGGGAAGGGCAGGGAGACTGAGATCCCAGCCTAGGGACCAAGGGGCGGAGCTGTGTTTCCATCCCCTCTAACTGATGCCCCAGAGCAGCCTCCCGTGGGCCACTTCCTACCCCCTCAATGCACTCTTTATTTTGGGGCATGACCAGAACCCTCGGCTTCCTTCCTCACGGAGGGATGTTCAAGCCGGCTCCGAGATTCAGGTAGTCACTTGGGGCTGTTCAGGTCCCTTCTCAGTGTCCAGTGATTCTCCCTGGTCAGGCAGAAGGAGAGAGGAAAAGGGGTGAGGCCCCTGGCTGGCCCGTCAGGCCTGACCCCCAATCCAATCCCCTTCCCCAGAGATACCGACAGGCTGCCTTCCTGCAGACAGCCTCTCCTTCATTCTCCCCTGCTTGATTGCCATTTGGAGCATGCCCAACAGCTGATGTGGGGTGGGGCCTTCTTGGCCTGATAGGCTTCATCACCCCTTTAGTTATAGTGTGGGGTCTGTAAATACCATCACACGGACACATGCAAACCACCCCCCCGGCAGGCAACGGAGTGTTTACGCACAAGATATGCTAGATCAGCCCCTTTGCAAAACTCCCGTGTCAGAGGAAACGCAGTAAAGCAGGCTTTGCCGTGCGGCTTCCTAGCAGGGGAATTGCAGCGTCGGATGAAATGGTTAGGGCTGGTGGTATGGAAAGGTGCCTCGCAGAGTGGTCCCAAGATGACTAGGATGGCAGGAGGTGTGTGCACACTTTGCCTTTCATGTTCGTCTGCACGCTGACGGCTTTGCTTTTAATTGCAGCCTCCACGGGGTCCGTGACCCAAGTCTCCTCTGTGAGCACTGAGTCCGCAGGCTCCTCCTACTCCATTAGTGGAATCCTGGGAATTACATCCCCCAGTGCTGAAAGCAACAAACGCAAACGAGATGAAGGTAAAGGGGCCTATTTTCTCTTTGGTGGCCGGGTAGTTCGTACTGGAAAAGGGACAAGGGGCGGATGGTCTCTCTGCTCTGTTATTTCTGAGAACTCGCCGTATCAAGTTGTTTCTGACCTGGATTCATGCCACGTGCTTTTGTTACTTAATCTGCTAACGTGTGAATTGGCCGATGTCTCTTTCTATCTGAGTGCTGGGCTGGCCAGCTGGGCTGAGATGGGCGCTGAAAGCGATGCTAAGCAGACATTAGCTCTGAGCGCAGGGTTATCACATGGGTGGGACTCCATGAGTGGCAATGGAATTTCTTCCGATTTCCACAGGTCTCTGTGAGATTGCAGTCAGGCCCCGATAGCCTGGCCCTGCTTCACTTGACGTCAATGGCAGCTTGCATGGAAGCAGAATTGATCCCTTTGTCAGGTGTTAAGTGTTAGTATCTTGTGAAGCACTTGGGATGCACTGCGGTTTTGAATTAATTAAGCACAAAACTAAAACTAAATTAAGAAAGCGTCCCTCCCCTCAGTGCAAATGGCAAGATACATTATTCCAATGACACAACACTGCACCTTGTTAAAAAATAAACTATAAACGAGGTGTTAGACTCCTCAGCATTCCTGGTGGTTTATAGGAACAGTCTCCTTTCTACAGCACTTCCCCAGCCCCCATTGACATCAGTGGGGTTTTGACAGAGAACGCTGCGCTGAAGACTGTGTGATTTTGCTTCGTACTGAGCATTTCCTGTAGTTTTTGCATTCTTCTGAAGGGTTACAGTTAAATGTCCCTGTGTGGTTTGTGTGTGGCTTTCATGAACATGCTGCATTACCTTTGAAAATAAGGATAATTTAGGACAAAGGATGGGAGATTCTGAGTTTGATTTTTTTAAAGATGCCTTGTATTAAATCAGCCTTTCCTTGAATAAACAAGGAGGTTTCTTACTATCTAACCACAGGAGTAACATGGGCTAGGAATTATCATCAGGAGAAATGCCAACCACCCACCTATGGTAATCAAATTTTAACCTTGGGGCAGAGTTAGGGCCTGATCCTGGAGATGTTGTATGTGAGTAACTTCACTAGGACTTATCACGTGTGTAAATTACTCGCATGTGGCAATGGTTGGAGGATGGAGGCCTTAGTTTGGTTTTTTTTCTGCCCATTTGTTGCCACCCCTCTTCTCTGGATGCTTAAACTACTACATTTGCTGCTTTTGGGCAGCTATGGTCACCTGTTCCAGCAGAAGTGGAGACATGTTCAAAGGACATTTGTTGCTCTTGACGAGGAGATCTGTTCCGCCATCTGTGTACATGCACTGTTAATGGGATTTACAGACACATGAGGGGAGAGAGAGCCCTGGAATGTTTGTAAACCGCGGGTCAGGAAGGGAAAAAGCAATGTTTTCTCTGTGGCCTTGAGCTTCACCAACTGCCTGTCATAACGTTTTATTCAGTTATTTTCCTGTTCAGCTCATCTCTCTCTTCGTATGTACACAAGGAACATGAGCCTGACTTTTAAGCAGCTTGGAGTGTCAGTCCAAGTACATAAAATAAGTGTGCCTGGAAATACCCGGGTTGAACACAGCAGTAAGATCTGGGTACATGCATTTGTGCAGATGGCCATTTAGACACATAGGGGGAAATCCTGGGCCTGTTGAAGTCAATTGCAAAACTCCCATTGACCTCTGTGGGGCCTAGATTTGACTCCTACAGAGGCTGGCTGCAAAGACTTGGTTTGTTCATGCAATTGCAGTCAGTGTGCACATTAATTAGGTGTGCAATTGCACACCTGATTTTTAGAAAATCAGGCCATAAATATACAAATAAATGTTTGCATTGTAGTAGGAGCAGTAGGAAATTAGTATAGTTAATTAAAGATGCATAACCATCCACTGTGGTGTTGAGAGCAGCATGGGAACCAGGATAGGATAGAATTTCCATCCTATAGCCCTGTTTCCAGTTGCTAGTCACTTTCCAAAGCTTTTTCCTTTTGGGCTGGAATTGGGAAGGTGATTTTTTTTTTTTTAACTTTGAGCCGATCTTTTCTGCAATGCATTAAGGTAAAATCTGTATAGCACCCAAAGTTTGTGAGAAGCAGCCTCAGCGTTGAAAACTCTCACAGCGTTATCCCAATAGTTTCTTAAAGTTTTCTTCAAGCCCCAGCTCCTGGAGCCACGTGGTTACAGCAGAATCTCAGATTTCGTTTTAAAAAAGTAACCCCTTGTAGCTGCAGAGGAAGATTGAAAATGTGAACCTGAAAAGCTCAAAACCCAGAATGGAACCTAACCCCAATATTACTATCTGCCACAGCAACACTGCTATTTTCAGCAGACCACTGAGGCTACATTACTTCACTTCTGCAGATGAGTTAAGTGGGGTAGACAGCGTGTTCTGGTACGTGTCTAGCTAAATGTTATGGAATTTCTTTTTTCTGTCTTAATCCCCTCCCGCCCCCCCAGCAAATTCCATTAACACCCTTCTCCGCCCACTTAGTGGTTGTCACCGTGGCACAGTTAAAGTGCACTCACAGTACTTAAAGATGCCACACTTTTGTATTTCAGACTATAGGGAAATTGAATCCTATCATATTGTATTATTTAAGGAAGAGGCATATGGGATCCTTTAATTATGGACTGTATCGTAATGCATATGCACAAGGGGGCAGAGTGAACATTGCCATTTCCTGACTTTTTAGCTCAACACTACATCCTTAGTGTTCTCTTGACGTAGTTTTTTGACATATGTCTCTCTCTCAATATCGAGAGAGGTGTCTGTATGTGTATAGATCACTGATAACTAGAACCACCGACTAGGTAACAATAGTAAATTGATCTTGGCTTTTGTATGAGTGGGATAGTGAAATGGAACATGTTGTCTCTTTAGCACTGCACGCTGTATCCAGTACTCAGTATGATTCATTACCTTTTTTGTTCCCCTTCGTCTTGACATTTTTTTAGCAGCTGTCACCAGTCTTTAACCCAGTGGGTTGCTAGCCTAGTAGCAACAGGGGCAAACCAAATCAGACAATCTTTATTGGTTTATACAGCTGAAGGTATCATTTCCCCCCCATTGTAATATAGACTTGGAGCAGATGTGTCTTAGTGGGGGATCGGTTGCTTTCACTTATAGTTAAAGGACATACTACTGGGGACTGACACGAGGAGCAGACCATAGTAGCTAGACATTGGCTTACTAAAGAGAGATGCCATCAGCTTTCTCAGTTTAAAAAGGCAGACACTGTTGGGCACTGTTGCTGTTTTGTTTTCAGATTCCCCTTTCACATTGGTTGCTTCACATTCAGATTTTCCCCGACTGAAGTGGGAAGCCTGAGAGATGCGTGTCGAGCAGCTGGGCTGGGAATGATCTTATTTTATCCTATTCTAATGAATTCCATTCATTGTAGGGGTGAGAGTAGAGGGGTGCTGGCAGGGAGCGTCGGACCAAGTCTAGGTTATATTACATTGTACAGACAGGCTTTTCCAAATAGCCCTGTTTGAAGGAATTATTTTATTACATTAAAAAACACCTACATTTTCAGACGCGACTAGTTGTTTTAGGTGACTCGGTCCCTGAGTGCCCAGTTTGAGCTCTCTGAAAGGGCCCTGAATTTCAGAACGGGGTGAACAGCCACCCTCGTATAATCAGGGCCTGCCACCGCATCTCAGCTCCAGTTCTAAATGAAGAGACTCTTCTCTTTGGATTTAAACTTTCCCTTGTGACATTTGCCAGCAGTGGTTAAACCAGAACAGATCAGGAGCGGGAGTTCACCAGGTCTGGCTGTTGTCGTCCTATTTCTCCGTTTTGTTTGGGGATGCAGTGTGGCATTGTCTTGAGATGACAGGACAAATCTACAGGAGACAGCAGAGGAAAAAAGAAGAACTGTATTAGAAAGGAGTTTATGTCCCCAAGCAGACTTACATCCAAGCAAGCAAATGACTGTGATGTGTGTGCAATGTGTGTGTGTGTACAGCTGTGCTCTGTGTGTGCTTGTGCAGGACGCAGGTGTACTGTATGCAGCGTGTGTGTTTGTGCAGCGTGTGCGTGTTTGTGCAGGACGCAGGTGTACTGTACACAGCGTGTGTGTCTGTGCAGCGTGTGTGTGTTTGTGCAGGATGCAGGTTACTGTATGCAGCGTGTGTGTTTGTGCAGCGTGTGTGTGTTTGTGCAGGACGCAGGCGTACTGTACGCAGCGTGTGTGTTTGTGCAGGACGCAGGTGTACTGTACGCAGCGTGTGTGTCTGTGCAGCGTGTGTGTGTTTGTGCAGGACGCAGGTGTACTGTAAGCAGCGTGTATGTCTGTGCAGCGTGTGTGTGTTTGTGCAGGACGCAGGTTACTGTATGCAGCGTGTGTGTTTGTGCAGCGTGCCTGCGTGCGGCGTTTGGTCTGTGTGTTTGTGCAGTGCATGCAGTGGGTGTTTGCGCAGTGGCGCTGTACACAGCGTGTCGTACATTTGTGTAGTGCGCCTGCATGCGGTGTACAGTGTGTTTGTGCAATGAGCATGTGTGCTGTATGCAGTGCGAGTGAGCGCACGTGTACGCGTGCAGTGCGCGCTGTGTAATGTGGATTTGTGCGGTGATGGTGAGTGTGTGTATAGCTCAGCAGGGCCACAGAAAGGGCTGGTGTTGGGACAGGGGGTGAACGGCACCAGGTACAGGCCTGTGCTCATGGTGCCGTGAAGAAGCTGCCCTTGGAAGAGTTCACCTGGCCCCCTTGAGCGTGTAGGTGCCCCTCTTGCGCTTTGTGTGGCTCACTCAGGGAACAGGGCTGTGGTCCGCTTGAAGCAAGCGTTGCAGGATGTTAGTGGGAAGTCCATTGCTAACCATGAGTCTTTGCACTGGACACCTGATTCCAAGGCACTAACGTTTCTCATTGAATGTCCCTCCGGTTTGCCTCGGTGGTAGCAAGAGTGGAAGCAGCTGGGTGGACATTTTAACCACGGCCAGACTTTTCATGGTATTTCAATGCCTAAAGATGCAGACGGTGCCTAGTGGGATTTGTAGAGGTGCCTGGGCCTAGATGCGTTTACACTGTCATTACCACCATTGCTCCTACAGCTGGAACTGCTCTAGAGGTGAGTACTAGTGGGGAACGGAAAGAAAAACACCAGGCCTGTGAGCTCGGTTCGTGCAGGGACCAGTCCCGCTCCCTCTCTGCCCACTGACGCCAGCGGGTGCTGAATGGGACTCCCAGGTGGAAAACAGAAATGGACCACCCGGAGCCAGCATGCATTCGAGTCAAGAGGCAGACTCCCCATGTGGCTGACCCTATGGGTCCATCTCAGCTTCCTGGAGGCCATTCTGGAAAACGCAGGATTGCTGAGCAACCTCCAGGCTAAAACCTGGCCTATTCATTGAGTAATTTCAAAGAATGAACAAATTTGTGGGAATCGCGTCTGTTCATGGACACAAAAAGGGGTTAAACGGGGCAAATACCGTAGATTGCTCTCTAAATATCATTTGCTCAGCTCTGGTCACCAATCTGCCTGGAAATGCGGGCAGAGCCAAACCTACCATCGTAAATTAAGCACCATGGAGGATGCATGTGCTTGGCACCACCCACCTCTTTTGGCTGCAGAAGAGAGGTGGCTGCATTGAAACAGGTCCCCACAGAACAGCTGCATAAGCCATATTTCTAATTCGTCAGTGTAGAGTCCTCTCAGTGTCTGGGGGTGTTTTGGGAACTGAAAACAGGAGGAGAAGAAACCTTTACTTACACAGTTTGCTTTGTTTCCACCCTTGCCAGCCTGGATGCTGCATTATTGTCATATGCTGATGTAGATGTGACTAATGCGGGTTCTGAGCTGGATGACTGAAAAATGTCTTTCCCGTATTGCTGCTCATCACATTTAGAAGCTATGGGCCATGTGCGCCTGTTTGGAAGAAACTCAGCAGAAGTGGCAGAGATAGCAAAAAAGAGAAGGGGTATGTCTTCACTGCAGCTGGAGATGCGAGTGGCAGCTTGCACAGATGTACCCGCGCTAGCTGTACTCTAGCTGGCTCGCTACAAATAGAAGGGAGGGGTTTGTGGCACGGTCTGGAATACAGCCAGCAGTACGTGTCTGCGAGCTGCCATTCCCGCCCCCAGCTGCAGTGCAGATGGGCCCTACGATGCAAAAGTGACGTGCAGCCTACGGTGTTCTACCTTTGGGCATTATCCCCAACACACATGTAGGACAGCGTGTCAAAAGGAAAGCTCCAGGGAAGCAGCTATTGAGCCACTTAAATGGAAGCAGCCTAATTTGCAGAGTTGCGGCACATCCACTGCCCCTGTTGATGGGGGTGGAAGCTGTCGGTGCCCATTGCCTCTGAGAGATGGTCTACTTTTACTGAGATGCCTCAGTTCAGATTTGGGCAACTAATGGAAGGCACCTGAGTTTGAAAACAGTGGCCACAGCTCTCTACATGGCTTCAGCGCATGTGGGACGCTCAGAGTCTCACTGATCACCAGATGTGGGGTTGGGAAGGAATTTTTCAGTGGGTCAGGCGGGCAGAGGCTCTGGGGTTTTTTGTCTTCCTCATGGGGCACGTGTCACTTGCCAGGTTTAAATTAGTGTAAATGGTGGATCTTTTGTCCCTGGAAGTCAGCCAGAGAGTAGGGGCCTAGTACAGGAGTGGGGGTTGAGGTTCTGTGGCCTGGGTTGTGCGGGAGGTCAGACTAGATGTTCATTATGGTCCCTTCAGGCCTTCAAGTCTGTGTGTCACTGGGGCTGCGATGCCATGTTGCAGGATGCTCGGGGTGCTGGCACAGGAGACACCTCCGGCACATGGAGGGGGCTTGAAGAATGGCCTGAGTGCAGAAGTCAGAATGGGAAGCATCCGAGCTCAGGGCGCAGACGCATGCAGCAGCAGGGCCGTTTGGGCCGTGAGGAGCTCCATCAATGTGAGGAGGGGGGAGCCAGGTGGGCCAGAGGGGGGGAAGGAAGGTTGTCGCAGCCACAGCCTTATTCTCTTGTCCTGGTAGAGGTTTACATCGGGCAACTGGTTCCCAAGCTTTTATAAACACAACATGTGTCTTCTTTTGGTTTCCCTGGCAACTAAGGAGGCTTTTTTTAGGGTCAAGGGACCAGGAATCTTCTTCTCCCTTCTCCACATGGACCAGAGTTGGGAGGAAAACTGCCCTGACTCGATTCCTCTTTCCCTTCTCACCTGTGCCAGAGGTTTGTAGTGCCTCCTAGGGACTAGGAGACTGGCTTTCCTAAGATTCTCTGAAATCAGGTCACATTTATATTCCAGGATCCAAAGCAGGTCCCCTCACAAAGGAATGTCACTTGGGTCCTAGCAATGGCCCACTTGCCATGTATAATACAGAGAGCAGCTGGGGCCAGCCTGCTTGTTGTCACCACGCAGGGGAGAAATGCCATTTCACCACGCGGCTAGTGCCTCAGCAGGGTTTTCCTTCTAGACGTACTTATGTTCCTTGGGAGACTTGCAGGTTCCAGTCGAGCTGGAAAAGACTGGTTTAAGACCATGCCATATCACTGGCAATTAACGTTAATGGTCGGGAAGGATTTTGTGATGCAAAACACACATGCTGATGAGCATCATCGGTGGTGGTGGATAATTACGGTACGGGGGAGCAGAAAAATACTTGGTCCATTCAGCAAAGTGGTGCAGTATAGCTCAGAAGCCAAAGACGAAGGATCAGATCCTCAGCTGGTGTAAATTGGCATAGCTCCATTTACACCAGCTAAGCATCTGACGCAGATACAATAGGCTCTGGGCTAAAGCTATCACTGTAGGTGGATACCTGATGGTCAGCATTTCCTTATCTCGGTATATATTGAAATAACTCACCGAGGAATGTAGTCTTCTTAGAGGACATAAATGGTGAGGAAAGCTGTCAAAAAATAAAAAGAGCAAGGGGAAAAATGCAGAAGGTTATGGAGAGAAAAAAATCAGCCGCTGATGGAAATTTTAACGTTATATTAGAGGTGCGCTCAACTAAAGAGCCTGACAAAACTCAGTGACAGCCCTGGTAGGCTGGTTCCAGAAGGGGTCAAGTGGGTTTTAGCTTTCCCAGACAGCGATTCAAATTACGTTCACCACATCTGAGCAATGTTGTATAGATTGCAAAATGTATAGGTAGAGAGAAAAGCATTAACATATATATACAGAAATGGATATATATGTTCACACTTAAGGACATACGGCCAAAAAGCAATGGAAAAATTACACAGGAAATGAAACTGTTTGGAATCTACATATGACCAACTCTAGAAGAGTAAAGAAGAACATGACAAACAATGGGTGTTTGGAATCTACAGTAGTTCTACAATTAACAGGCCCAGCCCAGCAAACCCTTACTCACATGAACATTCTGTACTCGTGGAAATACTTCTGTTGATTTTAACGAGATTGAGATTTCGCAGGGTTTGCGGGCACGGATTTAAATTCTTCCCTCATTTAAATAGTTCTTTGGTTTCAGGAATTCTTTCCAAATGTCTCAAAATACGGGGAGCTGATTGTTCGATCAATTTGTCCATTCCCCAAAAGCAACTATCCCTTCCATGCATTGAGAACAGCCTTTAATAGGGTTTGATTTGGACTTTACTTTCCACATCACAATAATGGCTCCATGCCTGGTATTTCTAATGCCATCCACTCTTTGCTGGAATTGGGTAGGTTTTTTATTTCAGTGAAACCATGCAAGATCAAATGCTGGAATGAGATCCTACTTTTCCTGCTATTGCCTTTGCAAGCTTGATTTTCCACTCTGTTACACTATTTGTGCGTTGGTGTACCTCCAGCGGACTCAATGGAGTTACACTGATGCAAGGTTGCTGTTAAAGGGTGGAAAGTATTTAAAGTGTTTGTAGCACTTGGGCCAGTTTCACAGGTATGCTCTGGCTGCCGTGAGCCATTCTGATGATGCAAAATAGTAATTAAACCTGGCTTAACTGGCCTTGTAGCTGTGTTAATAGTTACCCAGTGTCACTGACACTGTGGAAAGCCGCTAGAGCATTAGCAGTGACACTCTTGCCTGGATCCCCGCCCTGCTCTGTCAATGAGTGCTAGGCACAGGACAGACCTGCTGTCAGGCCTGAAAGCTTGTCATCTCCAGCACCAGGCAATGTCAGCAATCTAGCCTTGACTCCCTAACTAGGAAGCACTTGTAGGGCTGCATCCTCCTGCTTTTTGATGGAATTATCATTTAAAGTCTGTCCAATCTACATTACAGGGCGGTTGAGGCGCTGTATAGGTACATTATATGGGTTGCATTGTATGCACTACAGGGTTGCATTAGAGACTGATAGATTTTAAGGCCAGAAAAGATCATTGTGACTGTTTAGTGACTCTAGCTGCACAACACAGGCCATAGAACTAAAGTATGATCCTCTGCCATAAAGGACGAAGTCCAGCTACTTCCTTCCTTCTGCAATTCGCCGTTTCCTTACATTTGGACAAATGACATGACATTTGTACAAATCTCCTTCATGAAATAGATCAACCTTTTTCCATGGGTGTGAATCATTTGTTTGCTATTGTCCCAGTTTATTCAAAGAGAAATTATCCCCTACATGAGCACCCGTTATTCAGTCAGAGGAATATGACTGCTGTCTTTGATGTATTGTAGCTTATGGTTGTGTGAGGATGTACACTGTCATTTAGTTCATTATCAAGTCATCTCCAGTTGTTTGGTTTTTGCTTTGAAGTCCATTTATAAGAGTGACGGTTGTTAGATGAACCTTTAAAAAGTTTCACATTTGTAGTTGTTCCCCTTTCTCCCATACAGTAGAATGACTGAAATCCAGTCTGTGGCTCATTTTTAATTCCCCCCTTCAGCCCCCATTTTTCCACTCTAACTTTCCAAAATGTCCCCCTCTTTGGAAGAGCTAGAGTGGCCAAAGGAAAAATAAAACTCTGTTCCTCTAACTTTGCCAAAGCATGGGACGTTTTGGAAGGTGTCAGCATAGCAAATGGAAAAATAAAAAGTGGGGGGAAAATCCAACACTTGCCATCTTCATTTTATGGAAAAAGTGGAAGACGGGGGGAAAAAGAAAACCTGACATTTAAAAAAATTGAATATCCAAAAAAGTCAGGAAAATATTCAATACATTTGTTCCCTTTTGAGCCCTGCAGAATGGAAAGAACTGAAATGGTGACTTTTTCACAACATGGCTTTTCCATTTTTCAATCCACTTGTAACAGGGTCAGTTGGCTCTTGAGCACCCCCTCATGGCCAGGGCTGATTCTGCAGCACCGTATCTCTCTTTTCCCCCTCTTCAGGCCCCTTACACAGATCCTACACACTTCTTCTGTGTGGAGAATACCCTTCCTTGGGATCGAAGTTTCCTCATAGAAAATCAGACTCAAAATCCCAAATTATAGTCCAACAAACACATGTTTCTCTTCCTGCTGCCAGCTCACTCAGCATGAGGAGCGCTACCATCTTCCCCTCTGCTGGCTCAGTGTCTCCCACAGGCCTCCCAGCCTGAAAAGCTAGTATACTCTTCCCCCCTGCGTGGCCAGGGCCTATCCTGTCTTTGCAGGCTCTTCAATCTTTCCTAGCTACCACCAACTCACTCCCCGCAGCTTCTGTTCTGCCTAAGCATGTGCACTCAGCTGGTCTTTATAGGGGAATCACCTGATTCGTCTGAGGTGTGCCTCTTTTAGGGTTGGCTAGCCCAGGCCCTCCAGCTCTTGGAGGGCAAGTCACCCTGTTTCACGGCTCTGCTAAGTAAGTTCCAGCTGCAGCCGATGGCCTTGGTGTTAGGCCATATGGGCTTGATCCAGTGCCCACTAGAGTCGATGAGGGTCTTTCCAAGGAATGCAGTGGGCACTGGATGAGGCCCATGCAAGAAGTAACTCAGCACCTTCCTGCCTTGCTTGTGAGAGCTGGTGGGACCACAGCACAAAGCAGTGCAGCCTATTGGGTTCTGGGACATGGGCGGGCTTCCTAAAAGCCCCTCCCCCAGCCTAAGGGGAGGAGTCACTGGCCTGGGGACTCAACTAACACCGGAGGACAACAAATGAGAAAACAGGAACAGGTGTGATGGGCAAAGGGCTAAATGGAGGGAACCTGAGGGGGACACTGAGCAGAGAATCCCGAATAGCGCCCACTGCACCTCAAAAGTGGCTAAGGAACCAGTGGACACGGCCCAGCGGAACTCTGTTTGGATACGTGAGCAGACGAAGGAATGGAAATAGGCCCCTTGGTTGCAGAGCATCTCCTGGGCCAACATCCTCTCCCTGGTGTTGTAGAGGGCCACCTTGGCCAGGGCGAAGTGGAGGTTGACGAGGTGGCCCCACGAGGGGGCGCATAGATCAGGAGAAGGTTCTGGAGGAGCCACAATTGGAGCTGCAGCCTGGTACACCCCAGACAGATGTGCACCGGGGTCTCCCTCACGCCGCAGAAGGGACCGGCATCGGGACGAGGGGTGAGCCACGCCAGGTACACGCCTGTGCTCACAGCTCCGTTGAGGCGGTGTAGCTATGGGCATATCTGCAGTTCTCTGTGTGGAGCTTCCAGGGGCACTTTCAGTGCTCAACCCTCACATACAGGCAGCAGCAGCTGTAAGACAGCAAAACAGCTGGCAGTGCCTGCTCTGTTGTGCTGACTGATACTGTCTCATTGTTTCCTGGCACTCCCCCGTCTGCATCCACCTACTGCTTCTTGTCTTATTAGATGGTACACTTCTTGGAGCAGGGGTGATCTTTTTGTTCTGTTTGTAGAGCACCTAGCACAATGGGGACCTGGTCCATGACTGGGGCTCCTTGGTGCTGCAGTGGGAATAGTAATAGTTGTTGTTATTATTATTAACAGTTGCTATGTTTCACCTCAGAAGCGGCTGCATTTCAGGGATGGATAAAGTAACCCCTATATATAATTTGATGATTAGGATCAATGGAGCGCCATGCAAACCCAGTGGCAGGATCCGGCCCTTCTTTTGTAAAGAGCCGGAGGGACAGAGACTGGATAAAGATGCCGCATATTTCAGTGAGAGAGACAAAGTGCAGAGGTCTTTTATTGGGCCAACTTCTGTTGGTGGAAGGGAGAGGCGTTCTGGCTGCATGTAGGCTCTTCGTCAGGTCTGGCCAGAGCTCTGTGCAGCCCGAAGGCTTGTCTCTCCTGCCACCAAACGTCGGCCCAACAAAAGATGCCACCTCTCCGTGTCTCTCTCATAAGCTGGGACACACACGGCTGCACCACCCTGCAACGAATATATTTGACTGTCCGGTTGCATTAAAGTTACGGGTGCAGATCTGCTCCCTGGCTGAGCCGAGCATGGAGGAACTCTTCATATGAATCACTTCGAGTGGCTGGGACTGTCTCACCTCCCCTCCCGAAACACATGGCTCTGAAGGCAGCATGGGCAGCAACTCTGATTTCGCGAGCTGTTTTCATTTTAACGCTCAGGAAGGTTGGAAAGGCCAGTCTGTGTGTCTGTCTCTCCTCCCCTGTCGGTCGGTCTGCCTCTCTGCCTCCCTTCCTCTGTCTCTGAGTCTGTCATTCACAACTGTTACAAAAACTGTGGGGCAGCCTGGAGCAAGATGGTGCGCGGGCTGTGAAATGGCTGCGTTTGGTCCCCCTTGGCTAGCCACTGGGAGCTTTTATGAATGGAGCAGTGTTTGCCTGAGGGATCAAGGTCTGTGAAGAGCTCATTAATGGATAATGAATTTTCTCCCCCTCCCCTCCCCCGCGCGGGAAGGAGTGGTGGTGATGGTGGTGGCGGTGGTTTGACACAAACAGTGACAGGGCGTGATCTGCCCATGAATAGCCACTGTCACTGAAAGAGTGACCGGGTGGCAAGCTCACAGCCGCTCTCTGTTCTGGGCCTGTGACTTTGATCTCTGGGAGTGTCGGCTTCCGCTGGGCCTCTGAGGAGCACATATTCAAGCCATTTCCCCCGTTGCCCCAGACAGACTGAAAGAACTGGCGTCAAAGACGCACACACAGAGTGTTCAGCTAAATGCTAATGCCTTTCAGCTGCCCAAAAAGAGGGGATCTGGAAAGGAGAGCATCGTCTTTCTTTCGACGGAGCGGGCAGGGGTGGGGCGTCTGCCCTGGGCTGGAATCACATTAAAAACGTGAATTTATTAAATGCATTCTGCTTTGCTTAGAACAGGCACCCACCTCGCAGGCTGAGAAGGGAGCTTCCCAAATCAGCCTTAGACACACAGGTTTTAGAGCGTTTTTTAAAATGGCAAAGTCCTGTCTGAGAGGCTGAAAGAAACATCCAGGGTGTCTCCATCTCTGTGTGTGGAGAGCTCTTGTCAGTACTAATGGTCAAAACACTCCAAAGAGGAAGGCGCCCCACTCCCATTGACTCATAACATCATCACTCCCTTAGGGGCTCTTGGACACCTGATCATAAGAACGGCCCTACTGGGTCAGACCAATGGTCCATCCAGCCCAGTATCTGGTCTTCTGGCAGTGGCCAGAGGGAATGAACAGAACAGGCAACCATCAGCTGATCAACCCACCCTCGGCCCGCAAAGCATAATGATAGGGTGATTGTCCTTGGACCCCTTTTGAAATGGGCATGCGAGGAACGGAGATGGGCGGGAACTGGACCTGTCGTTTCATGGGAAATTCTGTGTTTTGGGGAAAAACATCTGGTCTGAAATGGAACGAAACCAAAACATTTCCAAATTTCCCACGAAACGAAAGTCTGGAAAGAGAACCAAATGAAACGTAGTTGGGTTGAACAAAATGTTTCATTTCTGTAAAACGAAGCATTTTGTTCTGATTTTGACCTTCCCATTTGTTAAAATGTTTTACAGGACACAGTAAAAGTACTGAAACGTCATTTCACAATGGAATATGAAAACGCTCCATTCTGGTTTTTTTTCTGACATGAAATTTCACTGAAATTAACCTATGTTTCAATTCCAACCAAATAGCCTTTTCTGTTGGAAAAACAATACATTGGAAAAGGAGTAGCTGGCTCCAGTACTGCATTCCTGCGTGTTGCTCTCGTTTGTTACTGTGGCAAGAGCCCCCAGTTCCTGCGAGTGGCTGTGTATGAGCAACTCTACACCCAGCCCTGACCACTTCTCAACTCCCCGCTCAGAGCAGCTCATTATATCTGGCCCTGATCTCTTCTGGACATTCCGCCATGAGCAGCACTGTAACAGGGTGGCCTGTTCCGTTAAGGGCCAGAGGCCTTGGGCCTGTCATCCCAGTTCAATTAGCTCTGTCTGCTACGCCTGGGAGGGCAGGGCTTAAAAGGAGGCAAGCTGTTTTGTAGTGGGCAAGCAGCCTAACTGGAGCTGAGAACCAGTCAGGGATGATAGCTTGCCTGAAACGCTGCATGGGGGGAGCGTGCTGTCCCATGGGCCATGCATTTAAAGCCCAGGGCTGGGGCTGGGACTAGCCTGTAAAGAAGGAAGCCAATAGCTGAGCTTGGCTGTGCTTTGAAGGTTTGATTGTTTGGCTATTTTTGAAAGCCTGGGAAGCCCCCTGGGGACTGAGCCCTGTTATGGGGTCTGACTGCGCCTATGGCCACAGTAAGCTAAGAAGACCCTGAGAAACTGAGGCAGGGCTGCTACAGTACCATCATTTCCCAGCCATGAGGGGCTGCTAGGGCAACACCTCTGTGACACCCTCTCCGCCCCGGCCCTGAGCCCCTCTCTGCCCCCTTGAAGGTAAGGGCACTGCCTGCAGTAGTGAAAATGAATGTTTGCCGCATCAGAGCGGTAATCAGTACGGGCTGGAGAGGATCCTGATACACCCGTGTGGCCTCCCTGGCTTTTTCGTTTTAGCCACCTCGTGGCAGGCTCGCATTGTGCTGTCCCATGCGGATGGGGTGAATAGGGTGTGGCAAAGCATTGGCTCCCGCACCGATAAAGGCTAGAGCAGATTATTACTACCTGGAGCAAAGCCTGGCTCTCGCTGCTTAGTTTCTACTGTCTCTTAGGCACTAAGGATGAAATGTGCCCGAGGGTTGAGAGGGAATTAAGGAGTGCATGAGAGGTGCTGGCAAGTGCCTGGTGTCAGTTTCACCCGTGGGGCTTTTTGTGCCTTTCAGCTCGTGCTGGTGCATCTGTCCCCCCAAACGAGTGTGTCAGTGGGCACTTTGCAAACACGACTTAGGCATGTTTGTCTTAAAATTTACCCCGTAAGGGTACATTTTCAGACGTGCTCATCTGCAATGCAGGATTGAAAAAGTGAGTCAACGAGAGAGCTGCTATTCATTTAATTGGGGCTATTCCATCCTGGCTGCCCTACACAAAAGGGTCAGATTTTCACAAGTGGTCAGGAGCCAGCGCCTCCAGTGGTTCTCATGGGAGCTGCTGGGAGTTGTCCAACGTTGAAGATGCGGTCGCTTCATATAGGTGTAACTAAGGGTTTGTCTACACTGTGGGCTAATGTGCTGTACAGGGGTGTGATTTCTAAAGCACAATAACATGTTGTGCATTGACTGGTCCATGTAGTCCCTGTGGGTATGCACTAACGGGTCCCCCGTAGTGCTGTCTGAAACATGCACCCACAGCGCCTACTTGGACCAATTAATTTGCAGCACGTTAGCATGCTTTAGAAATCACACTCTCATAGGGGGCATTAGCCCCCCTGTGTAGACAAGCCTAAAATGGCTTAACTAAGAGAACACACTTTCTCCCTCAAGGCTCTTACGTATTTCATCTCATCTTTCTCTTTAGAACATGCTAGGCTAATACTTGAAATTACAGTATAGTTCAGGAACACTTAATTAAATCTCATTTTGGGGTAAATACATCACTATGTGCTGTGATACCATGCTGATGAGCTCAGTAGAATTATTAGAGATAGTCAGTTTTCTGACAATGTATTTCTGTTGGAAAATGCCATTTTGTCAGAACTGAAACATGGGAACATGTCAATTTGAACATGTCTTTGTTTGGTTTTTTTTGTTTTTGTTTTTAAGAAGAGGCCAAGCATTTGAAAAATTCCTTTATCAAACCTTATTGGAACACTTTGATTTTTCATTTTGAAATGACTGTTTCTAAATGTATTTGATTGTATATTATAAATGATAAAATAATAGTCAAAATCAGAACGAAACATTCTGATTTTTATAAAAACGCATGTTCTATTGACTTAAAATACATTTTTTTGCAAAAACTTCATTTTGTGGCAAACTTTTAAACTGTCTTGGTTTTGTTCTGATGCAGAGCAAAAGCAAATTTTGCAATGTCAGACATTCCCAGGAACAGAAATCCTGAGTTTCAACCAGCCTTAATATATATCTACCTAGGCAGACAAAGGGGACATCTAAAAAAGGCATAGGTGCTACGAATAACTCTTTGATGATTTTGTGTCGTGCTGGAAGTCTTACATTATCTCGCACTTCTTGAAAATCAGTTTTCCACTTAACCTGTGTATGATTTTAAGATGTTGGATTTCATTTTTGTTGCTATAAAGAGCCAAAGGTGAGCATAATAAAAATTGGAAGAACGAGGGGGAAAAAATCAAGAGAAGGGTAGATTCTTAGCAGTTTACATTGTTTCAATCCAGTTATTTTGTTCTATATATAAAATACTTCTCAATTAGTTGCCTTAAATAATTGAAAACACAGGACAGAGTATGTCCTGGGGAAAAGGGCAGCAATCTGAGCATTGTGGTAGAAATACATCTAAATTAGAACAGTCCAGATCTCGTTCACTCCTAGGTTTGGCTGAAGTACTTTGACTTGTGGAAGGGAAGGGTGCCATATATTGCTCGTTTTGCTCTGGAGTAGAGGGTGGAGGTGTGTGGAAGGAGGGTGAACTGATTCCTAAACCAACTAGTGTAAACGGGCAGTGTAGTTGCACCCAAGCA
Source organism: Mesoclemmys tuberculata (assembly GCA_007922155.1). Taxonomy (NCBI): domain Eukaryota; kingdom Metazoa; phylum Chordata; order Testudines; family Chelidae; genus Mesoclemmys; species Mesoclemmys tuberculata. Next base: position 4,217,346 of record ML675650.1, on the reverse strand, counting down.
AGTTCAGCTCTGTAATTATGGGTCAGTCGACCTCTCAGTGAAGGTCAATTGGATGAAATCTGCTTTCAATGGGCCTGCTATAAGGAGGTGAATTGTGACACCTGCTGCCAGGCCTGAGTGGAACAGGCCAGGACATTTCATTTTGCAGCCTAGCCAGGCTGCTGACACCTCATTTCAAAGGGAAGCCTCCGACGTGGCCAGCTGTGCATTTAAAACCCATGAAATGTAGAATTATTCCTGGCTGTGCACTTTCACTTTTCTAACAGGGCTGGAATGCATTCAGACTGCAGCAATGTTAATCTTTCAGACATGGGTGGATAAGGTGTTGCACGGTATTTAGCCTCCCATTTTCTGTATATAAATCCACATGGCTAAAAACTAAGTGTTTCCTGCATATGGAACTCAGTGCTTAGTTTACTTATGTATAAGGAGTTGTGAGGAAATGCAACTTTTATTCCAGACTTGCTCTCCTCAAGGTGCATAGATCTCAAATGCAAAATTTCTGCCTGCACTAAACAGGTCTTTGAAATGTGCTGAATTCATTCCCATTTGCAAAGCATTAAATAATTTGGCTGCTCAATAGTGAAAACTGTTAGAAGAAACTAGCTGAGAGCCAGGTCTTTTTCTATACCATGTTAGAAGTACTAACCTCCTACAAAGACAGGAGATGAACTGGATTCTCCAGAGAATTATAAACTCCGGTCCTGCACATAGAGGGACCGTTGCGCCTGCCAAATCCTCGGTGAAGTCAGGCTATGCAGATCTGATTGCAGGAGGAAAGCCATTGTCAGCATTAGAACATCAAGAGGCTTTTTCAGAGGGCTGAGAGGGTGGGGGGAGAGAGCTGAATGTACAGATGGGTGAAATAATAATTGCAAAAAAGATTTTTGATGAAACTGTGGCGTTTCTGTATTTGCATATTCCCCCGAAATCCCAGCAACGTTATGAAAAATTAAATGAGAGTTGTGTGAAACTGATCTGTTTGTACAGCACCTAGCACAATAATAATAATCTGAGCCAGTAGTGGTGGTGCCACCTGTTTAAGGGTCTCATGGCTTGAAGGCATGAACACAGCTCTGAATGCTGTTCCTCTCTGGTATTGGTTGGCTATCGGACATGCACTGATCTAATGCTAGACTGACCTCATGTAGCTGTGCCTTACCACAGCCGTATGAAGTAAGATTTGTGGGCTGGAATCTGTTGGTTGGTCCAATTTCAGTTGTAGCGTTTCGTGTGTGGGTGCTGGCTCATGCTGGTGGCCTGTGATGTACCAGATGTCAGGGGGATGATCTGGGATGATCTGCAATAAAAGACTTATGGCCTGGCCGTGGCTGGCCCAGGTCAGCTGACTCAGGCTTGTGGGTCTTGGGCTGCAGGGCTAAAATTTGCAATGTGGACATTCAAGCTGGGGCTGGAGCCTGGGCTCTGAAACTCCATGGGGGGCAGTGAGGTTCTGGCCCTTGACTCTGAGTCCGAACTTCTACACTGCAATTTCCAACCCCGCAGCTTGAACCCTGCGAACCCCCGTCACTTGAGACTCTAAGACTTGCAGCTGGGGATTTTACTGCAGCGCAAATGTATCGGGAGCCTCAATTTGCCTATGGAAAACTGGGGGTTTACTGAAGTTCAGTGACTCATCCATAGTCACTCAAAAGCCAGCACCAGGATTAGACAGCAGGGCTGCTTTGACTGCATTGTGAATTTTGCCCCTGATTCTGATAAAGCCAGGGCTTCATCTTGCGTGTCCTGGCTCCCACTCCATGACTAATTTGCTAGGCCACAGTAACTTTCCAGGCTTGAGTTATAAACCTCTGAAAAACTTGATCAATAATGGAACCGCTGCTGTTCTATTGGCACTTCTATTAACAGCTATAATGATTGGTTTAAACTTTTATTAATGTTCTGTTTGGAGGCTCGTGAAAATAGTGTTCCTTTTTAAAGTGGAGTGGCTGGGCCAAATTTGAACCCTTCTTCACCCCAGGTCTTCAGTGAGAGGGTCTATCCCTGTCATACAGCAGACGTCAGTGTTACAATTTTCTTTCCTCACCCCCCTCCCACCTTCTTTTTGGTAAAACAAATACAAATAAAACAAGCCAGCCAAAAAAAAAAAAAATCAACCATGCACTAATCCAGCCCATTAATAAAACGCAAATAAAGAAGTTTAGCGTGGCAGTCTGGATATTGGAAATCTGTCAGTAATGGCCATCAGGGAACGTCAGTGGCTTTCTAAGAACATGCCCGCTCTGTCTTCTCAACAAAGTGCCTTCGGCATGGCCTGTTGGCTGCTGGTATGGCTCTGATACTAGGAACCTATTTGCTGTTTTTGGTGGTTTCATTGCCATTTTCTAGGTGGACACATTACTTGTGTGAGCACAGGAGCACTGTCTATCTGGAAACTGTATGGCCCTCATCACCATTGTATTTGACCACCTTCATGGTGATGGACTGTCACTCAAGCAAACACATTGCCAGTGTCCTGATTTTCTTTAAGCATCTTTCGTTCCTGCTGTAGCACCTGCCCTCAGTGGTGGCGCTGAGCAGAGCTGGTAGGGAAATGTGTGTGTGGAAAACTGACTCTTTTTTTTTTAATTGCGTTATCAAAACACTTCTGCAGAAAATTTCAATTTTGTCAAAAACACAACAAATTTCAGCTGAAAACCAAGTTTCAAATGGGAAAATCTGAAGTAAATATTTCATTTCAGGTGGGGGCACTTTAAATAGAAATACTTTAGCTTGTCAAATTGGATTATAGATTTATAGCCTTAAATGTCAGAAGAGACATCACGATCATCTAGTCTGACCTCCTGCACAACACAGGCCCCACAACCTCACCCACCCACTCCTGTAATGGACCCCCTAACCTATGACCGAGTTACTGAAGTCCTTGAATTTTGGTTTAAAGACTTCAAATTATAGAGAATTCACCTTTTACACTAATTTCAACTTGCAAGTGACCCGTGCCCCACACTGCAGAGAAAGGCGACATTTCAGGTTGGTTCAATAGTAAACTGTTTTTCCCTAAGCTGCCACAGTGTCTCATGGGAGTTGTCGTCATTCAGAAGTGTCTTATGCCCCGATTCTCCTCTGCAGGCCAAGCATCCTAGTCAGACAACATCCCTCAGATGCACCCCACTCTCCCCCTAGCTGACATGTCTCCGTGCATAACGTGGCAATCAGAGCTAGGTGTCACAGCAGTCTTAGTCTGGCCCGGAAGGGAGAATGGGGGCCCGGGGCCCCACAGTGGCTGAGGAGGACACGGTTTGACGTCACACTGAGCTGAAATGAAACCTTTTCAATTCTGGAATGTCGCAATGTTTTGTTTGGACCAAAAACATGGAAATGAAATGTTCTGACACATCCGAATGGAAAGCTTTGGTTTTACGGTCCAAAATGTTTGGGTATTGGCTGAAAACGCAATAAAAAAAATTGGTTTTTGAGTGTCCCAGTTTTTCTGCAAGAAGTCAACATTTTCCGCACGAAGCAGATGATTTTCACAAAAATCCATTTGGTCAAAAACCTCTATTTCACGTCTGGCATTTAACATTCTCTCCCACTTGTCGTGCAGGTAGCTTTTTGGCACTGTTAAAGTATTCCTTCTATTTTATTTTCCGGGCCTATAATTTTTGTGCAACTACTCCAGCTTTAATCGTCTTTGGCTCAAGAAGCTTATGAGATATCAGTGCTACGATTTTTGTTCTTCTGCTCTGAAGATTTTCAACTGGTGATCTTAATAAAGCATCAGTGAGTGCTGCAATAGTCTAACAGTGGAAATACAGGCACCTTTTAAATTAACCAGGGCACTGACCTTTTAAAAAAAAAATCAGGTCCTTTCCTATTTGCATTGACTCTTTTGCTAACCCCTTTGACTGTGTATAGTAAGGGCTTGGTGTGTGTGCTTGAACTGATATATCAAATTACTCCAATGGGCTGCTTGTGAATTGTAGCCCATTTATTTATTATTATTTGGAATCCCGTTGCCAAGCAAACTCTGATTTACACTGTTGTTGCGTTGTGGCTTGATGTTTTGTGCAACTGCTCAATTAAAAAGTAATACCAAACAAACAAAAAAACCACACGCAATTGCGTCGTTGTCAACCAATTGAACTTTTCCATTTAATTCAGAATGGACACAGGGTGATCTGGAATCTCATGTAACTTCACTGGGTATTAGCATCCTTTGTAAGCATTGTATGCTGCAATTTTGTCTCTTGTCTCAAGAAGATTTCATGCCTTGTACTGCCTGAACTTTTTCTCTTGGCCATCCAAATACACTAATAAGAAGCTGTGTGGAGAATTTCTTCATCTTTGATTTCTTTGCAAAACTGTTTGTGTCCAGGAAAACTTGGAAGTGTTGCAGCCATCATTTCTGTTCCCATCCATATTCCTTTCTGGCCTGAGGGATTTGGACATTTAAGTATCTTCTGACATTATTTAATGCTAAAGGTTATAGCCTGGCACTGGGAGAGGATGGGTAGGCTTTGGCTCCAATGAACTGTATCCAAAGAAAGAAGGGATGAAAAAATAGGCGACACATGACATCTAGGCAGGATTGATTCTAAATAAATTTTTTTTTGTAATTTTACAGGAGAAATCCATCAGCAATTCTTTGAATTGTTATCGGTCTTGGGTATTTATCTGGCCCCTGCTATTGCAGTATGGGAGTACCTCCCAAGCCATAATGCCTTGTGAAGTAGGGAAGTGCTGTTTCTCTTTGTTACAATGAGGATAAGTGACTGGCCAAAGGTCTCACAGGAAATCTGTGGCAAGGAAATAAACCCAGGTCTCCAAACTTCTAGGTTTGTGCCCTCCCCCTGAATTTCCCTTTCCAAATCCAGATTAAAAAGTTTCTAAAACATAATGTTCCCCAAGGCTGCCATGCCCGAGCTGTGCAAACGGGGTCTGTGTGTTAGAACCTTGACTGGTGTAAAGTGACATGGCCCCACTGAAGTCAATGCGGATCAGATCCTGTATGTTCAGTGCACCTGGATTCTTCTCCTTGATTACCCAGTGTCAAAAGTCGCTCTAAAAGCTATTCTTGCCCGGAATCTCCTCCAACCTCACTTTCACACACATCCTCCTCCCCAAATTGAGAGAAGTGGCGATTATGTGAATATTTCTGATTCCCCAAACAGCTCTTAAAAATGCAACCCAAACTGTCACTAGGGGCAGCACACTTTTGTGTTTGGAGATACTGATTTGGTTTCTGAAGTGTAATCAAACAAAGCTGTTCAGGTTTAACCTGTCCATAGCAAGATGGACACCAGCATGGATAGAGAGGAGGAAATTGCCCTGTGCAAAGGGTGATGAGCAGTGAGTTCCCTGGAAAGTGATTACAATTGCAATCGTCTGCCAGATTGATTCCCCTCGGCCTCGTCTTACAGCTCCTTCCTCACTTAAAAAAACAGATACGCATCTTCCGACGAAAGCTGTGACCATCCCTGCCCATTGGCACCACCAGCCGTCGTACAATGCATGCTGGGCACCTCTTCGTTGCTCTGGAGATGGAAACAAGACTGAATTGTTCTGCACTGGTCAGCCATGGCGTGGTCACTGCAGCAAAGGGTCACCAACCTCTGATATTTAAAAAATAATGGTGCTGCTTGAATGTGTTTCCTGTCTTCAAGGCTGCGTTTGTCAGCCAGTCACATCTAGCCAGTCCCCACAGAACTGAATCTGGAGTCTTCTGCTTAGACACCAACCATGCACATCCCATGATATCTCCATTAAATGGAACGAAACTAGCCAATAAACACCATTCCAGAGGGTGCAGAGACCTTTCCTATTACCCTGGACATTTCTTTTAAGAAAAGCCCTACATAGTAGATAGTTTGATTTATTTGCACACGCACACGCATGAAAAATCTATCATCTGAACTGTCAATATTCTGACATTCACAGTCGTCATGCACCCAAACAGGGTCACATTCTCAAATGTGCCTTAACTAGGCCTCCACATTTTATGCCCCAAACTTTCTTCTAGAGATGATTGGCAACACAACGAAGGTCATTTGCTTGGCTCAATTATCAGGTCTGTCAGCATCTAACTTGTTAAGAAAATGCCTGCAAATTGTGGATGCAAAAAATGACCATTTATTATTATCCCTATCCATTGTGCTAGGCACTGAACATATCCTAAGGAATTGGTCCCTGCCCCAAAGATCTTGCAATCTAAGGTGGCCAGTTTTTAAAAATCTGGTCTTCCATGTGTATGAATGCATTTGCAAGTATGTGTGTGTATACACATGCATGCCTCTCTGTATTGCCCTAACCCCTATAGAATATTAAACCAAGGGAAATGAGAGCCTTTCAAAGGAAGTTGATATGCACTATGTAAACATATTAAGTTGATTATAATGAATTGATTTTTGTCTTTGTTTGCCTGGGTACTATTTTTCCTTGTTTTTGGTAAATTGTAGTATGTTTATACCTTGACTTACAGATATGTTTCTCTATGCCACACTCTGTTGTGGTGTTTGTGTGTACAGTGAATGAGAAGACACTGAATTATAGATATAAGCTAGGCAAAATAAGTAATATACATATAAAAGCTCACTCTGTAGCTGTAGATCATCCTGGATTTTTACCAGTCTCTTCTGACGGGCTACCCATTCCCATTTGCTTTAATTCAGGATATCCCTTTCAAATGGGTTCCATGTACTTCTTTGAACATTGAAAGCCGTATAAGGAAAGCAGATATTCTTATGTTCTACACAGTGTCCAGATATTCTTCAGATTGAATATGATGACCTCACCTTTTCATCCTTGATTAGCATCTGCCTGTTCATTCTAGTATGACCTATTACACTATCTCCGTGCTTTATGTTTCTAGTCATCTTCCAAGATCCACAATTTTTGTTGACCTCTGACATCCGGGACTCGTCGTTTGGGTCACTGACATTCATCTGGTAACCCTGTAACCCCATTAGCATGACTTTGTCTCCAATCTCTTTCTCCTTTCCCTGCTAAGCTGGGAAGAGCTAGTGAAGTTCGTGCTCCAAAGTTGAAAACTGCAATGGGGTTTTATTTTTGTCTGGAACCAGCGATATTGGAGAATGTTACTGACAGTCATGGGTGTCTTAGGATCACAGCGGAGGGGGACATTTCTTAAGGATCACTTTAAAAGTGAGAGAGATGTCTTGGGACTCTTCTTTGCAGAAAATCTACATGAATATTCCTGATAGTCTCTGTGCTTGTGGACTGAGAGCCTCCTATGTTATGTTCTTTACAATTCACAATGGCGACCTAATGTTTGCAGATGGGGTGCTTGGTCCCTCTCTTGCATTGCATTTCTCAGTGGATGTTCATCTAGCTATTTATCATGGAAGCAGAGTCAGCCTGTAACGGCTAGCATTTGGATGGCTGAATCTCCTTTTGCAAAGGAACTCCAGTGCAAACTAATGCCAGCTTCAGTCCAAGGGTGGAGACAGAAAGATCTTTCAGCAGATGATTGATTAATAAGCGAACCTCATTAGCAATGAGCAGGGGGTAAAATGTGTGTGTATGTTTGGGAAAGGAGGGGAAGAAAAGACCTGGGAAAGAAAGTATCCTGTTGCTCAATGAAGTAAAAGGGGCCCTACAAGTCTGATAGTTCCTAGTTTCCATTAAAAACCAATTATAAACAAAGCAATCATAGATACAATTGCAGTGAGATGGCAGAGGTCTTTACGAGTGCTGATGGGCTGATAGTCGGTTGAAACAAATGGTTCAATAGTGTGATACCTCAGCTCCCAATAACAGAGGGCAAATGGCCTTCCAGGAGGAGATATAGATTTTCCTCTGAGATATGGAAAGGGAAATAAATTAAATTATGTTAGAACATAGCTTAAAAAAAAGGGGGCAGGAGGGAGAGAGACAGAAAATAAGCTTCTGCTGGCATTTGCAATTTAATTGATATTTGGCGGCAGGAAGCCAATCAGTATAAGTAAATTGACGTTCTACGATAAAAATAATCGCTTAATGGGATACCTTCCCCCCTGGCGGAGGCAGAGCGGATAAATGTAGCCAGGCCCACAGAAAGCAGCGTGATGGCTGTTACCGGGTCTAGCCCGCTGCTGTCTTACTGGCGGGGTTCTGCTCAGGCTACAGTTTATTTTTATGGCATCTGTCTTCGCTCCCTGAGAGAAGGCAATGAGCGGTTTCACACTGATTGCTGCTCCAGCCAACGGCGGCGGAGAGAGAGACCATAATTAATGACTTTATTTGCTGGAGCACTGCTGAGAACAATTGAGTTTGTTATGGTAACGACTGATGCCGGCTTTCCCAGAGGCTCAGGGGAGGTGTTTTAGTGTGGAGTCCAGCAGCCAGAAGCCGGGCACCATACCAGATGATCCGCTCGCACAGGGAGCGCTGGCAGATGAAGTGTCAATAAAGCTGAGTGATTCAGCCTTGCGCTGATGAGAGCGCAGTGAAGGATGAGGGCTGGCATGAAGCATGGGCTTTTTTGGACACGTGCTTCCAAGATTCTTTATTATGATTCCTTTTTTTTTTTTTAGCCAGGCTTCAGGGGTGAGTCGCCGTGGGAGAGCAGACTCCAGTTCGTTAGACTCTATGTATCGGTGAGAGGAGGCGGGGGGAGGCACTATCTTTTATTGGCCCAACTTCTGTGGGTGAGAGAGACCAGCCTTCCAGCCACACGGAGCTCTTCTTCAGGTCTCTATAGCTGGGGTTGGGGCTGCCACAAGATTTGCAGAAGATTGCTGGCAGTTTGTGCAGCAGGATCTTTTCCCTTCCTTTCTTGCCTGCTGGCTTGGAATGCTACGACTGTCCCTTCAGGTGGTAACAAAGATGTGCAACACCCCTCCCAATCCGAATCCGAATTTCCCAGGGCTGCTGAATTTGGGTATATTTGGTGGTGCTGCAGGCAAGGTTATTTTCATGCTTCAGGCATTTCCTTTCTTTGGTTCCTGTCCCTTGTGTGGCTTTTTCGAGCACATCACTCAGAAACAGAATGGTGCAAAACTCAGCAGTTTTCCTTCACAGCGGTTTATGCAAAGGTTTTCTTTGGTTTCACTTCACCTTGGTTTACAGCTACTGGATTTCACTTTGAGTCTTAGGGGTTAAAACAAATGCAGTGTTTCAAAGTGAAACTCTCTTTAAACCACTAAGATTCATTTGATTGCACCTTGTGCAAACTCCCATGTACATAGCATGATTTTGGCATGAAAACGGAAAAGACTTCACGTTGGCTTGCATTTGGGTCCATGATCACTTGAAGCTGAACCCAGACTTTCTGCACAGGTCTGTGAACTTTCAATAAACTTGGCCTGCATTTGGAGACTATAATGAAACCGAGAACCATGCAAATTCTGTGTGATCTGGCATTTCACTGAGAACATTTCACACTGTTTTAGTTCCAAGTTTTACTTACCTATTCCCTGTCTTATATAGACCATAGATGTCCTTGGCCACTTTAAGAATTTACCCTCCTCTTTCTGCCAAGGGCACAATTTTCCCATTGAGGCTAATTCACATTAAGGGCTCTTGTCTTGTTCAATATTATCCTTCCATCTTCTCCTTGGGTGGCCATGAGGTTCAACACCATAAGGATGTCCTTCCAAAAGATGTTTAGCTGGTTTTTCGTCATCCAAACTACATGCCCTGCTGCTGAAATCACTGTTTTCATCACATGTACTACATAGACCTACCATAGTTCGTATTAGATTTTCCCTTCCGTGCTTCGTTCTCCCAAAATTCATCACAACACTTTATTTTCAAAGGTATTTGTCTGTCTTCCTTCTTAGTAAGTGCCCAAGTGTCTCATCCTTATCAAACTACAGTTGAAGACTTTCTAAGTTTTAATCTGGAGAAAAGCTTTTCTCAGGGGAAAAGGAATGGGAAAATGCACTAGACATAACACTTTTGTACACTTAAGCATCGGGGCAAATTCTGAAATTTCTTGAACTCAATGCTGGTCAAAAAATAGAAGCAAAATTGGGACTGCTCCATTTTTCATTACGTCTTTCAAAAATACGCAACCAGTGGAGATTTGACAAAGAACTGGGGTGGGTGGCATTTTCAAAAAACAAATCAACCTTTCCCGCCTTCCCCCCTGGAAAAAACCTGAGTGGAATTGTCCCCCCGCTCTCCATTTTTTAAATAATAAAAAGAAAAATTCCAAATGTTCTGACCTCACTCAAACCACCGGTCAAGGGATGAAATGCGTATGTCCAGATGGTGGATTTAAGAGTGCCAATGGGTGAAAGAAAACGTGTGCTGTGTTTCCTGCCACAGAGAGACAACAGCGGTTGATGAGAGAAGCAGCATGTGTCCCCCATCACCTCCAGGGTCTGCTCATGCAGACTCCTTACAAGGGCAGAAAGGGTCCTCTACCCTCTCAGCTGGAATCAAACTTGCAATGCCTGTGAAAGGCAACAGGGAGTGGAGGACTTGAGGAGCAGAGAATAACTGGGATGGATGGGGGATGACTCACTGTGGAATCCAGTAAACGGATTGCCTAGCTGGAACTTACAGTGTGACGGGCCTTGGTGAGTATAGGTCAGTTGTGGGTCTGCCTACGGGATCCTGGGAAAATATTACAAATCACAATAGCTAAGATGGAGGGCAAGTGAGATTCGTAGGCCTACAGTAGGTCCTACACAGTCTATAGTTTTGGCATAAACCCGCCCAGGACTCAGCAGAACCTTCAGTTTGGAATGTAGTCCGAATGTCGAGGTTTTGCTAACCTCTCACTTTGACATCATGGCATTCTGGGCTGAGCTCGGGGCTAGGAGTCAACAGCTCTTGAATCTAATTGTGCTGGATCTCACTCTTTGATCATGGGCAAGTTCCTTTAATTTCTCTCTGCCCCAAGTTATTCCATCTTGGTAATGGGGATAATATATACGCACCTTGTGCTATTGCAAGGCAATCCGTTGATATTAGTAAAGCATGTTAAAAAGACAAATCACTGTTTGTGATTGTTGTTGTTTTATTATTTGATTTATTATTACCCTATAAATGAGAAGGTGGTCTTGGCTTTCTAGAGTACTAGTTAGCTAAGAATCAATGGCCTTATGTATAGAAAGAAAAATGTTAGCTAGCATTTAAAATACAACTTTTATCCTTGTGAAGATAAAGCCAGGGAGCATACAATGTATATTAAAGCAGGTTGTAAAATGTTTTCCCTGCCCACCTTGTGGAAAACTGTGACAAAAACAAATCTGCTTTCTTCAAAAATTTCCTTTGCAGAAAACTTCAGTTTTTCATCAGAAAACTGAAAATCAGACTTTTTTTCTTTTCTGTTTGAGGCAAACAAAATGTGAAACATTGACCAAACATTACCAAAATAAAACACACACACTTTTTTGGTCTTGTGTTCAAGGAGAATTTTCAGTCTGCTGATTGAAAAATAAAAATTTTCAAGAAAAGCAGACGCTTCCTGCAAAAACTTTCATTTTGCTAAAAACCCAATTTTCTGCTGGGAGAAAAGATTTTTCAATGGAAAGTTTTCAACCAGTGTGACTCTCTCTCTTTTTTTTTTAACTACCAAGTATTGTCACACCTTGCAGAGGTGGTAGAAAGTGATTCTTTGGGGACACGCTACAGCCCCAAATTGACCATTCTTTTTTTCAAGTTGCTCCTTGGAATGGTTCATTTTAATGACCACTTCTTACACGGAAGAATATTCTGTTGCTAGTTCCTGGAAGTTACCTTACTTTAGGTGCCACCTTAGCCATCTTTCTTGTAACAACGAGGAGAATATTTCTATGTCTGACAAGACTTGTGGGCTTCATCTTGCAGTCCTTCAACCCAAATTCCCACTGATTTTATTACAAGCTCTGCATGAGTAAGATCTGTGAGACAGGGTCTTTGGTTTTTAAGCAAGAAATATCTTCATCTTTTTTGAGGTATTCACTAACAGTTGGGTTGTGTAACTCTTAATCCCAATGTTTAGCACCTACTCATGTGAGTAAATCCCAGTGACTACTTTGATGACTAAATGCTCGCTAGTGTGAATAAAGGTTATCCAATCTTATATTCCTGGGATGTAATAAGGCTGTATATATGCTAGAGGATGAGCAGGAAGTATGTATTATAAAAGGGAATTACATGTTGGCTTTATTTTGCCTCTAGATTAACATGGACAAAGACAGTTTGATCTGGCGTGCTATTGTTGGAGTTCCATTAGAAAGGGACACTTAAAAGATTTGGTTCTCGTCTACAATTATTTCTGCCACATGGTTCAGGAACAGCTGTTCTTGTGCTTCTGTCTTTGGTTTCGCTGGTTATTAGGGTCCATCTTATGGTGTGGAAGAAGCCGAGCCATAAAGTTGGAAACTTTGAATTTCCCCATAGTTCAGGGCTGTTTGGATAAAAGGCTCTGACTGGTCATTTCCAAGACTAGTCTTTTTCCAAGTTGTATTCTGGTCTGGTGTAGTTTTAGTCAGTGTTTGGTTCAGACCTCTTAAACTTCAGACCTGCCGGAGCGTCACACCTGCAATCCAAATATGTGACAAATTTCCAAAAGGTGGATAAAAGATATTTTCCTCATTGTGTGAATTAAAAAAACCCTGTTTAAAAACAAACAAGCAAATATTTGGATATGCATAAGGTCCTCCTGCATGGATCACCAGCAGGATTTGAGCCCTGGACAGTCAAATTTCCCACACAGATTTCTACCACTTGAGCCTTGGGAATAACTGTTGTTCCATCAGCCAGCCAACCACTGGAAAAGGACTTGATGCACGCATCACCAGTGGGTTACAAACTATTTGCTAGATGGCCGTACAGTGTTGACAGTCAGGAATCATGGGTTGTGTGTCTAGCTCTGGAAAATGGTTAGAGCAGTGGCTTGCTATTTAATAGCCAGAGAGCCTAGATTTAGCTTTTTTTTTCAGTCTGAATGGCAGTGTGGCTAAGACCTGGGTCCGCCATATTTAATACTGTTCCAAGCTCTGTTTTAAGGATTCTTGTTAAACCTTTCTATTGGCTCCTCCCTAGTTTTACAAATAGTACTTGACTGCCTTGTAGGGTTGTGTATAAGGCCTTGGCAAGTAACAGGGGCTGTGAAGTACACAGAAATATAAAGGGCATGATAAGAAGGAACTGATGACCTCCTGGCTCCCAGATCAGTGTCCCTTTTCTTAGTCTGTAGGATATTTTGATGAGGGCGCTTTCATGTGTCTGTGGAACACTGCATGATTTGGTCACATGGCAAGACAGGAATCCTGATTCAGCTCCAGTGTGGAATATTCTGTATAATCCGCTGCGCTTGAGAGCTTGATTTTTGCGGCTGCTCAGACCTGGACTTTTGATCTGGCATGAATTTAATATTATTGGCAGTAAGGAGGTATCTAAGAAAAATGTGCCAGATTTTCCAAGAAGGAAAGGTTCAGGGATTTGCAGCTGGGTCCAGGCAGAAGCGGCGTTCTTCTACTGCCCTTTCATAGCAATATGTGCAAACGATGCTGCGTACAAAAAGGACTTTGGACCAGAGCTGAAAGCCACTCCAGCGGCTTTGTGGTGGTCTGGCAGCACAAACCAGCCACAAAACCCATTTAAAAGTCCGCTTAAGGATCCCTCCTGAATAAGGGGATCGTCAGTGCTAGAGCTTCCATAGGAAAACCCTCCGATTGCTGATTCAGTGGTCATGTATAGCAGTGAAGAGAACCCGACTAGGTATCCCTATGTCCCTGTAATCCCCATCTTCTGGAACAGCTCTTCAGTCTGTGTTCAATGGGAATAATGTAATGAGCCACCCTGCAGGGAGCCAGGATTAAGGTAGAGCAAAGGTGATTTAAAGCCACATGTGAAACTCTTATACCCAGCCAAGCTGTGCTAGTTGCACAAAGGCCAAAAGCTAGCCCCTAATTAATTCATTTGTTTGGTCTAAAAAGTACTTCATGCTACAGGGTATCTTCTACCATCCCATACCCATTTACAGTGGAACTGGCGGGAAACCGCTTTCCCATCCCAAGAAAATGGATCAGATTTTGAAAAAATGTCCTGGCCTGAATCAGGATGAAAACTCAAAACCTCAACAATTCTTGAACTGGCCAAATGAAACATTTCAGTTTGGGTCAACAAAAACCTTTCATTTCAATAATGTTGAAATATTTCATTTTGATTTTGACCCTTTTTTATTAAATGTGTTTTATTCTTGTTCACAGCAAAAGGTAATTTTAAATCAGAAAACTGAATTTTCATTTTGAAAATGTCAATGGGACTATCTGTTTGATCTCATATTTAGCTGTGACACTCTTAGTACCTCTCCCAGACATGAAGAAGATGGCTCTCTCTCACCAACAGAAGTTGCTCCAATAAAAGAGATTCTCTCACTCACCTTGTCTCTCTCATGGGCCATTTCAACAACTTAAACTTTTTTCCAACTTTTGTCAAGCTGAGACATTAATTGAAATGGACCCTTTCCCATGAACAGTTTTAGTTTCAACATATTCTGATGGGGAAAACTTTTTTTGTCAAAAAATTCCCAACAAGCTGTTACGTACAGTAGACACAGTGCCCAATTCAGTACCTTTGACTCCAGTGGCCACATGCTCAAACCCAGAAAGAGCTGTGTATTTAATACTGGACTTCAGTTTTCAATCCACCACCAACCATTCACAGATGTTATTTGAAGAATAATTCTGAATAATGAAAATAATTGAGAAAAATCATAGTCTGTTCATGGACAATTGGCTGAGACATAGAGACAAAATTCAGTTTTAAACTATTCATTAAAAATTATTTGCTGAGTTCTGCCATTTTATTTTTCCTGGCTGAGTTACACAATGAAATGCAAATGAAATAGTGGTGTGTAGGAAAACTCTGGCACAGAAATGAACAGAATGGAAATTGTGTTTGCTGGAAACTAGCTTCTGATGTGTTCATTTCCGCTGGATTCCCAACTGAAGTTAGAGACCAAATCCTTGACAGAGCCCCCATGAGACAGCCCAGGAAGCAAACAACTTGACCCAAAACTTCCACACTAAGAAAAGAAGTTTTAAAATAATGGAAATATATCCAGTGAACAACTTTTCATACTTGCCTCCTAATGGAGTCCCTGGCAATACATGCAATATCCAGGGAATTGTACAGTAGACGGCTGAAGTTACTGCAGGACACCTAATGAATGTTTAGATGACACTGATTAATTCATTGATTAGTACAGAGCAACACTGCTTTTCCCCCTTCAAAAATAAAATCGTGCCTGGTTTATTTTGTTCTCTATTCAGCACACCAGGTTTACCAATAAGAGCCAGCACATTCGATATGAAGGAGTTATTTCTTATTTGAACACTGAATGCTTTTGGCCTCGGAGTGTGCAAATTTAAGAAACTGTGATTACCGAAGTTTTAATAACGGTTAAAATAATTAGGGCACTAGGATGCCCTTTGCCACCATAGCACAGCTGGCTCTGCTGGCATGTTCTGTTCCTTCTCCCACATTGTGTGCCTCTTGTCTAGCTAGATGTAAGCTGTTCGGGGACAGGAGCTGTTTGCTGCTGTTTGTGCTGGCCCTGGCACAGTGGGGCCCTATTCTTGATTGTTCCTGTGGCACCGCTGTAATGAACATGATCAATAATAATCATGATTAACGCAACGTCTGTACATGATAATGACATATGAAATTCAGGGGTGAGGAGGCTAAAATCGAAATTCACCGGTTGAGATCTGCGTGCCCTGGATTAATGAAGATGCCAGGTGGGGGCGGATTGGGTTAGGATCTAAAGTACAATGGCAAATCCAGAACTGTTCATACAGAGATGTTCTATGCATGTGTACATGCTAACACATGTAGGCACAGATTTATGGCACAGTGCCCCGCAAAGACTCGCCATTTGGGGTCTTGCGTGCCTTCCATTAAAAGCAAAGGACACTGCCCTCTGGGACAGATCCTGCCTCGGCTGTTCCAGGAATGGGGCTCTGAGTGATGGTGTTGCACCCACAGCGCTGAATTACAGCTCTGAGAGCCCCGAAGGTGGAGCACGGCTGCATCCCAAGGCCAGGGGAGGAAAGTGGTAAGACTGAGGAAGTCAAAAGGCCTCCAGTCTCATGAGCTTCATCTGCAGCATTGTCGTGGTGCCCTACTGGGGCTTGCTGGGAGGCAGCTGGCAGAGAGCTAGGACCCAGGGACCTATAGTAGCCAAATCATGGCTGCCTGCTGCTCGGCTCTGTGCTAGGGCTGGAGGCAGGGTCCTTGTTCTCAACATATCTGTTACATCCTGGTGTTTGTCAGATATAATAGTGTGGGGCATAAAATGGGCACTATTTCCCCAGGTTAGGGGTGACCTTGGAACTCACGAGTGGCAGACAGAAGTGGGGCCACACATGGTTTTGCCAGTTCATCATCCTAAATAAATTAAAGCCCCAGCCCTCTAAAGAGAACACGTGAGCAGACCCCTGTCCTGCAAGAAGTCTATTGAATTCAATGGGCAGCGGCATCAGGGTTCATGCACAGGGCTCTCTTCATATGGTCTGGGCCTATATTATTTCAGATACCCACATTCCAAACTTCCGGCACAGGGACTTCTAGCTGCAATCCTGGCCCCATCTGTGTCATTGGCAAAACTCTCTATCATGTCAGTGGGCTGGGATTTCACTCCGTGTCCATATCTTGTATGCTAGTTTTAGGCTTCTTAGGATTTTCATCCAGTTTCCTCTTCAACATGCGGCTAGAGGCACAAGCTGTCATTCTGTGTCCATCAGAATGGACCACGCACAGAAACAATTTCTGGGCTGAGAAATAGACAGAAATGTTCGGGTTGTGAAATTGCACAATATGAAATGGTGGAATTTTATGCATTCTTTTTTGATTGTAGCTAATTTTGCTCAGCTCTGACCCATTGATAAAATATGGAAAATACCATTAGAATGACATAGGTCACAAACTGCATAAATAGACTTGTAAATATTTTACATTATAATAACGTTCAATAGGATTCCACGTTCCCTTATAGAATAAAGTCCCAATCCTGCAAAGAGCCACTTATATCATTAACTTCAAGCATGCAGGCATTCTATTGAGCTCAGTGGAACTGAGCCATGCTTACAGTTAAGCGCGTATGTAGGTCTTGACAGGATCATGACCAAGTCTTGATTTTTAAAACTGAAGCCTTATTCAAATGATACAAGGCAAAAAGCATATCAGCAGTCTTTGCCACTGGTATACCTTGGTCCCTCCTATTCTCTGACACATAAGTCTGGTGACCTGTGGGCTATAATATTTTGGTCTAACTTCAGTTGTTGGGTTAGTGTGCGGGTGCTGGTGACCTGTGATACTGAAGAGGTCAGACAAGATTAAAGAAGTATGGGTTGGATGAATGGACTATAATATGGCTAGAAAGCTGGCTAGATTATCGGGCTCAATGGGCAGTGATCAACGGCTCGATGTCTAGTTGGCAGAGTGCCCCAGCAGGGCTGGATTAACTCTCCTGTGGGCCCGAGGCTATTAGATTTTGTGCAGCCCCTGTACACAAGTCTTTTTCCTAATTTAAACCAAAATGATCGCAATTATGGCATCAAGGCTATTAACACTATACTAAACTTGCCTTTTAATTAACCTACAGCCATTCTGTGATTACATTTCAATCTTAAAGCATATGGAACAGGGGTTGGCAACCTATGCCATGTCTGCCCAACGTGGCACGAGAGATGATTTTGAGCGGCACTTGCACTCAAGCGGGGGCCCCATCACGTAGGAGAGGGGCGGGGGGAAGGGGTGGGGCTGCAGGAGGGAAGCGGCCACGATGTGGCACTGCTTGGGGCTGGGAGCGGCTCCTGGGTAGGGTGCTGGGCCCAAGGCATGTGGTAGAGGGGTGGGGGGGTGAGGAGGAGGGAAGACTTGGCACGCCACGTTTGAAAGGTTGCCAACCCCTATTTTTGCAGGGCCCCCCTTGCCTGAGATCCTGGGCTGCAGCCTCTAAAGCCCCTGCATTGATCTGGCCCTGTGCCCCAGCGGTTGGTGCAGTGGCTGGTTTTGTTCTCATCCTTCAGATCATTAATAAAGATGTTGGCCGACTGCACCCTCAGCAAGTTTGCAGATGACACGAAGCTGCGGGAGTGGTAGATACCCTAGAAGGTAGGGATAGGATACGGAGTGATCTAGACAAATTGGAGGATTGGGCCAAAAGAAATCTGAGGTTCAGCAAGGATAAATGCAGAGTCCTGCACTTAGGATGGAAGAATTACGTGGATTGCTACAGACTGGGGACTGACTGGCTAGGTAGCAGTCCTTCAGAGAAGGATCTGGGGCCTACAGGGGACAAGAAGCTGGATATGATTCTACAGTGTGCCCTTATTGCCAAGAAGGCTAACATCATATTGGGGTGCATTAGTCGGAGCATTGCCAGCAGATGGCAGGAAGTGATTATCCCCCTCTATTTGGCCTTGGTGAGGCCTCATTTGGAGTATTGTGTCCAGTTTTGTGGCCCTCACAGCAGGAAGGATGTGGACAGATTGGAGAGAGTCCAGCAGAGGGCGACAAAAATGATTAAGGAGTTGGGGCACACAACGTATGAGGAGAGGCTGAGGGAACTGATCTTATTCAGTCTGCAGAAGAGAAGAATGAGGGGGGATTTGAGAAGAATGAGGGGGGATTTGACTACCTGACTTTAACTACCTGAAAGGGGGTTCCAGGGAGGATGGAGCTAGGCTGTTCTCAGTGGTGGCAGATGACAGAACAAGGTTGGATATGAGGAAAAGCTTTTTCCCTAGGAGGGTGTGAAGCACTGGAATGGGCTACCTAGGGAGATGGTGGAATCTCCATCCTTAGAGGTTTTTAAGGTGCCGTTTGACAAAGCCCTGGCTGGGATGATTTAGTTGGGGTTAGTCCTGCTTTGAGCAGGAGGTTGGACTAGATACCTCCTGAGGTCCCTTCCAACTCTCATGTTCCATGAGTCTATGAGATGATCTGGTGGTCTCTGACTCTTCTGTGTGCTGTTTTTAGATTATAAACTCTCTGGGAACGGGGACTAACGTTTCCTATGTGTTGGTTCGGTGCCTAGCACAATAGGGTCCAATCTTGCCTGATGCTCTAGCTGCTATTGAGATATCAATGAAATAATAATTTAATTTACACTACACTAATAACAGCAACACAAATAATTCTCCTCAGTGAGCAATTAATGTCCGTCCCTTTTTAAGAGGAGATCATTCTGCACCATGTAATATCTAGAATTGGTTCAAGAGCTTATCAAGTGTTTATAGGATTGGGTGCTTTTCGTTATGGATACTGTAAGGTGTTGATCATTCGGGCCCTGATTCTGCAAAACATTTAAGCATGTGCTATTTATTCATTGAAAGTTAAGTATGTACTTAAGTGCTTTGCAGGATCAGGGCCTGAGTGATCAGTGCCTGCCAGGACTGAGCCCTTCATCAAGCAGTGCTGTTCAGTACAACTACCTGGGAACCATACCCAACTGGGCACCTTACAGCATGGACAAATGTGCTACTTGGAGTCGCACCCAAGACAAAACATCAGCCGCTGTATTGGGTGAAATCCTGGCCCCACTGACGTCAGTTGCAAAAGCCTCGTTGATTTCAATGGGATTGAGATTTCACCTGCTGTCTGCATTTTGTTTAGCTTCAATTAAATACCCGATGTAAGAAACGATAGCATATTGGCTGTTTTTACAGAGATCCTTTTGGATTGTTCATATATTTTGCATATATTTTTCGTTCTCAGCAATCCGATTTAGGTTTCTTTTTTTTCTAGTTTTGCTTCCTTCTTGACATCTGGAGTAATGTAGTTATAGGACCCGATTCTGGTGTATGCTCAGACCCCTTTACATTGCCACTCAGGTATAAAGCAGTCTTTGTGTAAATGAGAAAATCAGGCCTGTATGTAGCCTGATATTGTAATGTAACAATAAGCTATCCATTCTTTGGGGGATATTAAGACATTAATTGCCTGTTCTTTGTGATGTGCTCTTACGACAAAGCAGCAGGAACCTCAAACCCTTCACTTTTGAGCAAACCTCTCTCTGTCTTGAGCAATCATCTGTCTATCCATCTAACCAGCTCTCTGTTGCCAAGATTCTTACCACTAACCAGAGATGCTAAACATATCGGTATTTTCCAAAGTTACAAATTCTTGTCCCGTGAAATGTAAGGGGAGTCTGGTCTGGCAGGTCTGAGTTAAATAGAGACTTCAGTTTCATCTTCCACTGGGTCCTTTTCCATCTTACAAAAACATTAATAGAAATTGCTTTTCAAAAATAAATGATTAAAAGATGTTATAACATGATGTAGAGCTATGTATAAATGATTTTAGAATACTTTAGATGACCTTATAACAGCCAGTTAAAAAGCAATTTCAAACAGGCGTGAATAAAATGATGTGCACATGTGTCTACGACATGTTGTATAACACATCTTAGAAAAAAGGATTAGGAAGAAATCAATTTCTCATAATCGTTTATTAATAAACTAGTCATGACTGTTGTTTTATTCAGAGCTACTGCAGCTATAACCCCCCTTGTATATTATAGAAATTCTAATACTGTGCCTGGTTATATTCCGAGCTGGCTCTTCAAACTGGCCAATGACCACCTCCACTAGCCCTGCAGTCATCCACGCCATTAACTCTGATACAAAACCCGCTGAAATCCAAGGGACGCTTCCTTTGATTTCAGTGAGCTTTGGATCAGGCCCTTACTAAATGTGTTGCTGCCTCATATAGTTTGCTGAGCCCCTGTTTTGCCTCTGTGATTGAGCCAGTCCTAATTGTATTATGCTTTGCATAATGCGCTGCTGATTGAGTTGCCTGTTTTTTACTCAGCTTCTTTATTTTTAAATTATACCCCTGAGGGTTTGAACTCCTTACCAGTCGGGGAAATGTATCATCAGAAATAGCTTGTGTGATACTATATTTTTTTAAAAGTGCCTACAGCATCAGTATTTCCATTGCCAAGAAGTCAAAAATCCCCAAATCCCATCCCCAAATCCTGAGATTGGTTTAAAAATCATGAGATTAAAAGGAAAGAAATCTGGGTCCTTTGTTTTGTTGTTGCTGGCCTCTCGGATGCACTCTGGTCCAACCTCCAGGCTTTTCTTTGCATCCTTGAGGGCTGGAAACTTACTTTATTAAAAAGGAAAGCTAAGAGTCTTACATAGTCCCATGACTCCAGCAACTGGAGCTTTAGGGAAAACACCATATCGTGTGACACTTGTGATTAAATTGCAACAGTTGGCAGTACTGCACCCGCTAACTACTTTCTTGGGACTTGTAACATTAAAGTTTTGGTGTGTCATCACTGGAGCTTAGAAGACCCATAACACAGTAGAGTCACAGTAGAGTTCTGCTACAATGGGGGGCTATGGGCCAGTGTGGGGAACTCCACAGCATCTCTCTGTCATGGCACTGAGTTCTGCAGTGCTGCCTGGGGCGGAGGGAAACTGTAGATCTGCTAACACTACCCCAGCAGAAGATTGCCTGGCAGGAGAAGACTTAATGTAACTGATACAGGAGTGGAGGAGCATGGAAATCTGGGTCATGAACAGCACAAATTCACTGGCTCCATTCCCTATGTAGAAAGTGGGCCAAGATTAAGGATTAAAGCATTAGGTCCAACTCACCGCTGGTTCCAATGGCTCCGTCCCCGCAGTCCTGCCCCCATACCACGGCATCGCCTCCCAGACGGGAGCGACAGGTGCCAACCCTTTCAGAGAGGTGAGGCAGATGGCACAATGCCTCCTTCACCAGAAAGGGCAGCAGAGGCCAGTGGGTGGCGGGGGGTTGGGTCGTTGTGCATCTCGTCTCGCAATACACTCACTCTTACATCTGACAGTGGGTTGCAGCCCCCAAAAGCTTATGCCCACAGAAATGTTGTTAGTCTTTAAGGTGCTACGGGACTCTCGTTGTTTTTGCAATACACTCACTGTCTCATGTGGTTCACATTTTCCAGTGAAAAATGCAGATTTGGCAACCTGAAAACGTTTCACAAATTCATATTGGTTTTGCAGAATTGCTTAGGCCGCAAACCAAACAAACTCATTTCGGAGCAGTCTAAATGTCGTGTTTTGACATTCTCTAAATGAAACATGTCAATTTAGGGGGGTCAAAATGACTTTTGTATTTAGTGAGAAAGAACCACTGTCATACAAAAAGGCTTTTTTTTTAACCTGAAACTATTTCCTTTTTTTTGACCTTTCAATTTGCCAAAACTTCTTAAAAAAATAAATTGTTTTCAGGTCAACCTAAAACACTTCCTCCCACTTCCCCGTCCCCTGTTTTTTGGAAGTGCCAGTGAACCAAAATATCCATTATTTGCACTGCTTTAGCTGTAGCCAAGTTCCAGAGATCCTGTGTGGTGGGCAGCTTTCTGATTCTCTGCCCAGCTCCGCCCTGGTCACAGCCCCAGTGGCGGTTCTATCCTACACCAGTTAGCAAAGGTCCACAGACAGCCTACACCTGGCCAGGTGGGGGTCGGAGCCAGCTTTACCCCACCTGAAAACCCTCCCAAACTCAGGGAATTTCCATCTGGCTGGATTCATACTGGAAAACGGGATCCTACCCATGGCAATCAATACTTGTTTATGCATTGGCAGGTGCATAGCTGTGAATCTGAACACCCACAGTGCCTACTGGTACAGCCCTTACTCATAGTGGGGGGCACCCGTACACACATGTAAGTTCCGTCAGGTCAGCAGTGCTATTTGACACATGCTTCCCCATGTGCATAAAGGCTGCCCCATCAGACTTGTGGTGATCGGATTCATTGAGTAAGGTGTGAGTTTTATGGAATTCCTTTTCTGACCATCGTGCCCTTGAATGTGATTTGGGAGCGTGACTGGGTTAACGAACAGATTTATAGTAAGATTTCAGTATGGGTATGAGACCTTCAAAGGTGTAATCTTGGACTCAGTGAGTTGGTGGCTGTAATGACGCTAAGGCTATGTTTAAATATATTGTGTTAAACAAAGCAAACAACTCCCCCACAGAAAAAACCCCAACGCCAAAAAAAACAAACCAACCCAGCTCACCAAAAACCCCACAAAATCTTCTCTACATGCCTTTGAGCAGCTGCCCATGTATTCAGCAATTCTGCGGCTCGGGAATTCACCCCTGCTTGCAGAACTGTGCTGCAGAATCTCAGCTTTCGTTTTAAAAGATATTCTTTTTCTAGCCTTCATAGTAGTAAGAAAAAGCTTAGAAACCATGACCCCAAGTGTAACCAAGGCAGTGCTGTCTGCCAACTGTCTAGAACAATAGCTCTGAAAGCAGAACTGCCCCAGACAAGGCGGTGGAGCAATAGGACTGCAGCCTGACGATGGCAGATATGCTGTAGAGAAGAACACTTCAATACTCTTCACAATACCTGAGGCCACTCCCTTCTCAGCTGGAATGAAAAGGTGACTGCAGATTGCTGGGACAGATCTCTGTAGCTCGTACAATCCAGAGTCTCCACGAATGACTCTCTCCTTTATCATTTAGATTTAGGGCTCCATTATGCTATACATGAGCCCAGGGAGACTAATTTTCCCCTAGGTTTTTAGGGCCAGCAGGGATCATCCATTCTGACCTCGTAGTGTTGTCCCCATTGTGCAGATGGGGAACAGAAATGACATGACTTACCCAAGATAATAAAAAAAGCCTATAGCAGAGGTGGGCATACAATTTCCTTAGTCCTAGGCCAGCACATTAACCACAAGGCCGTGCTCTCAGTTGCAAAGTATCCTGTTATAGTTCCAAGATACAAGAAGTGTGGCTGGCCAGAGGCTGTTCAACACTATCTGCTGCCCTAAGCAACATTTTGGTGTGTTGTTTCCCTCTCCCCGCAACTGAGATTTGGCTTGACCAGCCCTCCATCATGGCGAAGAGGCAGCTGGGCCAAACCTGCTGCCCTATGTGGCTGCATCGCTTGTCTAGAGCTAGAATGACCTCTGTGGATGGCAAACAAACAAGGAGGGAGCAGACAGAGTGTGAGGTTACACAGGGTAGCTGTGTATGTAACTTGATGGCTGTGTGTCATCGGACAAAAATGAAGAGCTAAATAATAGCAGCAAACCTCCGCTAACCCACAGGTGCAATTAATCATTTTATTTCCATCTCCCTTCCCCCCCGTGCACGTGTGCGCTCTCTCTCTTTGTCACACACACACCTTTCTCTTTGACTCTGATTCCTCTCTCGACATATTGTTCCAAATTCTACATGGGCAATCCCTGTTCAGGTCAGTAGCAGTGGGATGGATATAACCAAGAGCCCCGTTTGGCTCATTGGATAATTTGAGTGTGAAAGGAGCAACACATTAAGTTGTGTTGTAGCTATCTAGCTACCTAGGGTATGCAGAAAATTTCAGGCGTGAAAGCAAAGGCAGAGTAGATCAGATGGTGGAAAATTTTGATTGTTACACTCCTCTATCACTGTATGGTGTGTTTTTAAAGTCGTTATGTCTGTGACATCTGTAAAATGCAAGAGATTAAAATGCAACATTAATATGGAAGTTTTGCAAAAATTCCGAGTTCTTCTAAGCTTGGACATGAGACAATACACTTCAGTAGACAGATGCTGATCTCTGTGTATCCAAGAAGAGCAGAACTGGTCCAGGTATATCTAACAGGTCAAGCTTTGAAATGAAGAAGCAATAAGCCAGTGAAATGGTACTATCACCGAAACATGATTGATCAATTGAATTCTATCAGAGACAGTGGACAGTGAGATTAACTCAGGCCTGATAGGTTCAATGAGTTAAAGCATGATGTTCATTTCAGCTTCATTTCACCAGTCTTTGCTTGTGAAATTGGTCAATCAATAGAGGTTGAAGATCATATATATATATATATATTGGTGACCATCTTATAGGGAATATAATCTACTGTAGTCAGCTCCTGACTCCGGCTGCTTTCAGTGGGTAATGGAGACAGAGCTGAGACTCTATCAATGCCATCGAAATGGCCTGATATCTTCTCCAAATGAAAAGTATTTTTGGATCTCTGATTTATCTTTTCCCCCTCCCCCACCCTCTCACTTTGATCTACGGCAAAGAGCATACCCATCTGGGAGAATATAGTGATTTCTCTGGAAAACATTTCTGCACTGATCAGATATATACTCTTCAAAATATAAAACTTCTTTTCAGTGATATTGCAAAAAATAAATAAGTGTTTAGACATCTCAGACGGTAAATGCAAAGATCTCTGTGAATGTTATTCTGACGCCATTACTTGGATATAGGCAGAGATCAAGTAACTGTCTGCTCCAAAATGCTGAGGAGATAGGCTGGAAATACAGTTTACATTTTAAGCAAAGCCTTCCAAGTGGTAATTAAACAAAGTCTTCATCTTTTCTAGACTAATTTACAGGCATGACACAAGGAAACAAATCACCTTTTTTGCCCCTGGTAATATTTCATTTGCTTCATAATGTTTTATACGTAGTGGGTAACATCCTTCTTAATTAGCTTGCATTGTCCAGTAAGGTGAAGTAATTAGGTATGATATTAGGTAATGAAGCTGGACAATACAAAGTAGAGACGAAAACCATGTCCTTTATTAGCATGCGCTGTTAATGCTATTGGTTCTCTGCCTTCTTGATTAACCTTTTAAAGCCATGTTGGTACTTAAAATAAATAAATAATCTCACCATATTTGCCCTATACAATAACATTATCACTTCAGACTAAAGTGTTTCACGTAAACCATATATTTTAAGATATATCAATGTTAATAGTACAGGGGGAAATTATTCTAGCTGAATATTTACATTAGCCCAGCTCCTCGGCTGGTATAAACTGTCTTAGCTCCATATGTTGATTAACACCAGTTGCAAATCTGGCCTGTGAGATTCTGCACTTATGCAATCATGTTTAATGGCACAGTTATACAGTGCTGTTTCCTCTTCTGGATAAGCAAAGATGGATGGGGTTTCCTTTTTTTTTACTGCTGTTTTTTTAAAAAAAAATCTTGTAGCTCTAATTTAGCATAGGATTTTTTAAAAGCACCTAAGGGTCTTAAAAGGCCAAGTCTTGTTTGTGTTCCTAGATCACTGGGACATTTCTGAGATTCTTACGCATATCTTATTGTTTTGTGAAATGCATCGGGGTAATTATTTGGGCATGCAATGTTACTACAAACAAGGTCA
This sequence comes from Mesoclemmys tuberculata, assembly GCA_007922155.1. Lineage (NCBI taxonomy): Eukaryota > Metazoa > Chordata > Testudines > Chelidae > Mesoclemmys > Mesoclemmys tuberculata. Next base: position 4,191,327 of record ML675650.1, on the reverse strand, counting down.
CAGCTTAGCAAATCCTTTATGGTAGTATCTCCATTCCTCTGCCTTCCCCTGCAGTGATTCCCTGTTAAATAACCAAGACTTCATACTCACGGACATTATCCAGGCAGCTCAAGTAGTCGATTGTCAGCAATATTCATAAATGACACACCTTCCTGAAGGTGGGCCTGTTACACGCCTGACTGTGCCTGTGTTATTGACAGACTTTTATTTACTGTTGGAACTCCTTTACTAGCACGCGTGTTGATTATATTAGCCTACAGCTGCCTAAACTGATTCAGATTTATTCAGACGGTGGCCGACATTTCTTGTTCAAATGAAGCTCACTTTTCAGGTTTAAAAAACATAAATACTAAGGAGGAGTTGGTAGTTTTGCTTATTGATCTGAGGAGAGTAGGGCGGAGAACTCTGACGGCCTTTCTTTTAGTGAGAAATGGGTGGTGGGAAGTATGGAACAGGGGTGCGTGTGAGTGTCCTTGGGAACCTGTTGGGGTGTCGGTGGGACCCTTCAACCTGCACTGAACACCTGACATACATGGGTGGTGTCAGATAAAATGAGTGCTTTCCTTGCGATCTGTGTGCTAGATTGTGACTTGGATTACATGCTCCACAGGGGTAAGACTCACAACGCTCCCCCTCATCAAACTTTGAGTTACCTGGTCGTTGGGTCTGGGTAGACAGGTTAAGCCGGTGCATCCCCTCCCCCAGGTCCAGTGGGCACTGCAGGGAGGGGCCCAGCCGGCATTAACCATTGTAATTAAGCTAGAATGTATGGGTGTTGTAGGCAGCTGCTGGGATAGGCCAGCAGAAACTTACTACCCTCAGGGAGCAGGGGCAAATCTAGGAGGGAATTGTGAGTACATGCCATGGAGGAACTAATGCTTCCCAGGGTTTCTTCTGGAGTACCATGCTATGTGTTGTTACCTCTTTTGCCCAGAGCAGCTAGCCAAAAATCGGGGTCCCATAGGTTGTTCCAGTGAGGAGGAGAAATTGGTGAGTCAGGTATTTCTCAGATGCATGTTGATGATTTACGAGGAATGTACAAAATCCCGTTTCTCTGAGCACAGTAGGAATTAAACGGGACCGTTCCTTTTTTCACTGTTTCAGGCCCGCCTGTCCGGCCAGCACTCTGTACCTAGGAAGCTTTTTCTCTTAACTAAACAGCTAAAACCAAACCAAGTTGTACCATAAAATGCTCCACTTTGCACTCAATAGAAAGAAGGACAGATCTTGGCCCAAAGTATGTTTCTTCTGCGTCCTCCTGTGGTACAAAGAGGCCTTAAAAGTGCCCCAAACGAGCAACTGAGTACTCCTATCCGAAATGAGTTTAAAACTGGTGTATTAATTATTATTTACTATTTGTGGTATTGAGGTAGAGCTCTTGCCCCATTGTGCTAGGGGTTGTACATCTAGAGAACTAACAGAAGGCCCCTTTCCCAAAGAGCTTAAATATTAAATATCTAGATGGCTCTGTTAGCCTGTGGTAGCACCTTGGTGCTGGGGGTTGGAATGGGCATTTTTGGGTTGGAGAACAGCCAAGCTTTGATCCCAGAGCACTTCTGGTTTTTCTTACTGTGCAATCAGCCATAGCCAAAAGATCTGGTCTGGCATAACTCTGGGGACTGAAAGAAAATGGCAGCCTTATGCAAATGAGGAAAAAAGGAGTTGTAAAGGACTGTGTGCATAAAGTGCCATGTAGAAGGCATCTGCTAAGACACTTTTTCTTTGTTTGTTGCCCTAACCATATGACAGCCCTCGGTGAATCCCGACGTTGGCTCCCCTTTCATCACCACATCAGATTCTGGTCTTGACCTTCAGGGGCCTTTCCAGTTTTGCCTCTTCCTAGTTATCCTAGTTCTTGTGTCGCCCTGTGCTCCTGATGCCAGTTTTGGATGGCTGCTAATAGGTGCTGCAACTAGCCGGGCTACCGCACCCCGTATCTTGAAGTGGTTTCTATAATATACAGGGTTTACAGTTCAGTCCAATGGCTCTCAGCACCCCCCTGTACAAATTGTTCCAACGCTCCAGGCCAGTGTGTCTCCTTCTCTCACAACCAGCCCCATGCTTTCTTCCACACTGCCCCCATGTGTTGTGTCATCCCTGAACAGGTCTGCAAAGGCACCCCTTTTATCATCTAAATCCGCCCTTGTGGCAAAGTGTACGCAGAGTCCACCAACCAATGCTGATGGGGTCCAGGGACAGTGAGGGGTGGATAATATTGGGGTGTGTGTATGTGATACAGCAAAGGTGTTTCAAAATTGTGAATATCGGGCTGGAGTCCTGTCCCCTCCCTTCGTACATCTCTTGTGTTAGATTGTCCACGGCGTTTGTAGGGTCCATGTCATGCTATGTGTTTGCACAGCCCCTAGCCCTGATCATGACTGGGAACAACTGTAATGCTGCTGAATGCTTACTTATAATTCCTAAAATTGATTTTTGGTAATCCAGGCCATCAGTAATATCCCATGATTTAACTAACTGACGGATTGAGCCAAAATAAAACTAGTTCTGATCTTCTTCAGATGTACCCACCAAAAATAATCCAGGGAAGTGCTTAGTGCAAGCATGAGGAGGTGTTGTGGTTTCTAGTAAAACATGAATCCGTGGCACCCTATTTAGACAAAATCAAATCTAACTAAATACCTCCGCTTTTGATAGATCAACAATGCTGGAGCCGTTAGAAGCACATGGAACATTTTCCAGGTCATACTATATCTTAGATTATTTTGCTCCATTCCATCGCCCTTCTTAGACTGAAATTGTGTAAAGCTTTAACTTCAAAGCCAAATTGTGAATAACATTGGTTTAACCTGAAATTTAAAGCTAGCATTTCCATGCTCTGTAGACAGGGGCTCCCTGGCCTTTTGCTATCATGCAGCTAGCAACCAGAATTTTAATTTTATAAGCCATGGTTGACTAAACCCAGCACTAGGTCTATTAGATATTATTTGATTTGGAATAGAAAAAAAGATTTAAAGATACACTGCTCTCATATATATCTTTGTACCTTTTCACATTAGTGTACACATGTCTGGACATTCTGTTCAATGGACAAATTCAGATTTCTCCCCCTGGATTAAAACATTGCTCCTAAAACTGTTACTTAAACCGACCAGTGATATTCTTGATTTAAATCAGAATGATTGTATCTAAAACAGGTAAATAAAAAGCTGTTATAAATTGAATCATTGCCTGTAAAGCAGAAGGATTTCTCTTACCATGTTTCCTGGCTTGTCTTCCTAACATCAGCCACACATTTTGTGGCACCAGAATGTTAAAGATGCTGGTCAAAGTCTTCCAGAGTGATTTAATGATTTTAAGTACTTCAATTTTGGGCATCCAATTTGATATGCTGTAAAAAGCCCTGATTTTCTGAGTGTTGGTGCTTAGAACTTTGTGAAAATGAGGGGACTTTAAATTGTCAAGTTGGGCACTTGAATTGCTTTTGAAAATCTTGACTGCTGTACAAGGAGACCTAATCCTGCACTGCTGTAAATCAGTGGGAATTTAGCATGGATTTCAAAAGGGGCAGGATTGGGCCCTACAGGAAGAGTGGTTGTTGGTTAGATCTCTTTAGGTACTTGCCATCTGCAAGTTTAAATAATGCAGAACCTGCTGTTAACATACACAAGCCATTCATGATGGAAGCCATCTTAATTGTAAATAAAACTTTATCTCTTCCAGTGTGTTTGAGTTATACAGCTCAAAACTGTCTTTAAAATCAGCTCTGGTCTTTATAATGTACTCATTTGGGTTTCTAGTTTTGCCAGTTCTCACAATGTACTGCAAGTCATATGGTATTGGGTGTTTTTTATTTAAATCTCCTAGAGTCATGTGAATATGGGAGATTCTCGGCTTTCATTTAATAAAAGTACATTTGTAGCCTCCTGGTTGCAGGGAAAGGCATGAAAATGATACAAAGTCCATCTTAAAGGCTCAGAAATCAAAAGGCAAATAAAAGTTGGGTTACTTTTATTGAAAAACTTCTTAACTTTTAAGCTCTTTTCATGATTTTTGAGCCTTTGGGGCTGGCGATATTGCTGAATAATATTGCTAGTCTCTGCCAAATGAATGGGCCTAGAAATCAGCTGCAGATCTTCAGGAGCTAAGCATCCCATCACTACTGTAAAATGTTAAAAACCATACAAGAGGCCATTACAACCCACACTGGATTGTGAGTCAGGAGACAAGAGGTTCAAAGCAGACCAGACCCTCTAGGGCAGCGGTTTCCAACCTTTTTGAGTGTGCGGACTCCTTTTCAACCTACAAACATTTGGTGGACTACCACGTGCTACTAGTTGTTTTTTATACATCGTTTTTATTTGAAATTGTACATTTCCTCGGTAAGGATGTTGTTTTTCTTTTGTGCGGGCCCCCTGTAGTAGCCTCGCGGACCACCAGGGGTCCATGGACCACAGGTTGGGAACTGCTGCTCTAGGCTGTTGTCATGGTGCTGGTTGGAGAGCAGCAGCCCATCTTTGGTCGTTGAGCTGCTATTGGTCAGTCCAAATTTTTCTGACCAGCCCTGGGATTGGCTGGTGGGCAAGGCGCAGTTGGCTGCAAACAGGCCTTGTTTTGCTCTGCCCTCCACTGCTATAGATTAGATGGCGAAGCTTTAGTGTAGCAATGAAATTCATCGACAAAAAATGGGGCTTGCACAACAACAGTCTCCCCTCCATTCCTCAGGCAGAGGGAACAGTGTGGGGATGACTGAGGAGCTAGGAAAATCTGCCCATTTGTGGTTTGGTTAGTGCAGCAAATTATGTAGCACCTCAGGTGCTGTATCTTGATGCTATAAACCCTCAGCAATTATATGTATAGTAACAATGGAATATGCCCAGAGCATCTTATGGGCTTTTTTTTTTTTTGTGGGCATGGAGAACTGACCTTTTAAGGTTACTGATGAGATTCTCTTTGGCCATAACAGTAGATGTGGATCCAGGTCATTGTGTTAGGATAAAAACACTTTGGGCTTGAAAATGTCCATATATACTTTTGTAGGTGAAAGCTAGCCTTCACAACACTAGCTTCGCATGTGCTCATAGAGTAATGGAAGGTGTTTAGTAATCGCATTAAGGATTTGCTGTTATAAATCACAGAGCTGTTCAATAGCATCTCTTCTACAGGTGTAACTTTTTCTTTGTCTTTTTAACATGCTGACACATGTAATCAAAGGTCAGAGTGGGACATTGTGAGCTGCCTCTGTGTTGTGGTCATCGTTGTAATAGCTATTTATTCTTCTGTGTATTTTGTCATCTTTGAAAGGTATTCAGGAATCTCCAGTACCAAATGGCCATTCCCTCCCGGGTAGAGATTTCCTTCGGAAACAGATGCGAGGGGATCTTTTCACCCAGCAGCAGTTAGAAGTGTTGGATCGAGTCTTCGAGAGACAACATTATTCTGACATCTTCACAACAACTGAGCCCATCAAACCAGAGCAGGTACGGCTGGTAACCACTAAGCTTTCCAAATGCACGCTTTCTGGCTGTAGACATATTCTTGCAGGAAATCACCGAACACTTAGTACTCAGGTTTTAACTGGGAGAACATTGGACAATGGGTATCATATCAAATTCTGTTTCAATAAGTGCACAGCACTCAGAAAAGAGTTCGAGTTTAAAGAACATTAAGATGCTGCTTAAAGAATACAAAGTGTTTGGGGGTGTTAAGTTGCACCTGATGTTAGCTTTATAGCAGGGATTTGCAAATCAGGCTAAGATTTTCAGAATTGTGCAGCTAGTTTGTGTCCATAATTACTGTGATTGTGCATACAAAGTGGACTTTTGCACATGTAAATGGCCAGTCTGTCATCTAACTGGCCATTTGCTCAGACAAATACCTGATTTGTATGTGTAATTAGTAATTTGTAATTGTACGTGCAGATCTGTGGCGTCATTCTGAAAAATCTGGCCCTGTTTTTTGGAAAGACCTTATATTTCCACTCCTGTTTTTCACATATGGGAATAAAGTACTTACAGTTATAGACTTACTATGTCTGTTTGCTAAGTAGCAGGTTTTTGCTGCTGTTAGGTCACTGCCTTCTGTTTAGTCGCAGTTACCGTAAGTGTCTTTGCTGTCCTCTTTGTGATGTGGAAATTAAACTATTGCTGTCAGTTCAAGTGCAGGGTTCACTTACCACTGCTTCTGTATTTAGCAATACGTCCAGTTAATCATTGCTAATTTCCTGCATTTCCACTGTTGATCTTGGGTTCCAGGATGTAAAGATGGAAAGACTGATTTCCCTTCCTAGCGCATGTGCATATGAGAGCAATGGAGGGATATCCAGAAAATGGGAAAATCCTGGATAAGTCAGGGGTTCTGGCAGTAGCTCAAAGAATGGAGAGATGTGTTGCTATACGTTTTTTGAGAGCGTAGGTGCTGAAACTATGGGTGCTGCACCCCCTGGCTTGTAGTAATTTCCGTCACATACAGGCTTCACAGTTCGGTGGCTCTCAGCACACCCACTGTACAAATTGTTCCAATACCCCTGTTTGAGAGAGCCCTATCCAGTGCTTACAATTATGCATTATGGTGGAAATCCCATGGGCCTCTGATCACCACTGTGATCTCTAAATATTGGAGAAGAACTTCTGCTTGGCTTTTTGATTGTTGCAGTTTGTACTTATGAATGTTGCAAATCTGAATTTGCAAAGCTGCTTTCCGCTAGCTCACAGCTCATATCCAGCGGGACTCGGACCATGATGGGCTTGTTTTATTCCTAGTTAGAGATCCTCAGTTTGGGGTGAGAGGAAAGTGAGCACTGAAAGACTCAAAGAGTGAAATGCCCGTGTGTGCCACTAGATGGTGATTATTTCATCGCTAACGTCGGTGGTGACTTGGAGATGCTAGCACAGCACTTGTCCACTTGGTCGACTGTCTCCGCACTGGTTACAGAAATGTCTTTCTCTGCCAGTTCTCTTAGTTTATTTACTTTTGTGAGTTGAAAATGATTGAGAAGAAAATTCTGGGCTGAGGAAAGGTCGCTTTGCCACCTTTCTGAATCTCCCAGACACTGAAGCAACTGAGAGGTGGAGTTCGACGTCCAAGTACACCACAGAGCAGCAAGCAGAGATGGGTGAAGTGCTGTAGGCGACCAATCAGCTGAGGCTGACCTGTCGTTGTAACCAGAGCAAAGGGGTCAGTCCAGGTTTGCTGTTGGACGATCCTGACCGCACTGGCTGTGGGGAAGATCGATCGTGTCAGATCCTTTTCTGTTTGTACATTTGGGTGGCTGGTTGTGCTAGTTGGGCATGAAATCAGTTGTTGGAATGGGCCCACTAATTTAGTAACTAAGGCCCAGCTCCTCCAAAGTATGTAGGGTGCCAACTCCCACTGAAATCAATGAGAGCAGGCACCTCGATGCCTTGGAGGATCTGGGACTAAGGACCTGACGCTGCGAGGTGCTGCACATCTGCTGAGAAGCGTCACATGTCCTTAGCTCCCGTCGAAGGTACAGGATGCTGAGCTGCGCAGCACCATGCAGAACTGGGCTTCCTAGGGGTTGATATATTTAATCGAAACTGGAATTTGCAGCCTGATTGCCATACAGAGGCCTGAGTGCATTCGCTTGCCTGGTGAAGCTTGGACCCAGGGTTTCAGTTTGTAGGACTGGCTTGTAGTTACTTTCACAGCTAGAAGAACAACAGCAATCCTAATTAACAGTGACACTATGTACAGTAGCTCTGCTCCATAACTTAGAGCAGCAATCTGCTGTCAGCAGATGGAGCCCACTTCAGTCCTCCTAAGAGAGACCAGCCGAGCACTGCCGCATACAGCCCCCTGAAATGGAGAGTCTCTTTGGCTCTAGGCTCGGACCCAAAGAAATCAATTATAAACCAAATGTTTAAGATACTAATTACTAGAAGGGGAAAACCAGAAATATCCCTGCAATATATAGTCGCCGTGGCCTTAAAAGCCTGATCCAAAGCCCACGGAATTTAATGGAAAGAATCCCATTGAGTTCAGGGTGCTTTGGAACAAGTGCTAAACCAGCAATGGGTGTCGGAATAACTAGTTACTGCTGAAGAGGAGATGCTGAAATATTGCTAATGCAAGTCATTCGCCCCACAGGGCTGACCCATTGTGATAATAAAGTGCCTCCTCCCTAACTTAAGTAAATCTCAGTAGATATCTGCAGTGCTCCCAGTTTTACTCACTTTACTCAGGCCCAGCCTTTCTTGGTTTCAGTACATGATTTACTTGAGTGGGAACTCCAGGATTTGGGCTCCTATACACCTGGATGAATTACAGACCAATAAATTAAAATGAGGCATCTCCCCCACTTCTATCCTTTGGAGCCGCTGGGGGCATTTTCAGACAACAGTGGCAGGCAGAGATGTTTTCAGGCTGTGAAATGCAGATCTAAGGTTTGAGATCTTTGGGGTATTGGCGCTCGGGTTTTGGCTCAGCCCATCGTAAAGATGAAGACCGTTGAAAGACTGAGATGTCGACCTTGGTGTGGATTTTGAGCCCCCTCAAAGTTTGTGGAGTTTTGGATGCAGCATGTTAGTTTGGTGTCTGCTCTAAATATAAGCTCTACAAACTAATGGCAAAAGTCTCCTTTCTAAGCCGCCCTCTTCACTTGTGGGACATTCACTGACAGCAATGGAAGCTCCCCATGTAGATGCGTCTGAATATGTTCAGTGCATGGTGGAGAAGAGAATTTTGTTTTAAGTTCGCTTCCCATGGACTAGGTCCAGGTGTGGTGCCAGGAGCACATCTCTCCTCGCGGCGGGCTGTGCCCCTGCTCCTGTGCGCTCCCCTCGTGCAGGAATGCAGGCTGAATCGGCTGAATTCCTCTCAAGGGCTCTTGCTGGGACATGGCTCTGTGTATGTGTCAGTGTTTGGTCCTGGATTAGGGCGGGGTGCTTGTTTGCACTGAGGAATGCGGATTCACACAAGCGGTCCTGCTGATGTCTCTTGTACGTGCTCAGCTGGCTGTTCCCTGTCTATTTAATTGTACTCTTTACATTGTGTTTTACTGTAGCATGGCCTATGTCCATGCCATCTCACAGCGTGCAATTGTCAGACCTCAGAAGCTAAGCATGATTCCGCTTTGTCAGTGTTTGGATGGGGGACTTCTAAAGCGATGCAAGAGGCAGTGGTGCGGGTGATTGCCTGGGGGCTGCTGCGTCTTTCGAATCAGCGCTGCAACGTGGCATGTGTCTGGAAATGCTGTTTCATGAGAGAGTTGTTTTTTTTCCTTTTAAAGTTCTCATGATGCTTTTTACATGAGTAGGTGTGATAGCATACATTCCAGCTTGGGTAACTCTATTTTACCTGTAGTTTCACTTCTGTTTGGCATTTGTTTTCACTTCCCGCCCTCAACTCTTGTGCAGTGTTGATTTGATCTGCAGAACAGCTGCTGTTGTACCCCATAGGAGACTGCAATGTGGGCCGGGGGTGGCGCACTGGTAGATTGTGGTTTATATGTAACATCTGGAGCACCTGAGAGTCTTCAGGCTGAAGGGTCTTTTATACATATTTTTATTGAAAAATATTGCCTTTTTCATATCTGTCAGTACTATTCACAATAGAGCTGATCAGTGGGGGTGGGGGGGAGGATCAGCGTCCCACAGCTGCTCACTAATTGTGCGTGCCTGATTGGCTGGCGACTGATTTGGAACTCTGGCTTCTGATTTGCAGAAGTGCTGGGCACTCAGTGCTGCAAGTGAAGTAAGTAGGAGCTGCATTTAAAACACCTAAAGCGGTGTATAATGCTAAGTATGCTGAAAAACCATCAGGCCCTATGTGTCTCACCTTAGGCACCCAGAATTAATGGCTACGTTCGACCTTAATCTATCTTTGTGCCTCAGTTCCACACCCATGCAATGAAGACAGAAGCACCCCCTCCCCTTTCACTGAGGTGTTTTGAAAATAAATTCACTAGTGTTTGGGGGGGTACACTAGTGATGAGCACCATGGAAAAGCTCATGAGGGAGTTAATAATTCTGTCTTCAGAGCAGGGCTTGAATAGGGTGCAGTAAATAAGGCTTCAGGCTTATCACACCCTGAACAGTGAGAAGAAACAAAATGTTGATTAGTTGCTCATTTGGTAAGCACCATCCAGTCTGTGCACTGAATGAGACAGGGGTCCTGTGGAAAAAAACAGGACGTGATATCCTGAACGACGGTATCATAATGCAGATGTACAAAGGGGCCGAATTCAGGTTGCAAGAGACAACCTTAATTCTGGCATTCCTAACTTTTTTGAATGCTTGCCTTGGCAATCTAAATGTTCTTTCAATGTACGGTTTTATATGCATAAATGCGTATGAATATACTGTAATGTTAAAAGAGTGGTAAGGTTGTGAGGTCAAGTACTCAGAAGTTAAGAAATGCCAGTATTAAGGTTCCCTGTGAAATTAATTTGATGCCCTTGCACGTATGCATTCTGGGTGAGAAATGCAAAAGAACCCCTCCCGCAAATATTAATTCACAATTTAAAATTAATTCCTTTTGTCAGTTTGTGCCCTTTTGAGTTCACTTTCTGCAAGTATCCCGGGATTGGTTTGTACTGGCAGAAAATGTTGGCAAAACACAGATTTCATGTATTCCTGGAAACTGGATTTTAAACTCGGTCACACAGATGTGTGCACCAGAAGCCCTGTTGCATTCTTCTAATCAAGGAATACGCCAGTACCATCTGACCTTCCTGATCAGTCACAGCAAAGCAACCCAGCTTGAGCTTCAAATATTTCTGACCCTTCTGCAAAGTAAGACATTCAGACCATCGCTCCCAGACTGGGATCAGAACCTACTTTTGTTTTTTGTGTCTTCTTGTTGTGCGGTCAGCTCTTGCTCTAACCCACCCCTGGAGGGAGCTTCATGGGGCATGCCAATTGGTCACCCCAGAGCTTCTATCTTCTGGGGGCTGGGGCCGCAGAAGGGCTCCACACCCTGAACTGCATCCGTACCCGCCAGCAGCCTCAGGCAAACTCCAGGAGAAGTTTAATGAGTACAAATGTAGATCAATTGGATTAGGTCTCAAATAAGCTGGGTGGCTGGCCCTGATTACCACCATCCGTGTAATAGCATGGTGCCATCACTGCTCTCAACAGGAAAAGCTACGATTTGCATGGGAGGCACTTACCCCAGGGCTTCAAGCAGGTGCAAACTCCACCAGTGCAAAGACTGTCTGGACTAAGGGCCGTAACAATGGGGCTACGTCGATGGCAGGCCACAGACAGCTGTGATCAGTGGTGGTCTCCTGTCTAGACCATGCCTTAGGGTGTGTCTTCATTGAAGAATGAACTCTGCTTTTGCTCACAGGTGGCCTCCAGCCCGGCCCCCTCCACTCACAAAACCGTCTCACCTGGGTGGAGGGTGGTGCTTTAACCTGGCCTAGTTGGCCCCTCTGGGGCTTTAGGGTAAAGTCTAGGCCCTGCCCACTTTCCATGGCGGACACAGATTAGTTCCACTCTGTGGTGATAGTCCTCCGTTGCCTCCCATTGAAAAATGGGAAAATGTTTTGGAAAAAAACCTTCATGGAAAAACTCATCCTGGTTTTGCCCAGCCCCTTCCTTTCCTACTGAAATTCAGTTTTTTGATGAAATTTGTCACTGGTTGTAAAATGGGACACATTTTTCACCCAAATGTGAAAAATACATCCTATTTGTGGTCTGTATTTGAAATTGTGATGAAAAATCAAAATTCAGAAAACTTTGACCACATCAAAGATTTGAGGAAATACACACAACCTACCCCCTCTCCCATCCCAAGGGCAGCAAATGGTAAAGGGTATTTCCGTGGCCTGTGGAATGAGGGATCAGTGGGGTAGGCAGGGAAATCTGAAATCATATTCTGGGATACAAAATAGCTTCAAAACGTTTCATCTGAGTTTCACTTTAAGATTTTACTTATGTTCTTTTGAACCTGAAATGAAAAATCAATGGTGGAAAAACATACTAAATGATTTGCGGTGAAGTTTTCCATGTACTTTTGTAGATTAAAACAATCATATTTTGTTCAGGTCTAATCTCTGATCCATTCTGTTCTCTAATCTCATATTTATCTATGACTAAGGCCCTACTTGAATTGCGGGATGACTGTCAAAAAGTTGCAGCTGAGATGTGGGCAAGCCATGGAAAATTTCAGAAAAGTAATAACAGACCTTGTTGTTTGCAGTAATAGAGTCCATTTTTACTTTTCTGTCATTTTTCTGCTGTCAGGGACCTCTGCTGTCAAAATTGCCGTGGAAGCCTAATATTGTGGAATCCGCAATATCGCAAGTTCAGTAGGGCCTTATCTATGACAGTTGCTGTGTTTAACAGCAATGACTCAGATCCTCAACTGGTATAAAGCAGTGTTGCTGCACTGCAGTTAATGGAGCTACTCCCATTTACACTATCTGAAAATCTGGTCCTCTATATGCAACAGAATCAGACAACTATTTAGAGGATTTGGGTCATGAATTTCCTCCAGACAGACAGACAGACAGACAGACAGACAGACAGACAGACAGACAAACAAACAAACAAACAAACAAACAAACAAACAAAAGAATAATTTAAACTGGCTTTCTGTCTTCATCTTAAATGGATTTGCTGTTGTACTCCAAGCATTGAACATAGGTCCAATCCAATACTCACTGAAGCCAACAGAAATATTTCCATTGACTTAGATCAGAGCCATAATGAGGCATAACCTGATGTGACCAAATAAAACACGATGTAAGTCAAAGACTTAAAAGAAAACCACTTGTTATTAATAGCATATAAATCCCAGCTCTATGCAATCATTTTCCTGTTACCTTTAAATTAGAGCTGAGCTGAATTTTGGACATCAAATTCAGTTTGGGATAACATTTTGAATATTTTGGATTTGGATGAACATTCATGAGTTTGTTTAAAAAAATCATTCATTTAGCTATATAACTTGAATCCATGTGCCCATTAATGACCAAGAGTTCAGATGTATCTGATATTTGGAGGTAATACAAGTCTGGGCAGTCGAAATTTGGATGACAAATAAATAAATCAGGTGGAAGGAAAAATACAAAACTTTATTAAAAATGAAATATTGCTTCTTAAATCTCCCTTGTTTTAGAAAGAATCAGGATAAAACTGCTGGAGCAAGCGTGTGTCTCTCAGCACCTATGCGTAGAGAGGGAGAAGGACTTAATTCTTTTTGAAAATGTTCAGTGTTCTCTTTTATGAATAGTAATCTTAAAAGAACCAGTGTCAAATGGAGACCTTGTTTTTGCCACTTAAAGAATCTGTATTGCATAAAGGACTCTGCAGTATCGGTAGGAATAAAATAAGTGAAAGAAGGCACAGTGAATGGTAAAATTATCTTTATACAATTTGAATTTGGGCTTCAGGTATAAAAGGAAAAGCGGAACATAACACATGAGATGATGACATAATGAATGACTTTTTTTTTCTGGTTAAACTGATTCACCTACTTGTAAAGTGCAATCATTAGATGAATACAAGGTGAGGAGCTGACAGGGTGGTCACTACTTGTGCACAGCCACCGGGCTATGAATAACACATCCTGGCTTCCTGTTAGGAACTAACTTTTGATGAATGATGACTTCTGAAAATCTTATTAGAATATTAAAGGGGAAAAATTATTTAAGTGTGAAAATTTCCCGACTCTCCAAAGTTCATCCCTAGTGAAATTAACAATACTGGATTGTGAAACAAAAATATAAATCCGATATTTATCAAAACCTTATTCAAACCTTCTGTGGTCTAATAAGACCGGATACTGCTAAAATCATCCATAGCTGTAGTTACACCTTTTGGGCCAAATCTTTCACTGATTCACGACTTATAAAGTCAGTGGGCCAAATTCTGCTCTCCTTGCAAATCTCACGGATGTCCGGGGGGCTTATACAAGTGCAACTGAGGGCTGACTGGGTCCTAGCATCTCCTAAATAGTGCGCGAAGGTACTGAGTCAGAATGAAATTAGCATGCAGCCTAAACTTCTGTCTCCTAAGACTTCCCTGCTGTACCCCCTTGCTCCAAGTTCTCTTTTTATAGAGAGCCACTCCCAGCTTCTTTGTATCCCTTTTGGAGTTAACACACCACACTCACCACAATATTTCAGCAGCATTTCAGCAGTTTTATACAGGTTTCTAAAGCCCAGTGGGCCAACCGAAAAGCCGTGCCATTTGGATATGGTAACTGAAAGCCAAATTTGAACTATGGGGGACACAAGGTGTTGGGGCAAAACTTTGTCCAACAGGACATAGCTATAAGAATGCAATCACCACAGTGAGTCAGTAAACTCCTACTTGTGCTACAGAGAATAAATTCTTTTCCTCTCAAGAAATTATACTGAACCCTTTGTGTGGCTGTATCTTTATACACTTGGAAGGGAAGTGTAGTACATGGCCATCCAGTAGGCAGTAGGACTTAACATTTTTTCATGGAGAGTAAAATACTGTCTCATTTTGCTGTTTGTTGTTTGTGCATTGCAATTGTTCTGATCTCTGAAAATTGGTGACGGAATAAGAGGGACAAAAATAACATCAGAGGAAAATAGATTTAAAAAACAGTTTCTCTCTCTCTCTCTCTCTCTCTCTCAAGTAAAACTACCTTTGATTCTGTCTGTATCTTTTTGTGGGAGGGAGGAAGCAGCTCCTAAATTGGGCATAAGAAAGCACACGAGGAAAGAAAACCCTTCCTATATTTACTCTCAGTAGACTATTAAACAACACCAGGCTATTAATTTGGCTTTTGAGTCTTCACTAAAGCCCATAAAGCGCACAGTTGTCAAATGGAGTTCATTTTAATTTCCTTTCAATCACAGTAAATTATTCAGGTGATAAATCAGATGGGGCAGCCTCCTGGCTGTAATAGAAACCCTAATTCCTGGCTAATTACCCAGGCCATTGCTGCCAACAGATCAATACCACGACAAAATGGAAAAGGGCTAAGGGTCTGCCATGGGCAGAGGCAGAAAACAGCAGCTGGGGACAGTGACATGCCTGTGACCTCCCTCGAAGTTCAAAGGTCGCTGGAGACTAAGCCATGCGAAGGGTTTTACCCCAGCCTTTTTTAAAGGTATGCATTCCTTTCCAGGAACAAATTTATCCCAGGACTTGCAATATTTTTTGGAGACAATTGAAGTCTTGCAGTTCGCAGCTTGCCCTTCCGCCTTTCCCTTTGTTGCTGTGGGTTTGCTGGCCACTCGCTACTGACGGGGAGCTAATCCAGCAGCTATCTGAGCGCGTGTATATATTAGAGACAGCACCTGCTGGGCTCTTGTCTAGAGTGGAATTCAATTTGCCTCTCCAGCTATATACAGGAGAGGTAAAATATACTTCCTTTTCCTTTGGCTTACAGTGTATGAGACATGGTGCAGACCCCGCCTCTCTTCAGAAGGATTTCAGTCATCCGTTTAAATCTCTTTACATTGGTGACTCTGCTGTTCCACAGCAAAACAAAAGGCTGCCCCAGCAAGGCAAGGCTTGGTTTGACTTTTAGTTTATATGAGGGTGGATGGCCTTGGAAGGTAGCCCACTGGTACAATTCTAGTGCATACAGGAGCCCTATGGTAGGTGTGAATTCTTTTCATGATATCTACTTAGGCTTCCAAGGAAGGGTGATATGGCCAGCTCTGCTTTATAGTACTCAAAAGGACCCATTAGGCCAGTGAAATAGCAGTTTTGATATGCTCTGAAGGAATTCCTGTCCGGTGATCTTCGACTGGCTAGATGGTAGTTTGGAGAAATAGGCAAGAATTACAGTGTGTGTGTGGGAGGAAATAGAGTGTGGTGGATCAAGGCTCAACTCAAAGTGAATTTCACCAGGGGAGGGGGAAATAATTCCTTTGGAAGATGGACGGTATTTACATTATCATCTCTTTCAGCTGTTTGCAAAACTTGGCCGTTCAAAAACTGCTCTTTAGGTAAAGACCTCCCAGAATGGAGAAGCCTAAAATCCAGTTTGAGAGTTCTCTTTTGCTTTTCTCCTCACTGCTCCCCACCTGGGATAAAAAAAAAAACCCAGAACAATTTAAATGTATTTTTATGGCTGGGGTGAAGCCACAAAGTCTATTTGGAAAAGTGGCTAAATAAATCTCGACTGGTAGAAGTTCAGTGAGATGGAATGACCGCAGTTTATGCGGTTGCTTTACCGAGTGTGAGGAGGAGGGTGTAGCAGCCCTATAATGAGGAAGCCTGGAAAGTGATTGTAGCAAGACATTTTGATAAATTATTTTGAATTTATTTAAGATTGATGTTCCCTGTTTTCTTATAAGTGCTATCTTGGTTATGTGTCATCGTCAGGCCAGGTTAGTGAATCTTGTGAGTGCTTTGTCCATTGATTTCCCACACCCCCAAGGATGAAATAGTCCCGGCCATCCTATTTTTTTAAATTGTCAGGGTGAATTCAGCTAAGTATCTGTTGTCTACCTAGATGGTCACCCCTTTGCTGACATTTTCATTGTTCCTTGTAGGTCAGTGTAAGTCAACATTTCCTATCACCATTGTGTTAAATGATCAAAATGACGTCAGCTGTCAGCAAAAATAAGTTTTGTCGTCATCGTTATGAAACTATGTGATGGATATTTTCTATACGAGATGCATCAGAAGAGGGCTCTTAGGGTTCAAATAGAGGTGGTCAATTCTTTTTCATTGGGACAGTTTTCCCTCAGAAAATGCATTTCTGTAGAAATTGAAACATTTTAGGGAACGTGTCAAATTTAGTTAAATTTTCAACAGGGGAAAAATCTAAATGAATGGGCTCCACTTCCTCATTTTGGTTCAGTAATTCCAATAGTTCTGATAATTTCTGATGGTAATTTCTGAATTGGAAAGAAAACATTTTTCAATCTGTCAAAATTTCCTGCAGAATGGAAATTCCGGTTTGTGACCAACTCAAGTTTTGAACCTACCAGGAGCTGAATGCTATGAATTTTCATGAACTTCATGCGGAGTTGAGTGCACTCAGTACTTTGGATTCAGCTCCATAGTCAGTGGTCCTTATTCACTTGTACTAGTCTTCTTATTTACTTTTATTACAATAAAGTCTAGAGGACTCAACCAACATGAGAGGCCCGTTGTGCTAGGTGTAGTATATGTATATGCAATTATATGAAGGAGTCCCTGTCCTGATGGCCTTACAGTCGAAGACAGATAACAGGTGAGAGAAAGGAAGTCTTCTTAGCCCAGTTTTACAGGTGGGATTGAAGCACAGAAAAATTTTGACTTGCAGAGGTCACAATGGGAGTTTGTGCCAGAGATAGGAACAGAGCCCAGGTTTCCAGATTTCCAGTTCAGTATTTTGAACCACAAGATCATCTTTCCACTCTCTGTGCAAAGGGAATGTTGGTCTTTCTCTTCATTTTGCACCCTAAAGACATGACATTTTTAGAGGGAGAGATGAAAAGGAGATATTTGTTGGTGTAACAAAAACAATACTTGTTTTTTAGATTTTACTTCTGCCTATTAAAGACAAACTGCACAACTTTTGTATATAGGAACCTTTTTTAAAAAACAAAAAACAAACCGCTCTACCCCTCCTCTTCTGGCTAGTGGATTTTTGTGTGTGCATTTTTCAGAAAATAAACCATTTCCATGTGTTGCACCTTGTTGTGACATGTCACGTCGGATGTGGTCAGTCACGTTGTGCTGTGTTATGTGTTGCAACGTCACAGTATGATTGATGCAGCCCAGTGCATGACAATTGATTGTGGTTGTGGAGAAATTTCATGGTAACTACAGCAGCAGAAACCTTGTATCTTGCTAACAGGTTTCAGAAGCAACTTCTTTATTTCTGAAGAATGGCCACTTTCTGTGCAACGGAAGTCCTTTGTTATCAGAAGCAGCTAAGGGTATTTCTGAACTTCCAGAGAAAAAGCGAAATTTAATAAAAGTTTAAGAATATAAGGGATATTAAATTAACCTTATAATTGTAACTACAGCAGGACAAACAATTCAGCATATGGAATCTGAAAAAAAATATTAGCTCTGGGATTATGCAAAATTATTATTATTTTTTTTCTTTTCAAAATGAAAATCCCCATCTCCCTCCCTTCATTTTGGGTCAAATTAAGCATTTTGTTTGACTGAAAACAGAATGTTCTTTTGGTCTTCAGGTTGTT
This sequence comes from Mesoclemmys tuberculata, assembly GCA_007922155.1. Classification (NCBI taxonomy): domain Eukaryota; kingdom Metazoa; phylum Chordata; order Testudines; family Chelidae; genus Mesoclemmys; species Mesoclemmys tuberculata. The sequence goes on along the minus strand of ML675650.1, from coordinate 4,173,272 downwards.
TTTTCACGCCCTCCTGATTCATCATTTAAATTTAAAAATGAAAAGTAGAAATAGTTTTAAAAATGTCACTGGAACACTTCCATTTTTTGGGAGTTCCTCATCCCCGTTTTTTACAGCTGAAACTATTCTCGGAATTTGACCCAAATTCACAAACCATTGCAGTTGACCCAAAACTGCTTTTTTTTGACTCACAACTTTGTCACTGAAAATATTTCCCCGAGCTCTGATTGCAACACAAAGGGGAGAAAATCCTGGGTTGTCACAGGGAAGGCTGTCATGCCCCCCCTCTGCTGCGAGAGCTTGGGGGTAATAGATGAGATTCTGTTGTAAGGTCCCCAATATTGTGAGTGTCCCAGAGCCCACCCCCAGCTCAGCCGCTCCAGATGATGAGTCAGGGCAGGGAGGGAGAGCAGGCTTTGCACTCTGGCTCCACCCCATAACACACGGACAGCAGAGCTGAGCTTGTCTGAGGGGGCATTGTAGGAGGCTGCTGTCACTTACTACTTACTTCCCCCGTGACAAAGGGAGAACCCAGAAAGACACCTTCTGTGGGAGTGCGGTAATGCACTGCCCCTTACACAAAGGCTCCGTCATCTTAGCATGAAGAAGAAGAAGGGACAGATATTTTTTTTTTGTCATAAATTTGCAGATTTTCTCTAGGCCCCATTAGAGCAGTATTTAAGTTCTGCCCAGAACCATACCATAAGCTGTCCAACAGAAACCATCCCATGTCCTTAACCCAATTAAATAAAACCATACTTAGGCTTGAAACAATTCGATTTTTAGCAGTAAATGTCAATTTCACTGTGTACACCACAACCGGCCAAAAAACGTGTTTCCATTGACAATCTGAATTTAGCGAGAGGCAAACAAAATAAGAAAAACACTGCATGATAATTTGTTTTAAGTTTGATGTAGGAATATTTACTCTGTATGCTTTATAAACTTTAGAACACAAGTTGTCAAAGCTTTAACTTGGGGAATCTCAACATCTACTGTCATTAAATTGTTCTCTGAACCCGCCCATAATTTCCCACAATTGTGAAAATTTCAGTCGAAACAAACTGAAATAAATGCTTAAAAATAAACATTGATATTATCTGTTGAAATTATGAATAAACAAAAATCTAACTCTGCCAAATCGAAATATGCTGTGCACACACATCCCCCTATATACTTTTGTCTGATTTCCCATAAACACTGTGCCCATTTTATCCATTTCACAAACTGTATTGAAAGCAGAAATGTCTCAAACTTGTAGTAAAAAGAAATTATATACCTAATTCAGATTCTAATCTCATTTATACCTTTGTAAATCCAAGGTATCTCCATTGATTCCAGTGGAGTTATTCAAGGTCTGTATCCATGTAACTGAGATGAGAATTTGTTTAGAGGATTTCTAGCTGTGTAAGTATATAGAATCTTTACCAGTGTCCTGGACTATAAAAATTCTAAATATGCTCTTTAACACACTTTGTAATATCCCAGCAGCACTAGTTCTTTTCAAATAAGTTGGGCTTGGATTTAATTCCACTATCTCACAACGGGTTACCCAGCTTCTCAGCTGTGGTAACTACAATAGCAAACTACAGCTTTTTTTGAACACTGCTGTCATCTCCAATTTTTCTCTGATTCTTTATCTCAGCCAGACTATGATGGGTCACAGTCCATCTCCTTGCTTTAGACTCTGAGGTATCATGCATAAAGAAATAAAAGGGAAAGTTGGTTATTGCCACTTCTCGCTGTTCTTTACACCTGGGGTTGTGCAAATTCTTCTTGTTTAAGAAACAAAACGGAATGGCGAGAAAAGTACCAACCTTCTGTTTTTGCTGCTTCTCTACCGTATGCCCATGAGGGATGGCATAGCATCTGTGGTGGAGGCCAGCATGAGCGTAGTGGTCAGACAGTTGACTAAGATAACTAGGGGTACAGATTCTAGTTACGTAGGTTCTTATACTGTGTCATTGGCATAGTATCTGACCTGGCATGTTGTGGTATACTGTCCCTTCCCTTGCCCACGAATGAACGTTCAAGTGATCAAGATGCATTATTGTAGAATAAACAAGACTTAAAACAATGGTCAGCACCAGTTACTTAGTGGAAGCAGCTGCAGTGACAGAGGCAATCTTAATTTATCCATCAACTAGTTTCCTCTTGCTTTATAACGTTGTATTTGCCAGGAGTTTTTCTGCTGCTTGTATATTGTTAATTTGTCATGTGTGTATGCATGTCAGGCGGAGACGTGTGTGGGTAACTTATTTTTTAATCTGGAGAGAGTTTTGCTTTTCTCCATAGCAGCTAATGGTGCACTGCACAAGAGTGCACTTGCATTTTCTTTTAATATGAAATTTTTAATCCGAAAGCCCTGAAGTGTTTTAGTGAGTGTAATGACCACTCAGTTTTTTTATTGCTTTCCTTCTTCCTTATGCTCTCAGATATCCCTGTGTGTGGAAATACACATTGACAGGGAAACCCGTTTCAGTGCTGGTGCTCTCTCAACGCTTCCCTTGTCCTTACTGTCTCCATTTCACAGGCTGTGTTCTACACAAAGGGTTTTTGCTTGTTTGCCAAAATTTCCCCCTGGTTGCAATTGCTAGTCCTACCCCACTGATGGCAGCATCAGTCAGGGCCCGAGTGTAGACAGGTTCTCAGGCTGCCATCTGTTCTAACCACCATGTTGTCTAAAACTGCTCTGAGCTGATTAGAGAGCACTGTGGTTAAAATGTCAGCAGCCGCTAGCAGCTTTACTTGCAACAAGGTAAGTCACTGGTAGCAATTGTCGAACATTTCTGGCCTAAAGAGCATAGTGTGGGCAAGTTCTCTGATGTTCCAGCATGCTTGTCGTAGGCTTGTAAACACTTCAAAGACTAAAAGTCTCATTGACGATGAGATTGTGATGCATTGATCTCTTCTTAAGGCCCTGTCTGCTCTGGTCACTAGACTGTGCTGGCTACGACTATGTTTAAATGTAGCAGAAACATGGGTATGGCACTGTTTTCCTTGAGCAAAATAGAGAGAGCCGTGCTGCAGCCCTGCTAACAATTTGGTTTAAACACAGTTTAGCTAGCGAGGCTGTATTCCCAGGGCTTGGCTGCACCTGAGCTGTTTCTTAACATTCCCAGTGTTGCACTACGCCAGTTTAGATTCATTCATGGTACCAATGGTGGGAGATATAACATAGACAGGATGTTTGTGGTCATTGGCAGTTTTTCAACCATGTCTTCTTTCAGGGTTAGACAATATGATGGTAAAAACACAGGTGTTTTCCTAGGCTAGAGCTCCCATTGTTACCTCCAGTGGAACTGCACTGATGGTAAGATTTTCCAGAGTTAATTTAGGAAGACTTGTCTCCTGTTTTCACAGGCGACATCTGAATTTCCCTGGGGTTTGGTGATGTGAGTTTTGGCAATCATGTATTTCACTGGAGAAAGATGGATTCCTTGGTTTGTGGGAGCGAGGCCAAATTCTGTGAGTTTAAATGAGTTTTAAAATAAAAAATACCTTATTGCCTCGGTGGGGCTTTTCATTCCTGGCTTTAATATCACGGTAGAGCTGCAATTAACTGCCTATCCTGTCCAAAACACGTGATAAGCAGTGGTCAAGTAAACAATGGACTCTGTCCAGGAACTGAAAGAGAGCCCTGATTTACTGACTGTTCACCAGATTTTCAATATCATGTCAAAGCATAATCTATGACTAAGATGAGTACAATAGAATTGCTCAAGCCATCTCTGTTCCTTTGGAAATAGCAGCCAGGAGATCATCCATGCAATTTACAGTATGTATGTGATGTCCACCACTTGTGCTGAGAAAATACACACAATTGTCTAAAGTTGGCTTTTTATGAGGATAACACAGTGTTGCGTGGTAGCGTCACTCATCAAAGGTTCATGTAATAGTAATATTGACCTATTTCCCGCTGTCTATGTTAAACCTACAGGAGAGTGAAAGAGAAATCTATAAGCAAATAAACTTGCCTGTTGACTTGTTTAATGGGCTGCAGTGATAATGTGGAGCCTGCTAATTTAAACTGAAAGCCCTTGCATTCCCCTGCTCTTGGGTAATGGGAGTGGCAAGAAATACTGTTTTTAGCTTCAGTTAATGGGAGAACCCTACAATATTATTTCAGCATATAGCTTTGTAATTATCCTGCCTTTGTTCTGAATAGCGCAGAATAGAATTTCCACCCTAAGTTACTCATCTTCACGAGACAAAGTGGGCGAGATGATATCTTTTATTGGACCAACTTTTTATATTCAAGCTCATTTTTTAGGCATTTCCCACATTTATGAGGCAATTTAAACAACCAAAGGAAAATATTTTAAAGCATATTCCTATTCCCAATATAGCCTGTAGACTGTGGGCATCTCAATGTGCTAAATGATTGGAAAGGTACTTCTTGCTTTCGGTTGTCATTCCCGCTTTCCTGAGTGACAGCAGTATAGACATTGCACTGGAAGGGGAAAGGCTGATGTGGGTGGTTGGATGTGAGAGGGCGTTCCTGCAATATACAAATATTTAGGGGCTCTTTCCAGATCTTTCCAACACTACACAGACCGTGGACCATTCCAACATGTGAGTCTTTAGATGTGGTGGTGAGAACTATAGGAGGTCGGAGTCCCTTTGCTACATCAAAGAATGTTTGCAATACGTAAGCAAATGGGGTCTGATTTAAAGCCCACTGAAGTCAGTGGTTTTTGGATCAGGCTTACAGTGGTTGCCATTAAAGACAGAATCTGTCAGGAATACTCACACAGTGTCAGCTGGAAAACCAGTTTCTCCCTTTACTCCATGTATGAAATACATGCTATCAGATACCACTGTATGTAATAGCAACTTTTTGACAGTGCTGTCTCTTCCTCACTGACTGTTCTATTGCTCACGCTGCTATGTGAGAATGTGGGGCAGATGAAAAACAGTTGTACAGGGGGAATAAAACCAAATGCATCCAACTCATTCAGAAGAACTTCAGTTACATGATTCTTCATTTCTCATGTAAATAACGAACTCCTATGAATAGGATAGCAACAGACCTGTATGGAATGGAAGAATAATGGGTCTGAAATGTTATGTTATAGAGGCAGCCAACCAGGGATAGCTGCTAGCATCTCCATTTCCCCCTTGAAATGTAATGCATGATGATGTTAAGTCACCAATAAAATACCCAGAGAACATTCATTTACTCTCCGTACTTGAATTTTGAGCTCTCACTGTTTGTCCAAGGGAAGTCTGGGAGTATCTCTTAGACGGAGGTTTTCATGGGTACTCAACTGACCATGGAAGTCAATGGGGAATGAGGGTCTAATAATTCTGTGACTTGATTGCCCTAGCTGTAAAATGAGAACAATAAGACTTGGCTACTTTACAATGGTGATGTCTGTAAAGCACTTAGAGATCTCAGGTGGACGGTGTGGTTGGAAAGTAAAATATTATTGGAATTTAAATTCTGACAGGGTTTAACACAATTGAACTGACTGGCCTTGCTGTTTGGTTTTCAGAGGTAGCTGATCAGTCTGCCAAAATTTTGGTGGTCACTGGAGCTGGCTGAATGGCAGAAAAAGTATTCTTCAAATAATGTATTTGATTCATTGTTTTTTGTTTTTGACTAGTCAAACAGAGCTGGTTGAACAACACACAAATCATTCATCGATTAAATTAGGTGATGGAAAAAGGCAGAATGGTGCGTTTGGCAAATATTTTCCAGTGACCAGCTCCTGTGGTTTTACTGAAAAATCTCACAATATTTGCTGCTTCTCTTAAAGTCCCAGTTTCCAGATTCATGTGATTAGGTGAGAAAGAACTTTCTTTAAAACCCTCCCCCCAAAACTTGCTAGCCCTTGGGTCACATTTTCAAGCGTTCTTCACAACCCCAGGTGCACTCTAAGGCTCCAAAACCTGAAGGAAAATGGAAAAGAACCCAAGATGTATTAGTTTTCAATCCCAAATGTTTAAGCCATACTCATGAACTCTAAGGGCCTGACTTCTGAATTTTGAACATATTAGTGTTGCCAAACCTGTGTTTTCAGCTCACTTTTATGTCATAATGGCATCTGTCAGCATGGATGAAGGCTCATGCTAGGACCATATAGAACTGTTTATATTTCATTCAGTGTTTCCCAGTTTTTCAGTATATCAATATGTTGACGTATTCTACATATTGTATTTTAAGTACTTTTCAATATTCTGCACCTAATGCTAGTATTTAAGTACATTTTGAAGATACTTAAAGCACAAGTAACTTTTTCTTATCTGCAAATACTTTTTCAAAATGGTTTTTTGAAACAACCCCATCCCTCCCAGCTGTCCCAGATTGTGATTGGCCCCCAGGACCCACTGTCCCGTCTTGGGGACTTCAGGCCCCGAGTTCCGGCTCCCAGGATTCTGTCTCTTTTCCATTAGCCCGGTTGTTGAAACGGCCAGAGAGGGTGGCAGCTCCGCCCCCTTCACTTCTGATTGGTCACTGCAACTGAGGGGACTTGTGAGTCATTCCGAGGCTCAGCCCACCAGTGTGGTGAGTCAGAGAACAAACCCGGTAGCTTCATCTCTTTTTCTTTCTCTTCCACTACGCACTTATGTTATTACTTAGCTGATTGGACAATGGCAGGGGATATGGAAGTTGAAAATGCTTGTACTTGAAGTTATAAACGCATAAGTTCTATTTCCACAGCACACTTGTACTTATAAGTACTTCTGCAACGGTGTACTTGGTACTTATGCTTAAGTCCTTTTTCCATTGAGATTTTTGGGCTGCTTTTTAAATGTCTTATTGTATTTGATCATTTTTTAATTATGCTCTACTGCACCCAGAGTGCTTCAGTTGGAAGGGGTCTTTCTAACACAGATGATTCGAAGTGGATTTGACGTCTGATACTCAAATCCTCTTCTCGCTCCCCCCGAAGTTAATAAACCACGTCCTCAGCAGGGATGAATCGATGTAGTGCCCTTGAATTCAGTGGACCTGTTCTGACTTACCCCTGCTGAGGTTCTGGGCTCATGTATATATTTATCATGGGTTTGGGTCCATCTCCATTTACTATACACTCAAATCACTTGGCAATTTCTGATGGAGAAGGAAGAAAGAAGTTTCTTCTCTGGAGGCCAGGGGTACCAGGCAGTAGAGGATAGTCCCTCATTTCAGGTGAAAGTCTGAGGTAAGTGGCAGAAATGCTAATTTATCTCAAATGCACTGGGAAATAGGGCTTCTTCTGGTGATTCCATGCTCTAGATGGGTGACGGCTGCATAGCGTATGAACCTGTGCTGCAGGAGATTGTGGAAAGTTTACATGGGGAAAAGGAGAGCAGAATTTGGCTCAGTACTGTTCAACCATGGAGTGAACTTGGCCAGTTAGTCCTCGTTGACCATTATAGCACCACATAATTCCAAAATCTGAACCTACTAAAATGGTTTCTGTCATATATTTAGTAACTGTGGCATGCAGATGGTATCAGTGAAGTGAAAAGGTCTGTGACCTGATCTGTGACTGTCATAAACTGCTTTGCCGTTACTTTCACTGTGACGCAGTTCACTTGTAGCACAGTGAAACCTAGTTAGCAGATCACAAAAATACATCAAGGATGTTACCTTCGTTTCTCTTCCTCAATGTAAATGTAGGTCATGAGGGACCCTCCAATGGTTCTGACGTCAGCTCCACTGTGAATGCTCATCTGCAGCTTATTCCAACTGTGTATTATGAGCTCTTGTGATAGCAAATTAGGTTGGAAGTCTTGCAAGAACAACCCTCCTCCTGACATTTCTGGATTATTCTGGGCAGATATATTGTGAGGGAATATTTCTTGTTGTATTGTCACCCTTCTAGCTCCAGGCACAGCTAGGGCTGGTCAACAACCAGGAAAAAATCAGCTAAAACTTTGTCCAAAAATGTTTTGCAAGGGGGGGAAGTGATCAAAATGCAAAATTACAATTAAAGTTATTACAAAATTGAAGTTAGAAAAGTTTTAATGATTTTTAGCCTCAGCTGGAACCCAGCAATGTAAACACAGGAATAAATAACAGACAAATTTATGTGAACGTTTAAGAATTCCATTTGGTAGGTTTTGAGGTCAGTTCTAAAAATAAGCAAAGATTTTGGGAAGTTGCTACTGTATTTGAACTGGTTCACCTATAACTCTGTAAAACACCACTAAATGTTGCAATCCCTACTGTTTGTGTTTAGGATCTAACCTCTTGACGACTTGAATATGACTTTAGTCTCGAAGCAGAGGAAGGAACTGCATGATTCTTTTTCCTTATGGCAGTAAATGTCTTTGGAAAACATTGTCTGATGTAATCCACTGTAGAGTAATGCTTCAGATTAATTTTGCCATAACTGCGGTCTTCCAGCACAAATACAGGCATACTTTGAGATATTATTCACAATCCAGGATGACATTTTGTATACATCCAGGTGAAAGGGAATTGAAGAAGGAGGTATATTTACCCTCTGGAGCAGTGGACCTCAAAGCAAACATACACACACACAAATTTAGTCCCAATGGTGGAGCTGTTAGTTGAACTCTGACCATGAGCTACATGACTATGGGTATGGAAACCCTTCTATCAACCAGAGCCACATGCCAGTCAGAACAGTTATAGTAATGGGTTTTACTGTTATCATGCATTGAGATCTGTAAGCTACGGGAGGATCTGTCTGCAATCTTCATCACTAGATGATTTCACATTTGAAAACTGTAAGACTTGATTCTCCTTGCCTTGTGCCTTGCGTGGTCATTCAGCTCCGTTCAAAGTGGGTGGTAGCATTTTGCACTCCCTTTGCACAGGAGTAAATGATTATGTGGGGGTGCAAGACAGTGGACAGTGAGGTCCTGTGTCTTGCTCTCTATCTGAGTGATTTTTACATGAAGGTTTTAAATTGAGATAAAACGAGGGTTTTGTCTCTCAAATGGGATTATAAACCCTTTTTGCATGGCTTTCTTCCCTTTCTATATTAGCTGTGGTTTATTTTGGGATCTCCTTTGTAATCTTTCCTTAGGTGATCGGTTGCTAATGAGCATGCCAAAATGACTACAGAGAAGAGCCATGCTTATTGACACACGTAACTTTTTGCGTGATTGGGCTTTGCATTGTTTTTGTTAGAGCAGGAAAACTGTAGCCAACTAGGATACTGCGTTTTTAACAGATCACATGGAAATGGCCGGGAAGGAGGGAGTCACTCGCCTGTAATCAATGACCAGTTTTGGAATATGGCTTTTAACCCCTCTCAGCCTGAATTTCCTCAGCTGTAAAATCCAGATAGTAATACTGGAAAGGGTGTTAGGAGGCCATTTTAGATAACATTAATAAAGCGTCTTGAGGTCCTTGGTTAGAAAGTGTAATGAAAACACAAGCTATTATCTTTATTTATAGTTTTGCAGATGCCACCTACAGTGCCAGGACCTGGGGGCACAAAGGGGGACAGGTTTGGTATTACTTGATGTAAACTCCACCCACAATCTCAGAACACTTGATGTTTCTGCTAAAATGATCAGAAGTGAAATGCTTAGCAACACTGCTACTTAAATATTATCCAATAGGGACCAATACCACACGTTTCAGAAGAAGGTGCAGAACCAACAAAATAGACGATTATTGTGCATTTCTCTAGCTTGTGTAAATGAGGAGCTTCATTTTGTTATATTTCCCGTCTTTTTCTGAATCCTCTTTGCCTCAGTGTCCTGCTGAAGTTTGATCCGCAAAGCAATTGTGTTGGGCTAGGAACAAACAAACAAAAAAGGATTTCCTTCTGTCAGTTTTAAATCTCTTGCTTTTTAATTTCATGGGGTGTCCCCTTATTTTTGCATCGAGTTAGAGCAGTACAGACTGACAACGAAACGTTGATTTGATTCACTTAAATCATTTTTGCCTGTTCACAAACATTCGGGGCTTTTGACAAATGTGTTCATTCACTGAAAAGATTCAACAGCTGGCTTCTGCAAGCACGTCTACCTAGAGATGTAGGAATTAATATTTCATCCAAAAGTTCATTCATAGCAATGGGAAGGTTTTCATTGACTTGCATGCATTTTGGACCCAGCACTAAGTGTTCATTGTCCTCATTCATTCAAATGTTCATTATTAGCCGTGTGTGACTGAAAGCTAGTCCATGAGCCAAATTTTTAATATATGATGCCTTAAATCAGTAATCTTAGTCCATGGGGACATAGTTCACAATTGATTATTTTGGACAGAGCTCCTCTTTGATTTCAGTGGGGACTTCGGGTGATGCAAACACACATTGCACAAGTATTCACAAGACTTCTGCTTTCCACCCAACCTTCTTCTGAACAAAAATTCATCCACATGAACGATGGAGAAAAGAATAAAAAGGATCACCACTGCTGAGGAAGGAAGGATGGGCCAGCGGTTTGGTCGGTAGCTTAGAGAACCTGAATTCAAGTCCCTGCTCTGCCACAGATTTCCTGTGTGACCTTGGGCAAGTCACTTGGCCTCTCTGAGCCTTAGTGCTCCATCTGTACAATGGGGATAATAGTCCTCCCCTGCCTCAGAGGTTTTGTGAAACTACGTCAAATATAGAAGCGCTCAGATACTCTAGTGATGGGAGGGAGGTTTCATATAAATACCTTAGGACACTATCAAAAGAAACTTAGATTTTATTCAAACAAATGTCCATGAATAATTTCTTGCAGTGTTCATCCAGCTTCAACAGTAAGAGAGGGTAAAAAGGAACCTCTCCTCTGTGTCAATCATTAGCTCATCTATCTTGATTATAGCACATATTATTCCTCTTCTTTCTAAACTAACTAATCTCTACTCTTTTTTAAAAATCCTTTTCACCTATAGAACTCATGCGCTGTAGTTTTCATTCATGGGATCATAGAAATGTAGGGTTAACAGGGACCTCATGAAGTCCTCTATTCCAGTTCTCTGAACTTATGGCAGGACTAAGTATTATCTAGGCCATCCCTGACCGGTGTTTGTCTAACCTGCTCTTAAAAAACCACCAATGAAGGGGATTCCATAACCTCCCTTGGTAACCTGGTGCTGCAATAGGTTATGAAATCCCCATCATTGGGGTTTTTGCAAACAGGTTGGACCTGTCAGGGATGGTCTAGGTATTCATTATACAGCTCCAGAACTTTTCTATTTCTGAGGGTGTGTCTTCTGTTTTAGAAGAAGGCATTATAATGTTTTCAGTATTCTCTATTCTTGCTCACTACAATAAGGATAATACATAGGGGGAAAAACTTGGGGGTGAAAGAAAGCTGAAAGACAAAGGAATTGATTCTCCACTCTTTCTAAACTTGTACAGTCATGTAGAACCCTGCTGAGCTAGGGCAACGTGGGTATAAAGGGCAACCAACTCAGGATAAAAGATTGCTACGAGGAGAAGGGAGAAAAATTGTTCTCCTTAACTTCTGCGGGTAGGACAAGCGGCTTAAATTGCAGCAAGGGTAGTTTAGGTTGGACATTAGGAAAAAGTTCCTAGCTCTCAGGTTAGTTGAGCACTGGCAGAGGTTGCCTAGGGAGGTTGTGGAATCTCCATCACCGGAGATTTTTAAGAACAGGGTCAGACAAACGCCTGCCAGGGATGGTCTAGATCGGGGGTCGGCAACCTGTGGCGTGTGTGCCAAGCGGCATGCGGTGCCCTGGCCGGAGCTGTGCCACTCCCAGCTCTAAGCAGCACTGCGCGCCCCTGCTGATGTGGACTCGTCCCTTCTCCACGTGGGCCGAGTGGTGCCTGCAGACCCTCCCCACCGCCGCTCTGGCACTGGGAACGGAGTGGGAGGGAAGATTTGGCATGGCCCTTCCTGAAGGTTGCCGACCCTTGGTCTAGACCATACTCGCTCCTTCCATGAATTCAGGGGACTGGACTAGATGATTTCACAAGGTCCAAATAGAAAACCACTTCAGTGACGCTACAGATTGAAGAAGGTGGATCTGGCCATTTACTCTTGGTGGGTTTGGTGAATGGATGAGGGTTTTGTTTTAAAGTTTCAAATGAGAATTGATTATTGGAGGGCCGATGGCATAGCTGCTTAACAGCCTATTCTTACAGTCCTTCCCCTTATTATGCTAAGCAATAGACGTGATTTCTATCCAGATACTGTGGATATGAACTGGATTGCCCTCTCATTTACAGTGGTGCAAATCCAGAACAATGCCTTTAAAGCCCAAGAGTTCCAGTGTAAGATTGATGAGAGACGAGAATCTGCTCCTACTGTTTGTTTCAGCTCTGCTATAATTTAACCAGACTTTACTGCAAGCCAGAAAACATTACCCTGATTGAACCTTCGCTCTTTAGACAATGGATGAAAACTCTCATTATATACCCAAATCACAGCAGCTCATTTGCCTTAGATCTCCTCAGTTCTCTTCAGGTGCAAGCTAGCTGTGCTTTGTTTCCTTGTTCTGTGGGATGCATTTTCTGCTGGTTCACAGTGTGTGCTTCAATGTCCCGTTTGCCCTACACATACACACATTTCCCCCGCTCTTTAAATCCGTGTGGGCATATCTGGTTAAGCACTTCTCATTTTAGTTAGAAATAACAGCTCCCCACTGTGGTTAATTTTACTCTAGGTAATCTCTGAGGCTGAAGACAGAGGACAATTTAAAATTGAAATGAAATCGCTCAGTCCCACATATTCATGCCCAGATGCAAACATACATACTTCCAGCCGTGGTTTTTTTTCATTTGCCTGCCCTCTTTAAAAATAAAGACTGGTTTCAGCCACAAGTGCCAATATTTTTCCAAGCTGTTTCATGGGGTTTTGTTGTTCAGTTAAGGCAGCTTCATTCGTGTGTGTATGTGTGTGATTTACTGATCTGTAGCTTGCCACATGTCTTTAAAATTACAGTGCCCATTTCCTGCTGAAATAATTTCTACAAAGAGTGGCTCCTATTACAGCAAGAGGAGCATGGACGTCATGATTTATTATTATTTATGGTCCCAGGGCCTTGTTTATGCACGATGGGTTAGGTGTGCAGGATAGAAATGCCATTATGCAAATGACATTGAATGTCCTTACTGCGCCTAAATAATTTTTGTGTTGGACGATTAAACCTCATCTGTTATTGATATGGGCTGCAGTCGGGCTATTAAAGAGTCCCAACAGTACTTACTCCCAGTAATGGGAAAATTGAGAGGAAGAGGCTAAACAATTGCCTCAAGTGTGTGGTGATTGTCTGGTAGGAGTGGAACATAACAAACCCCCGGAATGGAAATTGTGTTTACTACTTAGGGATAAATAAAGAAGGGAGAACACGCAATAAATTACACTTTGTGATTTGAAGCAGCGTAGCAGTGCATTTGCGTACTTTCAATTTCTTTATTTGAATATATATATATATATATATTTTTTTTTCTTTTTGAGTCAATGCCAGAACTAGCCAGGAATGATTCACAGCCAGTACGCGCTCTCCGTGTATTTGGTGGGGAGATGGAAGGGGGAAGCCAATCTTCTCTGAGAACAAGGGAGCGACGTCGTCACTTTTTTTTTTTTTGACACAGCTGTGCGGTCACATTTTGATCAGTGTTGATAGCTTATGAATTCCAAAATTGACAAAATTTACAGAAAAATGAGGATAATCCATCTTCCTTAGCAGCCTGTCAGGAGCTGGCTATACTTCATAATCCTCAATTACAGATGCTATTTTCAGACATTTACATGCAGATATTAGAACAAAATGAAAATGAGAAACAAAGAGAGAGTGGAAATGCAGCTATTTATATGTATAAAGGAAAAACAACAGGTAACTTCTAGGCATTTTGATTGGATTTGGGGGTCCCAGTAGAAAAGCTGAGAGTGACTGTATGTGTTTGTGGATTTCAGTATGGAACAGTAAAATGAAGCAGATATTTCCAGCATGCAAATAATCTGAAGATTTAGGTCAAGAACAGGTCAGTTATTCTGAAGTATCAGAATAGAGGTGTTCATGGTAAGGTGCACTAAATAATTCCTACTCTTTATGGGAGCTTTCTGGGGATTGCCACAATTCTAACAGGGCTTGGGTTCAAATGCAGCACAGCCGTTCTTTTTTTTTTTTTTTTAACCCTCTTTTATAAGAGGGAGCTTTATAAAATATTTTGTTCAAAGAAAAAAATAAAAAGGATTCCATTGCCTGAAATCAAACTTTCATCCCTTTCAAAGGAGTAACTGCCAAACCTTGCCTAACACAAAGGGAAACCGGAGTTCTGCTAGGACTGACTATGTAAACAGGATTTATCCCAAAGAAGAATTGGGTTCAGTGTTAGTGCTAGAGAGAGTAGAAAATGTGATGTAAATAATAAAATGATGGGGCAGTGGGGGAGCAAATAGGTTTTGATATATAGCTCTTCAGCTTCCTTCCCAATTCAAATCTAGGGGAGGTTGGGAGGAGGGTTTTGTAATGAAATTTCCATTCCCATAAAATTTAAGACTGAACTGCAATGGTGCCCGTACAGCTGCATGTGGCACTAGGTTTCTGAAAAGCTGGGGAGATTAATTAGAGCTGCTTTGGATTAAAGTCTCCGAAGCATGTCGAATGTTACCATTTTTTCCCTTTGTGAGCCGGACATAGGGTTTCAGTGGAAAGCCTGCCCAGTGCTTGCTAGTTCTAGCTTTATTTATTTTTTTCCTGCATTATGACACTATGACACAGCTAGGTTAAGTTCTAGCCCTTCTAATAAAAAGGGAGATAATTCCAGGGCTGTATGTGATGAGTGGATGGTGGTGGGCAGCTAGGAAAACCCTAGAGATGTTGGCCTTTGGTTTTGGAAAAGAACATGGCAGTAGATTTTGTTGTCCAAATCCCAGTCTCCATTCTATGTGTCTGTCTGAGGATAAACAGCCCTTTATTTAAGAGAACGACTTCAGCTGTCTGACTGCTTGGTGTGCGGTGCACTATGAATCCTTGAGCATGGGTTGGACGAAAGACAGAAACAAGTAGCCCTGAGTTTTCAGAGGTGTTTTGGTTTCAGCACTTCTCGTCATGGTGTTGTATTTTTTTTTTAATCAAATGTATCTAAGTTGAGTACCGGGTTCTTGTACAAAATATGCCAGCCACGGGGCCAGGTTAACTATGAGTGTGTGAATTTTCATATCAGACACCATTCATGATGCGCTGTGATGACACCACCAAGTCAACATGTATCCTTTAAAAGCTACAGAAGAAGCAGAAGTGTTGTATTTTAGAAGGAAAGGCCCAGTGTTCACCACTTTTGTCTTACTGCAACATCATTCGCTGAAAGGGAGGGCAACATGACCACAAAAAGAAAACCAATCACAGGGGTTATTTGTATATTTTGACGGTTCAACCTGCTAGCATGTTGTACGCTGATTTCCTTTTATACTACTGTGTCAGCACCATTGGCCAAAAGGCACCTATACAATACAAAGGAGTGAAGAAATATCCCTGTTGGTTTGTTAAATTTTTCAGAGTTGTGGTTTGGAGACTGAGCAGATGAGAAAAGCAAAGCTTGTGTATCCAGCTGAGTCCTGTGTTGCACCTTCTAAATGTTGCTTGCAGTTGCACACTAGGTAGCCCTTTCCTTTCCTCCCTCCTTGGTCTTCTGACAAGGTTACATATTTTCAGAATGCAAAATCATTAGGAGGAAAAAAAGGAAAACATTTAATTTTAGCACTTTCTTTCCCTCCCAGACCTGGATCATTAATAATGCATCACAACAGTCCCAACCAGTATAACTCAAGACTCAAGGCACTCCTGCAAACTTTCCATTCCAGTTTTCTCTCACCTCTTTGTTCAGTGTTCCTATGTTTTAGGGAAACCACCTTTCCCTAGGGTCCCACCTTAGTTTACTATTCTGGAATAAAAATCCAATAACTGCCTCAAAAAGATAATTGCTGAAGAAAGTTGGTCACAGCCACTTTTTTTCTCACCAACGGGTGTTGAACCCACAAAGGGTCTATATTGTTACCCCAGCCACAGCTGTTGTGTCCAAAGGCATTGGTGTATTGCTCAAAGAATAACTCCTGAAGAATAGTAGCATCAGGGTAACCATAGCTCATTTACTTTCACTTTTTGCCAACAAACAGGGAAAAGACCCAATGTGGCCCTTAGGAGAGCTTAAAAAATCAAAGCAAAAACCACGTAGGTGCGAAATGTGGAAATTCACCACATATCACAACAGCTGGACTCTCTTACAGTTAGTCCAACCAAAATATCCCCCTGAGAGGTGCAAAAAAGGACAGAGGAATTAAAAGTAACTCAAAGGCAAGAGGAAAGTAAAAGTAAAAGCTCCTTCATTCCCATCTACTGGAAGGAAGTAGAAATAAATTACCGAGGAAAGCTAACTAATTTCTGTGGGCATACGCTTTCGTGGGCTGCAACCCACTTTGTCAGATGCAACTGAGGAAAACTGACTCTTTGGAAGTCTAGGAACATTAGTTAAGGTACATCAAGAAGAAAATTGAGGTGTCGCTGTCCAAAATTAGGAGAGGGTTTTCATGTCCCAACTCCACTCCAAGTCCCATCATCTGTATTTACAGAATATTGCAGTGCTATAGTTGAACATGCATTGCTGACATGTGGTCATTGTCAACCTCTCGTTGATAATGACTGTGCAATGAGAACATATTAGAACAGTACATAAAATCTTTGGACTTTATACCAGTTCTCCCATGATCAAAAAAATCCCAGCTGAGCTCTAGGCAGTTTGGATCAACCAAAGAGCTTCAGCTCCGTAGAGCTCCACGTATGATATAAGCAAAAGGCTTCTATAGAAAGTTTCCATGGAAAAGGCAAACAATAGCTTACCTGTATCCATTGCAGTAGCGTATGTAGTGGAGTTAATATTCTTTGCCCATTCTGAACTGCCCAGATGCCATAAGAAGTCAGTTGTGATAATGAGATCCATATTGCCACTAATTTTGGGTCTTCTTTATCTCATTGGGGAAAAAAAATGGGGAATGAATTTGAAATCAGTGGAGAAGGTACTGGCAGAAAATCTAATCTCTTAGTTGCCTTCACTCTTTATGATGAAAGGATTATTTTAAATGAAAGATTAGAATGTAGGATGCTGACAATATTATTTGACTTTTGAGCAGGGGGTTGGACTAGATGACCTCCTGAGGTCCTTTCCAACCCTCATCTTCTATAATTTTATGACCTGTGTCTCCAAGGTCAGAATCCACATGATGCTTCCCTCCCCTGCAGGCATATATCACTGGAAGGATGTTCTTAAAACCGAAGTGCTGGTCGTGTTTTTACCATCATGCTCCTGTGCCTTCTTTTCCTCCTCCACCCAGCATCTAGACCAGGTGCTTCTCATGACACAAAACAGCATCTGGACATGCCACAGATTGGAAAAGTGACGCAGGACCAGTGTTCTACGCTGATTAACACCAGATGAGCTCTGTTGACATCAGTGAAGCTGTGCCAGTTTATAGTTGAGAATCTAACCCTGAAAGTGAAGCAGTGAAATTGAAGCCAGCAGGAGTATCACTAACAAAAATGGCTAGTGAATGTGGTTTTTCCAGGGGCCTAGAGCACATAGAAAGCTTGTGTATTTCCTTGTCATCCTAAAGTAGGCAGGGTATGTAGGCCATGAAAGCTGTTTGCATCCGAGTGAAAGCATGTTCCCACAATAAGAAGTTGGCGGGTGTCAGGGAAAATCCTTTACTTCTTGGGGACTGAAAGAGTAGCTCTAGGGAAAACTGCTGTTTTCTTGTGAGGGTGTAGTCTAGTGCTTGTACCAGGGGACAAAAATCCCAGACTGTTCCAGTCTCTGCTCCTGACTTGTATGACTTTGGGAAAGTTACTTAAACGCTGAGCCCAGGTGCCCACGGGCATAAGAAGGTACCACCCCCTTAAAGGCAATGGAATTGGCACCCCTACGCCAGCGGTAAATTTGACACACCGTGCCTCAGTTTCCCCTTTCGTGAAAGGGGCCCAGTAATACTTTTCTCAAGCAGGTATTGTGAGAGTTAACTGTGCGTTTACGACGTGCACTGACTGTGTCCTCAGGCCAAATGTAATGCTATGTAATCCAAATGTAATCCAAACACTCGGCCTGTAACTTCCTGCAGATATGAAGAACGTCTCTTTGGTGCTGTTGGTGGCATTGTGACAGACAGACCTCATTCAGAACGAACCATTTTGTCTCTCTCTGTGATGACCGTGTGGGTCCTTCCCTCTCCCCCCTTCTCTGCAAACCTAGACATTTCCATTTAGACAGGCTTGGATGCACTGGGCAGGTTTGCTACCGTTAGTCAATCTGCAATGCACACGACATCCCATCCTCCTGATTGTAGGTGGGGTGGGGGAGAAGGATGCAGAGAGAGAGAAATCACACATGATAGTTCAGAAGCTTTTTTTTTCTCACTGCTCTCCTTTTATATATTCTCCTTCTTACATGTCTGTGTTTTCTTTCTCCTTCATGCTATGGCAGTGGTGTTCCATGCTGATGAGACAATACTTGGTGCAGCCCCAGGCAGTCATTTTTCAGGTAATTTCTTAGGTACCAAACCCCCGACTCATGCTTTCCCAAGTATCAAGCTGGTTGGGTTTCCCCGATGATGGAAGGGTTCTTTGGTTGTACCCGGGTAGGTTGGGTATTTTCTTCCTCTGGCCATTCCTACTCCAAAGACCTTGGGGCTGTGTTACAATTAGAAAAAGCCAAAGAAGTAACATTATTGGATTACTAATCAGCCCTCACATCAGCACAATTATAGAATGTAAATAAGGTTTTATGGCAACTAATTATGAATGATCAATGATTAGGGTCAGTGGGGATGAATTTCTGAGACAGTCACAAGCTTCAGGAGGAGGAAGGAGCGTCATTCTTGTTGGTGAGATGAAAGGCCCCTCCAAGAGTTGTTCGTTTTGTTAGTTTAGCAAGCTTTGCCCTTCTTGGCTTCTTGGTGGGATGTAGGGCAGTGAGATACTGTGCAGAAGAGTGAGCAGAGAAGAAAAGAGAATAAAGGCTCCACTCCCTGTGAGTCAATGGCAAAGCCCTTACTTTGTTCGGTGCTGGTTATGTGCACGTCCAACGTCCAATATCACCACCAACAGCAGACCCACAGAACCGAAGCTTTTCTTTAGGGACTGACGTGAAACACTCAGTGCCATTAGGACCGCCTGCTCTTTCTGCGTCACTCTCTTTGTGGTGTGTGTGTGTGTGTATCTCTGCTGTGTGTGTGTGTCTGTTGGCGGGCAGGGGACCCTCTGGTTCTACTTGTTTATGAAGTGCTGCGCACACAACGTGGCTGTATGAAGTAGTGATTGTTATGATCCACCCCAGAGCTTAACGTACCTGGGTTCTGACGGGAGTGAGGGGAATTTAAGTTTGGACTCTCTCTTGTTGGGCTTATAAAATAAGGGTTCTCTTCCTGGACCTTATTCCAAGTTCTCAGCTGCTAGTGAGGCTGGCTTCTGCTGATGAATTGGCTTGTGAACATACCCTACAGCCGTGACGTGTGAATTGCGTTTTGCAGGATTACCCAAGCTGTGCCAACAGTGGTGAGTGCCAGTCTCAACTTGGCCCAAGATGGGCATCATTCATTACATCACAGATGTCTTGGCCTGGTACCAGAGCATGCGAGGCATGCGCAGGCTGAGCACACTGCCGTTTAACACAGGAGCTCTGGGCACAAGAGAGGGAACCGATCAAGAGTAGCCAGAGTCCACTAACAGCTGCTGTGTTGGGGGAAACTCATCCAGTCATTAACATTTCTTCTCTCCCTGGTGTGGGCATGTTGCTTTATGAAAGGGTAGGTGGAAAAGCCATTGACCATTGGTCAGCTGTTACTTGTAATGTGATAAAGGGCTAAGCTTCAGATGACCAAGGCTTTATCCACGTTCCTTTTGCCTGCATGGTTCTCTGGAGAACCACCATGTACCAATAAATGTGGCTTTTGCTGGTGTCGCTGTTGATGCTCAGTTCGGTGCTGGCCATGCCAGGCCTGGCCATGCCAAAAGGCCTGTGAAATTGGTGGTCACAGCCCCCGAGGAATTTCCATGCTGTTGTGGGAGAGGTTCCCCATTGGTGTCATGGCTCTGTATCATCCCGCAGGCACTAGTGCAGGGTGGGTTTCAAGAGCATTCTCATGGGAAGAGGGGACATGGCAATATTCTGCTGAAAGAGGCCCTTGGGCAATAGGCTAGGTACAAATTTGGACAGTGCCAGCCCCAGAATATGGAAAACACGTAGGTGACCTAAAGCCACCCTCTCTTTGGTCTGGTGTCTGTGCTGAGTTACAGGGATGAATTTGGCTGTTTCCATCCATTTTTTCCCCATACGGTTAGGAGCAGCTTCCATTGTTCCAACCCGCAGAAGGTGTCTCCAGATTCTGGACAGTGCAGCAACTTTTGTAGCTCCTATTTTCTATGCTAAGATAAGCATCATAGAATCATAGATCCACAGGGTGAGAAGGGACTGCAAGGGTCACCTAGTCTAACCCCCTGCAGGATTTGTTGGGTCTAACCCATCCAAGACAGATGGCTACCCAGCCTCCCTTTGAAAACCTCATGTGAAGGAGCTTCCATGACTTCCCTAGGCAGTCTGTGCCATTGTCCTGCTCAACTTCCTAACTGTAAGAAATCAATAAGCTTTCTATGCTGTGGTCAGAGAGACCAACACTGACACCAGGCGCATCTTTGCCGACGCGACGTGAAGGAGTGGGAATAAGCTGCTGACTTTCTAAGGCTGTTTGAGTTGGACAAGCTGTGAGTTCTGTGCAATACCGTATGGGATTGTAGTTCTCCGTACTCATTCCTGAAAAAGGTTTACGGCTTCTATTTCTGGCAGTATAGAAAATGTCTTCTAGTTTGACATGCCTGTTTGCCCTTATGTTTGTGGGTGATTATAGTTGTTGTGAGGTCTGATCCTGATGTTCCTGGTTCCAGAATGAGTTACTGGATGTTGTAGGTCCAATATAGTGAAAGAAGAGGAAAGTTAAAATGTGTAAGCATTTTCAACGGGTCCCTAACGCATAAAATTTGCATTTTGCTGACTGCGAAAGCATTATTGGTAATAGCACTGGTGTCCATGCTGCTAGCGTAGAAATCTTTAGCACCGTTGAAGAGAGTTGGCCAAACTTAGACTTGCTCTAAGCAGGTCAGTGGAAATGCATCCTTTAACGCTAGGTCTGAATTTGGCTCAGGATCTTGGCACAGCTTGACGTTGTACACCAGGCAGGTTCAGACTGTAATTCTTTACCAAGTGTTAATGTTGCTAGTTAGGCCATCATAGGGTTTGTCTACGCTAGGGTTGGTGGCAGCAGGACTCGAGTTTCAGGCTTTACTTGGCTATAGGTAACAGTGGTGCCAATGCAGCACAGACTTCAGCGTGGGCTAGCTGTCCGAATATATACCCAAGAACTGTATCCCAGGTAGGTTTGCTCATCCCCTGCTGAACCCCGTGGTGCAATTGGTACCTGAGCTAGCTAGAGTGAAACTAGCTCTGGTATGTGACCTCTGTTTGCAGTGCAGACGTATCTGAAGTGCTCTCTCTAAACATTAAGCTGTATCCATACCGTGCCTTTAAGTGTACTGTCGTCAACATTATAACTGTCTTCGTTCACTAGAAAGAGCTGTGACGGTTTCTAATCCCTGAACAGTGCAGATCTATGTACTCGACTGTAACAGCGGTATTTACCATATAAATGTTACTTTTCCATAGGAAATTTTGTGCGCGCTCTTCTCCTTTTCAGAATGTGCTAAAGCGCAGCTTTACTCTGGTTCAAGAGGTCAGGGTTTCCCTGTGCTAAACAGCTCACACAGTCTCACTGTATTACGCCAGCATATTTACTTTCAGAGGCACCGTACGTCTTTACAAGACAACAGCATCTCTCTCTGTGGCAGGGTGTTCTTTCCTATCAAGTGTATCCTTAAGGTCTCTATAGCATTAAATCACAAAACTAGAGAGTTAAACCCCCACAAAGAGCGCAATAAAGAGATACAGGAGTGGGAGACGGCATACGTTCATCTGAGATGGGAACGCTGAAATGAGATGGAGACTAGAGCAACTAGTGACATATCTGGGAGTTGTCCCCAAGACAGAAGCGTCAAGAAAAGAAGACTCTCATAGCAACAGCAGACAGGAGGCCAGGGCTAGCTGGCTGAAGTAAACAGGCAGGGGAACATAGGAACATAAACAGTTTGAGCAGAGCCATGTGTGGTTTTTTTTTAAATGAGGGCAATTTTTAAATGAAGATCCAAAGCTGAAGCTACTATGGTTGTGCTTGTGCTCATAAGAAGGTCTGCAGTGGCATTCAGACCATCTGAAAGATTAGGGGATGCGACAGGGTTGTAACAATCCAGGCTAGAAAAGTTGAAGGCATGGATGCAGTAGAGTGGAAGCAGTGGCGTATGCAGCGCTGTGGAGGCAATGTTGATGAGTAGATAGGAACACGCACAGAGGTGTTAAGACAAGGAGTGTGTCAGAGTCCAGGAGAAGAGGGCTCTGAAGAGCGAAGGAGGTCTGAATCAAGGCAGGAGATGGGGCATGTGGGGCTATGCTCGAGCATTTTCACTTTGAAAGATCTTGAACCCTGAGAGCATCACACAATTGCTTCCGTAGCAGGATCCTGTGACGATGTTGCCAGCAGCTACAAATCTGGTAAAAACTATTTGGCACACCTTTCTGCACGCGCTCACTGGGGCAGCCCATCAATATGATGGGTGACAGTGGTCCCTTGTGCGGACTGCATCTGAAGCCAACTCTTCAAGAGGAGCTTGTCTCCGCTTCCCTGAACCTGCCATTACTGGGTTAGCCATATGAGTTTCTGCTAACTTTGCTAAGAACTGAGTTACGGAGACATAAACCTCAACAAACCCTAATATTTATGTCACACGCCAAACAGAGCTCAGATCTCAGAGCATGCACTGAAAACCACCTGATGCCTCATGGGTAACTTGGAAGGAATCTTGTACTTAGGGGCAATTATGTTAACACAAGATATTTTCTGAATTTCTCCATCCATTATTAACATTTAAAAAGGAATTTGTAGAGTGCCTTGAAAACATACAGGGGCCTGATTCCGCACTGCATTACTTCAGATCATCTGTTCCTACTGTTTATTTTTCATTGAAATCATAACTCTCGATTGCTGTGCGCATGATTACAATCCCACAAATAAGGGAGTATGACTGAGGGGGAAAACGAATGAAACTAAAAAAAGGGAATTTCTAGTTGTGTGTAAATGGCCCTGGAAATAAAAATGACAGGAGAGAGAAGCAGATAAACTTTCTGCCACATAAGCAGAATTGTTTCTAAATATCGGGCCTGATCCCCAGCTGGCATAGACTATAGTGGTGTCGGTGGATGTTGTCAAACTGACTTCAGTAGAGCAATGTTGATTTACACCATCTGAGTGCTGGCCTATGGTGTTTAAAGCTTCCCCTAAGAGATTGGTGGATCTGTAATATATTCAGGTGGCACTCAATCTTGTTTATTTTAAAACAAATTTGGCATTGGAAATGGTTTGGGAGACGTGCTGCCGAAGCTGTCCGTGAATCTGTGCTTGCAGTAACTCAGCTTGTCTGAGTTTGCTTTATTGCTTACAATTTGACCTGAAAGGAACTGCTGGAATGTGGATGCAAAACATTTCTGCGTCCATCTTCGCTTCAGGTATGTCTTTCTCTACAAGAATGGTCAGTGGAATGATACAGTGTTGATTGTATCACTGTGAGCTGTTACTGAATTGTAGCTGGCAAATGACTTCTTTTCCACAAGTTATAATCCCCAACTTTATTCTACAAGATGCTGCCATGCTGAAAGATTTTGTTGCTTAACAGTAATAATCTGGGATCCTTTTAGTAAAGAAACCCATTTTCCTTTTTGTTCTACCAAAGCAGGAGAGACAAAGGCAAGACACACTTAGCATGTGTTACTAATGGCAGATTTAGCAGTGCACTTTATATGTTCTTTGCCTTTAATATGGCCAATCTGATGGAACAAAAGGTTAGGATGTTTGCATTGTATCAGAAAGAGGTTGTCAAATATCAGATATATTATTGCTGAGGTGTCTTTTGCTTCCTTTTGCAGACGACAGAATACTCAGCCATGGCATCATTAGCTGGTGGACTGGATGATATGAAGGCCAATTTAACAAGCCCTACTTCAGCAGAATTAGGGGCCAGTGTTCCAGGGCCGCAGTCATACCCTATCGTGACAGGTAAGAAATGGTGGGAGATTGAGATATGTTGAAAAAGAATATGTTTGTTGGCAAACTGGGGGAATAGTTGGAAGGAATTTGCTGCACCTGTCACCTCACGGCCATTTAAGAGACATAAGCATAATAAGACGTGTCACTGCTTTCCTCAGAGAGTCTCAGGATTGGTGAGTTTGTAGCAGTTCAAGCAGTTCCAGGCCAGACGCTCAACTGGTGTAAATCAGTGAAGCTTCCTTAAAGTTAGTAGAGCTATGCCAGTTTGCACCAGTGGAGGCTGTGGCCCTCCAAATCTAAACCCTGAGTACCAACACGTCACAAGAAGAGGACTTGTCTCTGCTTTGTTTGTTTATCATGAAAGACTTTTTGGGCATTTGTGACTGGCCTGAATTTAGATGGCATTTCAGATTTGGACTGAATTTCTGGTGCCTCTGATCCCTCCAAACACAGATGCTTTGGACCACATTTGGCATTCCAGTCTTGCTCTAGGGTTTGGCATTGCAATGAAGCAGTCTTTAATTATAGCAGTGTTAAGTCAACTGTATTTGTATAACAGTCATAGCCATTGAGAGGAGGCTCGGGACCAATGGCCACCACTAGATTTGGAGAACATTCATTGGTAGTCTTGTTAGCTGAATCAGCTACGTCACTTGGGAGAAGGCTGCATGAAATGCAATAGAATCTCTCAAATATTTCTAGTAAGAGTCAGTCACAACTTAGTACAAGAGCCATTGGAACTCAAGGTTGTATTTTACCTACCCTTATACTTTTCTTTTTTTTGGTGACGGTCCAAATTTCAGCCTCAGGTGTTCCTCCGTTTTGCGCAGTGTGGGCTATGGAGTTTCATTTAGACCCACATCCTCTCAGGCTTTTGGGCACTAACTCCCCCTGAAATCGGTGCAAATTAGGTGCCCTGATACCTTTGAAGATCTGGGCCTTAGCTGCTCAGGAGAATTTGGTGACATTCTTAGATTGGTGCCATCTTGCCTTGAAAGCACAGCCGTTGTGCAGCACCTGTGAACAATTCTGAGAACACAAGTTAATACACAGTTACTTGCGCACAATGCAGAACTGAGCTTGGGAACTCATGGCCAAGAGTTTGGCAGGATTCAAGTCAGATTAAACAATTATGTGGATAATGTACACCTGGGTCGGGTACGTACATATCTATTGGAAGGAATACAAATCATCCGGGGTCAGTACATTAGGCAAACTCTAAGTGCTGGGAGTTAGAAAACAGTATTCCCTCTGGGAAAGTTGTTCCATAATTGTTCACTCCAGAGCCTCTTGCATCTTCCTCTGAAGCATGGGGTACAGGTCACTGCCAGTGACAGGAATCGCCACGCAACCCAGACAAATCTCATTGCTTTTAGGAGCGGATCCAATGCTCACTGAAATCTAGGGGAGTCATTCCATTGACTGTAATGGGCACTGGAGCAGGCCCATAGAGCACTGGGCAAGACCAGCCTAATTGCTAATATTCTCACCATAACCAATGTTATTGGGGGGGGGAGTAGAACTTCCTAGAAGCAGGGAGGAGATGAGAGAACAAACATGTGGCATGTGTCGGTCATGCTGCTCGCTGGACTATTAGCAGGTGCTCAGTAGTGTGCTGATGAAAGCAGGGTAAGACTCTCTATAGAACAGAGTAGAAGTGCACTGTGCAGGTCTAATTTGCCGGCAAATGTTCAGTACTTACATGCGAAGGTGATGGGTGCTGAAGGAGATGTAAGATGGCAATTAGGAGGGCACATGGCCGAAGAAAGAGAAAAAAATAACAAGAAATGCTGTGAAGACTGAGAAATTCAGAGATGTTGGATGGATCAGCAAGGAGCAATTAAGGAGCATCAGAACATTGCAGAGGGGCTACATATTTCTTTGCATCTGTCTTCCCCAGAGAGGATGTTGAGTGAATGTCGATCTCACTGAGATCGACACGTGGCCAGTAATGAGGATGTGGCACTATGAAAGAGTGAAGGCTTGTCTGGATGGGTGTTAGGGTGTGGCAAGCTGGGATGTAATCTGCAGTGCGCTGGTGTCCCATGCACTCAAAGTTCCCTGGTGCTCATTGGCTTACTCCAGTTTCAAATGGGAGTAGATTGAAGCCCACTAAGGACCTGTTTGTGCTCAGCATGCTCACGCAACATAGATTTACACCCCGGCTTGCCACACGCTAACTCTGTGTCTAGAGAAACCCTACGGTCTTAAGAGAACTGATGTCCGGTCAAGCCGGTAAATGAAATAACAGCAAGTCCCCAGGAGAAGCTAGAATTCATCCAAGAATCCTGAAGCAGCTTAACAGTGAAGTGGCTGAGATGCTAAGAAAATAGGCACTCCCTTTAAAATCTGCTGTTATAATGGAGAACTGAGTTACCTGTCTTTTATAACATTTAGCAAATTACTTACCACCCTTTTTCTTCCGATTGAAGTTAATAGGACTTAAGCACGCGGATAGGTGCTTTGCTGAATGGGGGTATAGGTATGATCCTGAGAATTACAGACCAGTGAATCCCACCTCAGGACCGTATGCATGGGTTGAAATGTAAATTAAAGGAAGTTCTAAGATATCTCGATGAACGTGATCTGGTAAAGAAAATCCAGCATGGCTTCAAGAAGGGGCTAGCATTTGCCTCGAAAGTACAAGAAACTTCATACATGTTAGCAAAATAGTGGATGAACTAGCTGATATAATTTATTTGGACTTTCAAAAGCATTTGACAAAGTCTTTCACAAGACGTTGTGAAAGAAATTAAGTTGATACAGAGTTTAAAATAACTCCTGAAACTGGCTTAGAGACAGGAAACAGATAGAAGGACTAAATGGTCAATTTTCAACATGACAGAAAAATTAACAGAGGAGGGCTAGAAGGTTCTCTGCTAGGATCAATGTGGTTTCACATATTTGTTAGTGGTTTGGAGAAGAGTGAACTCTGGTGTGGCAAAACTTACAGACGACACAGTTATTCAGGCTAGTGAAGACCTGAAAAGAAAGTGTGGAAATTTTGAGGGACGTAACCAACGTAGCTGATTCGCAAGAGTAACTGATGAAATGCAGTGCTGACAAATATGTTTTAGCAGAATTTGAACTTGAAATATGTTGCCGGGCTTTAAATGAAACTCATGGAAAAAGTCCTGGGCACGCTCAGCGAAAACTGTTGCTTTACATGCAGTGATGGTCAAAGAAGCAAGCAAACTATTAGAACGCATATAGAATGGTCTGGAAAATATTGCAATCACATTATAGACAACAATGGGAGACAGTTACCTGGAATACCATGTTCAGTTCTGGTCACTTGGTCTCATAAAGGAAACAGCAGAAACAGATGAAGTCCAGAGATGGGGATTTAAAATGATTCGAGGCATGGAAAGGATTAAAGTACAAAATGAGATTGTAAATATTAGGACTAGTTAGTTTCCAAAGTTGACAAATAAAGAAAGGAGACAAAAGAAGTATATAAAATACTGAAGGTAAATTGGATGCCTCTGTTTTATTCTCTCATAATACAAGATCAAGGCAGCTAATTACATTGCAAGGCAACAGATTTAAATTTAACAGAAGGAAATACTTTCTCCATCCACTCACAATTAACATGTAGAACCTATTGCAACAAGACATCACAAACACTAAGAATTTAGTAGGATCCAAGGATCTCATCCAAAGAACAACCTTTTACATGGGTAATCAGACCATCTGCCAGATAGGATACAAAAGATAACTGAGATAAAAGGCCTTCTGGTTCAGGGCATAAACCAACCACTGGCTGCCTGGGGTTGGGAAGAAACTTGCATAAATTAGTCTGCAGCTGTCCATTATGGTGCTGGCCACTGTTGGAGACAGGCTACTGGACTAGATGGACCACTTGTCTGCTCTGGTAGGACAGTTCCTACATCCCTGCATATTTAGCTGCCTCTCACAAGCAGCCCTCCTTCCTATTACCACCATGATGTTTTCTGGAATAGGGGTGATTGTAAAGCAAACCTTTCCCAGAGAAGGATCTCTGTATCCACTAGCACCAGCCCTATTAATAGGGCTACTTCCCCTGGGAAACCCCAGTCTTGTTATTCTTACTCAGGCAAAACTCCGATTTACTCCACGCAGACTTTTGACCAAGTAAGGAATGTGTGTCCAGACCTGCAATGCATGGGAGCAACCATTTCCTCCCCACTATTCTATTATGATAAATTGTCCATTCGTTTTATTGGTTTATTTACTTACCTCTGATGGGTCTAGTGAGTTATATCTGAAAACCTATGGTTGGCCTCTAGGTCTAGAAAAGCCTCTACTTTTTAAAGCTAGAATCAAATGTGAATTCTTTTGTGAAGTTATAAGTCATTTTAACAAGTTGAATTTAACATAGAAAACAGGTTTGATGTGTAATGAAGCCTAGAAAAATTCTGTCCCTGATCTTAGATGTGAGAAAGAGAATTATAGCAACACACATGTTTCAGAAAGGGTGAGGTATATGATTCTTATCACACTGGAATTCACATTAGGTTTCCACTAATGCATGCAATCTTTTTTGGTACACTATTTGATCTATCAGCAAATCATCTGGCTGATATATTTCAATTTTTTTTGTGTGTTATCACTATGTGTATTATGGGGTACCATGAAGCCTCAAACAAGATCAGGGCCCCACTGTGATAGGTGCTGTATATACACTCAGGCCCGGTCTACACTTACCTTTGCGATTCAGCGGCAGTTGACGGGAGATACGCAAGTGACGTAAATCACTTGCGTATCTCCTGTCAACTTCCTAGTGTCTCCTTTGTGCGGCGTCCATGCTGCGCTGTGTCAAAGGGAGCAGTGCTCCCTTCGACGCAGCGCTACGCCACTTCCCGGGGTGGTTTTCCTGCGTCGCTTCCTGGATCGACTGAGCGGGTCTCTACAGACCGCTCAGTCGATCCAGAGCAATCGATGTGGTGGCGGCGAATTTGCCACCGTCAGTGTGGACCCAGCCTGAGAAAGAGACAGTCCCAATATCTTACAATCTAAATAGACAAGACAGACAAAAGCTGGGAGACAGACAATATACCATCCCTACTTACAGATGGGGAACTGAGTCAGAGAGGAAGTCTCTAGCAGAGTTAAGAATTAAACCCCATATCTCCTGGGTCCTAGACTAGTACTTGAATCACAAACTACCATTCTTTGGACAATCTTAATCATAATAATTATTATTATTTTGTAATTTTAGGGTTGAGCAAACTGGTTCAAATTAAATAAGAACCAACCTGAATTCCAGCCTCTCCTGAGGTTCAAAGAAGTCTGGCTAAATTTTAATTATGATGATTTTTTGCATACTTCTACACTTTTTGGTTCCGGATGAAATGAGAGAGTCTGTCTTGTGATGTTTCCTGCCTAACCAAAAGTACTACAATACTGAAAATCTTACAAGAGGGTTTGTCCTTCAAAGACTTGCAGCTCAGTTTTGCACATCTAAGAGGTTAGTTTAGTTTGGATAAAGCTCTGCAAAGCATTCAAATTTGGGGACATTTAACTGTACCAAAGCTCTGAACTTCTGAAGTCTGATCTTTGCTGCTTACTTGGTGTTCCAGCATATGTCACTACAGAATAAACATGCTAGTTATAACGTCTTCATTGTTGGGAGACCCAACAGCAGTTTTATATTTAAAAAATTGCAAGTGAATTGTAAACTTCGGCAGAAATCTTTGATTGACATCATTATTTTTATAGAGAATCTTCCTGTTTTTTGTAAAGCAGACCCATGAATACCGAGTGGCCCATGTTTCAGCATATAGCAGGCTATTAACATCCAGAGTGCTTAAAAAGCCCCACATTCCAGGATGAAGATCTTGAAATATATAGTCATGAGAGTCTGAGAAATAGGTTTTATTGTGGCCAAGAAAACTAATCTGGTTCTTTTGATAGGCTGAGATCCGTAGTTCAAGCTTCAGCAGTTTTTATGAGAAAGTCTGGGGACAGTGCTTGGCTTCTATTTGCAAACTGACCAAGGTCTAGTTCATATTGTGAGTCTTTAAGCCATCTCATAAAGCAGTTGAATGCAAAATAGGCTGAGAACTAAGGGGATAAGTGAATTACGATCACAATTTTTCATTGTTCTTATTCCAAGACCATGGTTTGAACAGCAAAGCAACACTGAGAAATGAGAGATGAAAGATCCGCCACGCAATTGTTGATGTGAAGTGTAAGGTTCACAGTTCCTAGATCAAATCGGCAGTGATATCATTTGAATAAAAAGCACTGCTTCGACATTGGCATTCATGCCAGCGCATGCCTTTAAAAATAGGTCTAAGTTATGGCGACAGGAAATTTTGATGACAGTTCTCCGTACTGCTTCGTCCACAGACTCTCTTGTGTTATGGACTGCCGACTAACCATCTGATTAGAGAACCACCTGATTTCTCTCCATCGTTTTCATGCCACATTAAATATTAAGTTAAAAAAAATTCCTTCTCTTACTGCTTGCCGCCATGGTTCATAAACACGCTCTCCATTTGCAAGCCAATGACATGTGCCTAGCTCATTACTGCGGTAGTCAGCAGTTTTAGAGCCGCTTCTGATTGTTACTAATTACCTGCAGATGCATTTTCTCGGCTCCAGCTTGCTGACTTCAGCTTGGTTGCTCTCACTTGGAGAGGACAAAGTGGTGCTGAAACTGACACCTTTGCTCCACTCTCCAATGCAGCACAGAGGACAGATTGACAAAGCTACAGGCAGTCCTGACTGCAGCTGGTTGGAAAGTCAGTTTGCATTAGCAGAGCCCAGGCATGACTGGATGAAACTGTCGACTGGGCTAGCAAAGGAGCCAAATAAGAACATTTCATTTTAGTGGGAGACGGACACAAACTCTGGCATTCAGTTAAAAGAGGAAGCTTAAAACAAAGCATCAAAGGCAGATTTTAGTTTTGTTTTCGCAGCAGAACAGAGAAACCTTGTCATTTACCTCACCAGAAGCATGCAAGACTAACGAGCCCTCCTTTAGCCTCGCCCCCAGATTGCTGCAAAGGCAGTGCTAGAAACGCTGGACTTAGGGTTTTCTCTCTAGGTATCGTAACAGAGGTGCTGGAACAGTGGCTGCCTTGGTCCTGATCAGCTTGTGTAGTCAGTTACCCTTGTGCAGAGAATAAAAATCTACCTCATCAGCATGGGAGCATTTTATACGTACTGTGCACAGGTACATTCAACTGCAGGAGGAGTGAGGCAGGAGAGAATCATATGCTGGAAACCTCCACGTGGCCTCATATCAGCTGTGGTGTAGTCACCTTGGAAGGGAGAGCCACCACAAAACCACACGTGTCAGCCTTCTTGTGTATTATACACACCTATGGCAAAGGTGTTTTAGAACAAAGCTAGAAGCACATTCCCCCTGAAAAATGTAATGATGTACACAAAGGGCAGGGGCGGAGGGACTCTCTGAATGGCAGTCATGTTAAATTATTTGTTGTGGACTTGCAGGGAGGGACTTGAGCCGCCAAACATAATTCATTCACGACGTTCGTCTAAACTGAATGTAGAGTTAGCAAAGAAAATGCACGTGGCTAAGTACACTACTCTCTGCGTTTATGTAGACGTCTCCCGTTCCCTTAGTAGAGTATATTATACCAAGTAGCTATTTCTCCATAGATCCAACTGTACAAAGCTAATATACATATCCATAATGTTGTTATACATATTCTCACAGTCAATATTCCCAAATCTGTGGCCAGGTTTATGTTAATATGAAGAGAACTTGGCAAAATGAAACACAACAAATGTAATGCAAACAACAATGTATTTATCCCGAGATCTATGACAAAAAACTCTAGTTACCTGATCCCTCGCTAGACTGTCTCCGTGTATACGATCGCTTTGTCTCCTGAATCTCTAGCCTACTTCATGTCTTATTCATCCTGTCATGCTGTGCCTGCTATTTATGTGCCGGTGTTTTGCCAAAGCCTTTGTACCACCACAATGGTGGTTTATCATTTTGAATGCTGGAAGCAATATGGTAGGTAGGTAGATAGCTGGCCTGGAGAGCTTTGCAACCATCAGACCGAATGGAGTGTTTAAAATGGATGATGACGCTGAAAATGACCCCCAAGCTGATCTCATGCCGCTTGCATTTTTTAAATCATTACAGGCTAGACTCCGTCCCCCTACTTAGGCAACTTGCACAAGATCACACAGAGCTGGAATCGAACAAAGGTCTCCTGCAATCCACTCCTGTGCCTTAGTGATGGTTAACTTTCTGGGCATGCTGAAAAGTTAGCCTTTTCTCTTAAGCCTTTGGCTAGGAAGTGGGTTGATACGCTGGTGATGCACTGGTCTGGTTGATGGGTGTTTTTATTATCGAAACTAGCTTTTGTGGTGTTTGTAAGGGTGATTAATTGATTTTGAAATATGGTTGTGTTTGAAGGGTTGTAAAGCTGTTGGAGCCTAGGATGGGTGCTCAAAAACCTATAAGGGTTCCCACTAACCCATTGACTTTACAGGGAGAGAAGTTGGGCCAGTGCTGACCGCTTTTTGAAAACCTGACCCTAAGTAAATAAATAAACTATTTTAAAGAATGTACTAATAATATTTAGTACTTGTCCCCGAACGATGCTTTTAAAAGCACCATTCTAGGATATGTGCTAAATATTGTTAGTATATTATTATTTGTTCCTTTAGGACATAAATCACTCAGTGTCATGTGTGCTTGTTACAGATCTGAGAAGCTCATAATCCAAAAACGATTTTATTCTAGCCACGTTTCCTGGGGGGAAGGTACAGGCGTGCTTCATTAACCTCCCCCATAGTATTGTTCCAAAAATGATACCTGGGGGCAGATCCATGGCAGATGTAAATGGCCATCACTCCATTGAAGTCCATGGAGCTAGGACCATGTACAAGAACTGTACATGTAACTGTAAGTGCTGCAATGTAGAGTATACAGACGGCAGAGCTTTGGTATCCATTGTTCTACTAGTTCCATCTCCTAATGATGTATGTGTGAATGGCCTTTCCTTAGAAATCTTAAAGGATGAAATAAAACTTGCCAGTCTGGGGTTTTCCCTTTGTAACTTTTTAACCCTTCCTTTTCTAACCCCCCACCAAATGATAACACATTTTATATCTGCCCCTAGGAATAAGAACACCTGTGAGTTAGGATCTCAAAAGGCTCCTATCGCAAATAGTGAATGTATCCCAAAACATCTTCTGGGAACATGTGTTAGGAGGAGAAGGGGAGTGCATAAGAGAGCTTTCATTAACTCAGTGTTTTCTTCCATTTGTCTGTCATGACTGAGAACAAGAACAAAGATATTTCCATTATCTCAGGATTCTGGCCCATTCGTAATCATTGTTTTTAAATATAAATTAGAGAAATATAAATGTCTTTTCTGTGTTTATAAGCAGCTGAGATACTGTGGTTCTGGATGAAGTATAAATATCTAAATAGACAAAATAAGTAATTGACATGAGAGGGTAATTGTCATGGAATAAACTCTTAGGTCCTCAGAGTTTCTAGAGTAAATACTGCCTTACTCAGTTATGGCTTGAATGGCTCTGCAAGCATTTCACAACTGGATCACTGCCTTTTAAAAAAGTTTTCCTACTCTTTATTCTAGTCACGCTGAAAACAGAAAAAGTTTAACCAACTGATAGAGATCAGCTCTCTTCAACCCTTATACACCCTCTGGGATTGATGCCAAGGTAGCTAAGAAAGGGCTATTTATCTTTTAGCTAGAGCACATTATTTGACCTGCCTTTTATGACCCATTTTTTGATGATGATCTGAGACAGCTAAATACCTTTCCTGTCAAATTGAAAATATAATATGAAAATAAAAGCTAAAATAACATAAAACATTCACAGTTATTTTTTGAATAATATCTAATAAAATAGAACTTTTCAGCCACCCTCACACCCTCATAATTCCCAGTGAAGTCAATAAGTGTTTTAGGTATACAAAAAATGTAGGAGCAGAGTCCTATTTCATAAATGTCAAGTGCAAAAGTGGAACAGACCTAATAGTGCTGGGAAAATTATTGTGGAACCGGCACTGTCTGATCACTGGGGGAAATGCCCATTGCCTTTAGTTTTGTGTTTTATTAAAAGAATTAAAAAAAAATTATCTAGTTAATTCTGAAGGTCATTTTTTCATAGTTGTTAATTTCAGGCAAGCCCTGGTCTCATTGACAATCCGTGTGTTACCATTGACTTCATTTGCGATCAAGATTTGGCCTGTGAAGAACATTTACAGAAGCTTGAATTTTTGGAAGCATTTAGAGCCTTAATTTCCAATCTGAAAAATGGGCTAACACCATGTCCTTTGTGTGTCTTGTCTACTTAAGAGTGCAAGACCTTGGGTTATGAAGCTGTTACTTGCTATTTGCTTGTACCACTAGTCCCCTTCTGTACTAATAATTGCAGCTGTTTGAAGAAGGAACTTTCTGGCCCCTGCTAAATGCCAAGATTAAAAAAATTCAATTAAAAAATTAGCGCTCAAGTGGGACAAAGCCAAAATTTCAACATTTTTTAAAAACAAAATTCTGAACAAATTTTTGTTTTGTTGCCATAATTTCAATAAATTTCATCTCGATTTTGACCATTTTTCATTTTAAATTGTTTTTTATATAAAATAAAGTAAATCTCCAACTAAAAAGTTGTTTCACAATGAAAAAAATGAAACTTTCCATTCCAAAAAATGTCAAAACAGGACATTTCAGAATGTTTTTCTCCAAATTTTTTCTAAACAAAATTTCATATATATCAATAAGATTCTCTCCCCCGCCCCCCCCCAAAAAAATTCTGTTTAGTTAAAACATTATTTACAGTAGTTTGAAATTTAAGATGCATTTCGAACAAGTAGAACCTGTCAGGGCACATAACTGCGAGTTTGACATACATTTTTTGCCCAGTAATAACAGTAATAAATGGCTGCAATGCCATTGTTGGGTCATACCAACTGTTTCTATGTGGAAATTGTGAGTAGAGCCTAAACATTATCACCAGATTATAATTGAATTTATCTGGCACTATTTTGAAGTGCAAAATGGTGTTAGGGGATGCCTGCTCCAAGGGCAACAAAATGGCAGATTCACTCCTCTCCGTAGTTAGCAGATAAAAGTGCAGATGTGGTTTTCAATAATCTGTTCGTCACTCTGAATAGGGCCGCTCATAGTAAGGTCTTGAACAAAAGTCACATAAACTCCCTTGGCAAGACAGCCACTCTGAAAAACAAAATATCTTTTTTAATGACAGCCCAGAGTTTAACTAAAACACTGTTGACTTTTTCCATTTTTTGATGAATTCAAGTCCTTCCATTCAAAAAGAGCTAGTATGTCTGCAAAGGCACACATTTTATCACCCTGGCCTGCACGCTGCATAAGAACGTATTGAAGAACTAACTGGTTCTGGTTCTTTTCAAGACATATGACCTGATCCTATTGGGAGTTTTGTCTTTGATTTAAATAGTGGTAAAAAGTCTCATTGTAAAATATCCATATTAATAATTTGCATTTGTATAACACCTTTGCTTTCCATCTTGAGAAACCTATGTCTTGATTCCAAGGGTGCTGAGAGAACCCTTATCTCCATTGACTTAGTTGGAATCCTCTCTGAAAATCAGGCATAAATAGTGAACACCTGACCCTACTGAAATCCCTGGAAACACGTTGATGAGTCCGGGATCCACCCTAGGTGTCTCAACTTAGGCTCTCAAAATTAGTGGACACTTTTTAAATTATTTGCGGGCCTAAGAGACTTACCCAAAGTCAGACACAGACAATCAGTGGCAGATCATCCAATAGAACCCAATGCTCCAGGCCCCAGGTGATGTTCTCCTTTATAGGACTGAGGCTGGATTCCCTTGTTGTTACTGCAGTACAGTGCAGTCAAAACTCCCCCCACATGGCATTTGGGGATTCCAGAGAAATAATGTAAACCTGTCTGACTCCTAGACGACAAATAAAAATAAAAAGAATAGCGAGGGAAAAACGCCAGTTAATGGAGATATTATCTGAATTGCTCTTTTGAGGAGCGAGAATAACAATGCATCTGAAAGATTCTAGAGATTCAGCTGCCATGAAATTTGTAAGTGGACAAGACGATGTACTAGGCTCTGAGACACACCTGCTTCCTCTGGCACTAAGGACAGGGGCAGTAATTTGCGGCTGGTCTCTACCAGTGACCAATATCCATTCAGACTTCTGCTGCACCAATCTTTCCCTGGCCCATTGCTTTGACCAGGTCAGCCCTCACTTAGACTCCCTCCTCTGACTCCCCCTTCTCCATTGCCTCCAACATTAACTGCTGGCCTTCACTTTCAAGGCCCTTCACACTCGGTCCCCATCCTTCAAAGCCTCTCTCATTTGCTACGAAGCCCTCGGTGCTCACCTCCGGTCAGCCCATTTGCTAAGTTTTCAACCAAGTGCCTTCATGCTTCCTCCCACACTGCCTCTCATGGGCGGGTGGTGCTCCCCGTATACATCAGCAAAGCCCCCTCATGGGTCCCTTCCCAAAACTCTCCTGTCCCGTGATGCCTACAAAAGACTCGGCAATGGCTAGGCCGACCAGCCGTGTCTCACTGTGTCCTTGTGATTCCCCCGTCTGTTGTCGCTCAGCTTCTACTTCACTTGCAGGCTCCGTGGGGTGTGGACTGTCTCTTTGGGCTGTGTTTGTGCAGCGCCAAGCACATTGGGTCCTGGTTCATGACCGGGGCTCCCAGGTGCTATGGCCATATGACTGCTACCAGTAATAAATTACAACACCCTCCATGCTGGCTTGGCAGACCAGGAGTGAAGGGGTGAGGGCAAACTTCTGCTTTGCCCCCAGCTTTGTTCTCACAACTAGGTACGAAGACCCAAGGCTTGGGTAGCCAATGGAGAGAGGCTGTTTCTCCCCTCTGTGTCTATCTCCATGCAAGGGTGTGAAGTTCAAAAGCACACTCCAGCTCTGAAGTGTTGTCCCTGTACCCTCTGCTCTTCCCCCACATAGGAGTACTCTGTCACTGTGTACAGAACAAGGCTTTAAGGTAACACTTTTTGGTGTTACCGGCATGTGACGAAGTCCATAGTGTCTCTGTCTGCCTCTGTCTGCCGTCATCACAGCTTGCTTCCTGGAGGGTTTCTTTCTTTTGACCTTTGTAATTATTCCTGTTCAATTTTTTTTCTTCCCTAAAACTCGAGCACTCCTCGCCAGTGCGCTGAGGATGTGCGCAGAATTGATGACTAGAACGGCGCGAGTCTTTATGATGACGAATGACTTTCACTGCTAAAGCTTTTATTGTCTGTGATTTGGGAAGAAGGAGGAAGCTGATTTATCATGGCTGCCTGTCATCCCATTTAATACAGTTATAAATCCTGACGTCACTGACTGGTGCTGTGAACGAGAGAACTCCTCTGTCCAGCCGCCCTCTCCCCCGCCCCCCTTGGTTTAACTTTTATAGATTCTCCCTTTCATTGCTCTGTGTTTGGCTGTCACAGTTACACTCATCAGAAGGTAACATTCAGAAAGTAATTTAAAAGTATGGGAGGCCCCATGTTCAAAATGTCTGCCACACGCTCCAGGGGAGAGTGAATCAAGTGGGGGATTGTAGTGGATTTCCACTGACATTTTGCTGTCCACGTTGGTCAATGCTGCCTCTCCTACTAATGTGAGGCAGGACTGTGGGGCTAAGCCCAG
Organism: Mesoclemmys tuberculata; assembly: GCA_007922155.1. Lineage (NCBI taxonomy): Eukaryota > Metazoa > Chordata > Testudines > Chelidae > Mesoclemmys > Mesoclemmys tuberculata. Next base: position 4,135,577 of record ML675650.1, on the reverse strand, counting down.
ACATTTCTTCTAAGGAAGACGTGCAAGTGGCCCAGTAACATACAGTAACCAGATGCTAGGCGGCGGGACCAGATGTTCCATCTTGCAGCAGTTACTTTGCACTATCTTTAATCTGCTTTAGTGGGACAACCTGCCATAAAGCAGCAGACCCACTAGTTTAGGGGTGTGGCCTGGAGAAAGGGGGATTGGCCAGGCTTTAGCAATCCTCAGCTGCTGGAACACCCTTTGGGCGCTATGGGTAGGTGGTGTAATGCAGAGCAGCCTAAAGGCAGCTCTACATTAAACTGAGGGACCAAACTGGTTGCTGGCTCAGGGGAAAGCAAAGGCAACTCCCTCTCCCACTCTTGAGCTGGGATCGAGCCCTGCATTCGCTATAGGGGAGGTTACAGAGCAGTTTCCATTATAACTCACTGTTTTCACATGCTCATCACTTTCTGAAACCTTCGCCCTTTGGGCTGGCATTTTCCAAGTTTGGTTTACTGCATAAGGCAAATTGTGTGTTGAAGGTGTGAACAAATTCTCTTCAGTCATTTCTGAGCTACGAGACAGTGAGGAAAAGGGCACCTTTGTCATTGTCTAAAAAGTCCAAATGACATTAAAAACACCCAAAACCAAACCAGCCAAACAACGAAAGCATTACCAATCCCTTTGTAAAATCCCAGTGGAGACAAGGCACCTGTAATTTTACTGTGGGGTAAATCAGGTGAGCTCAACACTCATTCTCCTTTCAGTGGTTGACCTTCCCTAGTTTTTCCCTCAGTAAAAATCACAGTGCATCATCTCCATTTGGACTTTATCGAGGGATAGCTATTGTGCATGAGTTATCCTGTGTGAAAACATACCATTTTTGGCAGTGAAGACACAACTTCAGCCTCCTCGCTGGCCCTCTGCCCACTCAGTGATCCAACTTTGCCGAGATTACATGGTATAGCTTCTAACACGCACCATTTGAGAGAAAAATCTGCAAATGAGCAACAGACATGAACGAAATCCGTTGTTGTTGTAACACCTAGAGACAATATTTAGTATCAGACCCGATTGTGCTAGGTGCTGTACAAATGGCTAGGCAGACCCAATTTCTGATTTATAGAGTTGGAATTATAATTGATGTTATTTATATTTTAGACACGTGTTCTGCATAATATTCAAATGTTAGAAATCAAGTCAGTGTAATAAAGAAAGAGAAGGAAGGAAGAAGTGAAATGGGGCACATAGTCTATGAAACTATCTGCACAACTTGTTAGTACTGAATCAAATGCTCTCCTGCCCCTTTCCCATCAATGTCTTAAAATATAAATTAGAACCAGTCAGAATTTTCTTCAGTGTTTGACCTACTCTAATGTAAATGTACCTGGTGATGAGTGTGTGACAGCTCCCCTCTGTGCCAATCTGCAGGGCTATGAGTGGCTACAGCTCCCACCTACAGAGCCTTGACTCTTCAGCTCGTCAGTTTAGCTCTGGAGGTTCTCTGGTTCAGTCCCTGATGGTCAGCCAAGATGGGGGCCATCATATAAACAGATAAACACAACAGAGCTCAACAATCCCCATTGGCCAACAGCATAGTTGTTACCAGCTGGCAATTTCACACAGGAATTATGGTAGAAGTGTCTTGAATAGAGCTTCTGTTTTTCAGGGTTTAATAATTTCATTTTATCAGGGTTTATTTTTAGCAATTGTTTGATTCTATGTAGCTGTCCAACACCATTTCCAGTGTTTTTTTGGTGTTTATCAGCTAAAACTGAAAATCAGAAACCCTAGTCTTGAGAAGGGTAGAAGGAGGAGAGGGTCATGGCTTTACAGACTATTTCTGGTGGGTGTTTGAGATCTGAGGGGTGATGTGGAGGAAAGCCCTGGGACTAGGCTGGCTGGCTGATAAAACTGAGCTGTGTGGCGCCTTATGGAAGTTGCATGATTCTTGGTGCATGCTGGAAGATGTAGTTCAGGCAGGGAGCCTAGCCCATAGAGGAGTGTTAAACTCCTAAACTACAACTCCCATAATGCAATGGGAAAATGCAGTTTAATGTTGAAATGACTTGAAACAGACCACTTTAGGACACTTCAACAAACTGTGAAGTGAAGTATTTTAATTTCAGGAATGTTTAAATGTTTTGTTTTGTTTGAAAAATTTCCAAATAATTTTTTTTGGCATTTCTGATCTGTGGAATCTTTTGAAATTTCAGCTTTTATCCCATTTTGAGATAAAAACAAAGGTGGAAATGTCAGAATTTTTTTTGGGATGGAAATTCTGAATTTTGCTCAGCTCCAATTAAATGTTTAAGCTTGAATCTCTTCTTTATGATACACAACATAAAAATTGTTGGCTGCATTAGAAATGATCCTCAGATCTGGTATGTCTCTGTTACAAATTAATTCCAGATGTAGATCATAAATACTGATTCTTGTGAAATGGAAAATGTAGCCCAGGATTAATCCCGCTGTGACACAAGACACTTGAAGGTCTGTTCCCTGTGCATATCTAGTGACTTTAATAATTGATTCCTAATGTAGCTTCCCTGTTCATGTTTCTGAATCCATTGGCAAGTAGGAAAACACTGCTTGCTAAAATATACTGAAGTCCTTGGTACGCTTTCCCATGTAAGGAGTCACAGTGAAGCTAATAGGACTGTCTACATAAGTAACGATTGCAAGTGGGACCCATCTGAGTGTTCTGATTTCTGGAAGTCTTTTTAGTAATTGCAGCAGCCACTTTTGAGAATCATTTCCTAAGTCATTACTATCATTTTAGGGAAAGAGAATGAAAGATTTATATACCCTACATTATTATTAATATATTATGTTTTACTATTTTATTTAATTTACCAACAACAAGGTGCTTAATATTGTGCAAGACACAAAATGAAGACAATCCTTGTGCCAGGGTGGCAACTGATGTATCCCTGGAATAATGGACATTCTGGTTCTTCTGGGTACGACGTGACCTTGGCCCTGAGGTCACACCAGTGGGGGTAGAGCTGGGTACTCTTGGCATTCCCTGGCTGATACAGGACGAAACCACGTCTGTTTTTTCTCTGTACTGGATGAGAAACTGGACTGTCTGGTTTTAACCCGGATTAATGTCCTGCCTATCTTGACTGAAGGACTTGCACTTAAGGCCCAGATTCAGGAAGGCAACTGTATGCATATGCTTAATTTTCAGCAAATGCTTAAGTCCCATTGAAACAGGATTTAGGCATATGCTGAAAATCAAGCCAGTGCTTTCCCGAAGGTGGGTGGACATAAGCATATGTTTAAATGCCTTGCTGAATTGGGGAGTAAGGCCTGTTCTTACTCCTCTGTGCAGCTCCTTTGACTTCTATGGGATTATTTGCATAAAGGGCTTTTCACACTGGCCCTAAATGATGAAATGGAGAAGGCAGGATACACTGGAAAGCCCAGAGGAAGGATTAGCTTTGAGTCCTCTGTTAACACTTGAACTCTTTCAGCTTATATGTGAGATTCCTGATTTCCAGCTGGAACTATACTTCGTTTCTATTGCTTGGAAAGTAAAAACTAAAGTCTTTCAAGTTCTTTTCCACAGATGTTAGCTTTCCTCAAGGACTGATTTTTTCCCTCAGTGATCCCTAACCTTAAAGTAACTTCCCAGAGCTGCCACCTTTCACGATTTTATTGTGACGTTCACAACGTTAAGGTCTTCTCTTGAAGCCCCAGCTCCTGGATTCATATGTGATTATGTAAGAATCCCAGTTTTTCTTAAAAAATAGAGGAAAGTTTATGATTTCAGAGAAAAGCTTGAGGACACAATCAAAGGTTCAAACACTGGAAGGCAAATAAAAAGGACACCAAATGTATTTTAAAAAAAAAACACACATTTTTTTTAAGTCATTCTGATGATTTTTGAATGCTTGAGGTTGGCAATCTTGCGTTTGTGTATTACAAGGGGGCTGTGAAGTTTTCAAACCGTAGATCACCGGGGTTGTGTTTCAGCTTTGTAGCATCAGAGTGATTACTGTGGAGATGGCCTCTTGGTGCCCGCTGCGTTGCTGTTATTAGAAGTATTGCTGTGCTACCGAAAGGAAACAACAATAGAGGGAATGTGTTGCTTCTGCACGCGTTAAGAGGACTGATCAAGCCACATGAGATCCCATTTCAGGCATAATGTGCATCAGAGGGCAAAATTAGATTGAGAAGTAAATGGAGCCTAAAATTTCCATAGCTTTATCCGTCAAAAAGCTGTTTCATTGCATGGTTTTAATTCTCCTAGCTCTTCCATTCATTGCACCCAGCACACTGACTGCAGTACGTTTTAGAAATAATGGCATAAAAAAAACAACCCCATCTTTAATTTGGTGGTGCTGGTGAGGTGCATCAGGGCAGTTCAGGCTTTAGATAGGAGTAGCTATGAAATGCATACGCGTGCTACACAACGGTAGAGAATAACCAGACTGGCTCTTTTAGCCTGGCAGCTGGAGTTTTCTACACTTATTAATGTAATATTTTGGCCTGTTTGGAGGCTTTTGTTAGGTAGAAATTTCCTTTCATTACTGCTTATAAAATACCCTCAATGACACTCTGTCCATAGAGGAACATTTTCCTGGCTTTAAGTTCACCAACAGTGGTGAGCCCATTATTTATTTTTAAGACTTCCTTTGTTTCCCTTTAAATGTGTCTCCTTGACAGGAGGAGGCTAACTGGTCTCACAAGTCAGTTGACCCTTTTTTGCTTTTGAAGGTAACACTCAATGTCATTTCAAAACTGACATAGATTGCCAAGCAAAGCATTGCCATACAGTGAGAAATTCCCTTCTGAAATGGTAGGAATTGCAGCTTTGGGTAATTGGGACCAGTAGTGTAATCCAACTAGTAAGGGGACACATGCATGGGCGCCTGTGCTGGGTATGTGTTTATGCATGCATGCTTTCAGCTTGCCTGCCCCTTGTCTGTTTTCTTTTCTTATCCAGTAAAAACCAGGCTCGCTTGCACCATGTTGTTGCATGAATTTCCCACACAGCAGTTTGCTGCAGCAACAACTTTTCTCAAGTTGCATTCCAAAGTACATACAATGCAGAATGATGCACGTACATGTGTGTCTCTTTCTCCCTTTTCAAAATGCATCCCTCCCCTAAAATTGGCCAGTAGGATGGCCGGCTCTTGTGGTTGCTGGGAGTCTATGTGCATAGAGAAGGCATGGGCCAGACCCTGTATATCACATGGGCTCTGCTGGTTTCAGTGGAGCTACTGAAGACGTGGTCCTGAATTTTGAACTTCAAGACCTGATTTGCTGCACTGACACAGAGCTTTTTGGGAGAAGATTTCCCTGAGCACAGCGGGCTCAGTGCCCATCAGGATTATGCATTTGAGAGGACGTGGAGTGGGCGGGAAAGAAGAGCTGTAGTTCTGTATCTGCACATGTAGGGCTGCACCCATCTGGCTCCTGTTGCTGGCTGGGTGCACTGGAGTAGGAAAGGCACCAGGACTGCTCCCCTCCTATCGCTTCAAGGGGCAAAAACCTCCCCATTGAGGCCTGGGGAAAGGCAGGGCAAAGGCAGGGCTTTGTCTCCACTCCTTTAAGCCCTGGCGCATGGAGTTGACCAGGCCCTTCTGGGGGCAGGTGCCAGAGTGAAAAGGGATGTCTTGGAAGAGCAATGCCCCTGTGTTCTGCAGAGGCCTCCGTGTGTCTGCACCATTCATGTGTCCTTATTTTTCCAGCTATTTCTTTCTTAGCTACTAGAAATGTCCTTTTTTCTTCTTCGTGCCCCATCATGGTAATTTTACCCTAGCTAGCGGGATGTGTGAGTGTGAGTGAGTGAGACAGATCCAAAAGAGTAAGTCGGTTCTGGGGCTATGACTTGTCAATCCAAGAGATGCCTGGGCTCAGTCTTGACACAAATTAGGCACTGGGCAGCACCATTTTGTACTGGTTTTCTGTAGTTCTGTGAATGACAATACTGGGATAAGGTGGCTTGGGAGACCTTAATTGTGCATTACCATACTTTCCAATTTGGGGGCCAAATTCAGACCTGTGCAATACTGTCTGTATGCCCCTGACTCACCCGCTGGCCCTGTGAAGGTGTCAGATAGAGCCATTTTTTTTTACCGAATGCAAACTTGTGTTGGAATTTCCAGGCTTTTGAATGTTTGTAGTATGTGAAAACGATACTTGTTCTATTAAGGTTTCTGCCCCTTCCCTAACTTAAATTCCAGTGTGATGACAGTTTCTGCTAGGGTTTTTGGACATCTGAGAATCACTTAGTGGCAGGAGTACCTATGGTGCATGGAAGCTGTGCAGAGAGGAATGCTTCTCCTCCCAAAGCATCCCCCACATTGGGACCTTACATAGGTTACAAGGTCCACATCGAGGCCCCGTGGAGGCAAGAACTTTGCAAGTCCACAATGTATGATGAAGCTGTGTTTAACAACTAAATATGTCACACTTTATAATAAGGTTTCATTTCTAAATAGTTAGTAAAGGGTGAATAAGTGTTTAATAGTCATTTTAATAAATGGTTCATCAATTGTTATTGATTGTTGTAGAGTCCGACAGCTCAGTGGGGGTCAGATTTTTAAAGTTCTAGGTTGCTTGTAACCATGGCACCTGACTGTCTGTAATGCCTTGTACCAACATGCTTCCAACTATTCACAACCCAGACTACTAATGCCCATAACGTGCTTGTAAGACCTATCAACCGTATATGAAACAGTGAAAACTGGCATCTTAATATACAGTGTGATTAATGCCAACAGTTCCTCCCAGGCAGTCAAAGACACTAGCCCAAGAGCAACAGGCTGTTAAATATATTTGGAGTTTCTAGCCCAAACTGGTTTGAAGATATGAGCCGTAATCAATTGTGATCACTGAATGGTTTTGAACCCTTTCCCATTTATTTCAAACCTTCTAAAGTTACCTTGTGTGACATTCCCCTGACTCCAGTCTGGACTGTTGAACAGAGATGTCCCCTGAACTCTCTAGCTTGGAGTACCTTTTACACTGCTTTACTGCCAAAACAGCCAATCCTAGTCTGCTCACGCAGTCTTCAGCATGTAAATTCACTCCCGGCTGAACACATGAATGCTTTCCCAGCCACTCATGAACTGCATACAGGGTGCCACCCCCAAATTCCAAGGCCCAGCCTTGTTCCTTAGAAATGTGCATCTTACACTGCTTAGTATTCTTCTGGACAGTGCAAGCTCATAGATCGTCCATCATTCCGACACTGGGAAATCATTATGCACCAGCTTTGTATTCTCAAATACAGGTTCCCCAACACTTCAATCCAAACACACCGGATTGGCTAAAACAATAAAACAAGTTTATTGACTACAGACAGAGTCTAAATGATAATAAGTGATAAGGCATAAAAGTCAGAATTGGTTACAAAAGAAATAAAAAGATAAAAACGCAAGCTAACACCCAAAATAACTTAAACGCAAAATATCTCCCACCATAAATTGTAACAGTTCATAGGCTGGATTTCCTTTTCAGCCAAGGACTCCTCCCCCAGTTCAATGTTCTTCAGGTGTTTGTTGATGCCATGAGCAGAGAGATGGGAGGAGGAGAGAAGGGTGATGTGGAGGTCACTGTCTCTTATTTTTATGCCTCCTCCTCTTTTTGAGGATTACCCTCCACTGGGGTATAGACAAACAGTCTCCTGTGTACCTGTGATTTGAATGGTCTCTTGGATGAAATGAACATTTCTTGTTTATACCTTCTCCACCTGCCGGCCAATTAAGTGGGCAATGGACCCTTAGCACCTTGCTGGCATGACATTGTGTCTGTCTCTGAGAAATTGGTTTGTGGGTGTTACCCAGAACTATAACATATTTTCATAACAATCATATAGAAAAATATCATAATTTTACATGCAGTCTTGTTACACACATTTCACCAGGATAATAATAATCAGCAGTTTGTGAGTTTTCATATGATATCGCACAAGGCATGCTTTGTACAAAATATATCATAATCAGGCATATTGGTTTAGTTTTGGTGAAGTTGTGGTATGCAAGGTAAACATTGGGTTTGTGATGGAAATCACCCTTCATCCTTCATTATACAGAGATTAATGTTACCGTAGTAAAGAGTTATGGCTCCAAGTTTTCAGTGGCTAAGCAATAGGACTGAGATTTTCAAAGGAGCCTAAGAGAGTTAGGTAATGAAATCTTACTCTAGAAAAATAATCATAATACCTAGAACTCTTCAGCAGATCTCAAAGTGCATTGGAAATGAGCATCATTATCCCCATTTTACAGATGGGGAAATTGAGGCATGGAGAGGGAATTGACTTGGGCAGGGTCACTCAGCAGCCCAGTGGTCGATCCAGTAATTGAACCTATGTCTCCTGACTCCCAGTCCAGTGTCCGCTCTATCTAATTATACTACACCATTACTTCCTTCCTTCTCCAGGAGAAGCCTAACACGCTATTATCAATTAATGGTGCCACTCTGACTTCAGAAGTAGTTTGACCAAGGATCTGTATTTTAGGTTGTGGGTCATGCTCACTACATTGACTCAAATGCATTTTACATCAACACAAGTGTCAAACGTACAAGAGAAAGGAGAAGCAGAGAAAGCAAGTATTCAGGGGAATAGATTACTTGCTGTTAGTGTATTATCTTCTGTAGCTTTATTTTTTCATTGAAAAAAAATCTCTGAATCTAGAATTTCATAAAACTACATTTATCTGTTCTTTAGAGTGAACTGCGTGTGAACAGGAAGATTGATCTTTTTCCCTAATGCATCATAGCCATGTGATAGTAAGGTCTCTCTCTAATGTTGCGGTCTTTGACTCTGGAAACCTGGCACTGATATACCTTTCCACATAACTTCTAATATCAGTGTTCCAAACCCTCCTGTATATTGAGGTAACCAATATGCCTGATACAGAAGCATGGCAGATGGGTCATGGGGCAAATCAGTTCAATGATTCTAGAGGAAATACCACAGGAAATTTATGCAACACCAGTCAAAAGAGAAAGCAACCAAGTCAGATTGAGTGACAAAGGAAATGTTCTTCATGGAATTGGTTTTAGTAGGAAGAAACTACACAGAGCTGCTTAGCAATTGAAAAGAAGATTTAAAAAAAAAATTCTTTCATCTTTCCTTCCCATGGGGAAATGGCTTTCCAATTTTTATCCAACTTTACCTCATATTTACAGAGGGCGTAGCTGTGTCTCTGATAAGTGTAAATCTACTCTTAAAGACACGTCTGTATTCCCTTATGTATCTGCAGGGCCCAAGCATAACGTTTTTGGGCCCAGTACAAACTTGTAACATGGGCCCCCTCCCACGCACATACCACAATTCCTCATCCCATACATACCATCTCATGAGCCATGAACATTTTTTTCCTCATGGTAATGGAGGTTTCAGCCTGGGCTGGGCACCCCAGGGCCTCCGGACCCTGGTAAAGTGTACCTTTTTTCACCCCATGTGGGGGCTCTGTCTATTTGCTCCTTTGCAGGTAAGAAGAAAAATAAAAGAAGTCACATCTGGGGCAATCATTCCAGTACAGTGTGCTTAATCTAAATTTTATGGCTTAGATAGCAGATTATAGTGCTGCTGTCACAGCCATGCAGCAACAGTCACGGTGGACATTGTGCATTTCAATACCTCCTCCACTAACCTTTCCCCCCCCCCTTCCCCCGATCCCATTCCCTGGCTGCTAATTTCACGCAGGCACTTAAACATGATGGATAATTGTGTTCTGCTTATCAATGTTTAATTTAAGGGCTGTTCCGTCTGACCTGGATGCCCTCTGAAAGCGCTATGCCTCGTTATTGATTTCATGGTCACACCTGTGACATTACCTGCTTTGTAGGAAGTAGACTTTGACATTCCTGTGAGGCCGTGGCAGCCAGACCTAATTGTCAGAAGAATAATCGAGCTAACAAAATCATTACAGCTGATCTGTGTGTTACCACTGTTTTATCTGCCTCTAATTAGGTGCAGGAGAAGTAACTGATGGCGGTAAGCCTGCTACAGTAGGTTTGATGTCCATAAATAGAGCTGGGCATGGAGTGGGGGGGTGGATTATTCATGAATGTCTTGGCAAGTTAGAAATTGAATTTCAATTCCCCCAGGTCTCACCCCATTTGTGTTTTCATTTAGGAAACAATTGTGCAAGCAAAATTTTGCTCATACAGTTGTTTGTGGGAAACAAACATTGGGCTCGTAGCTAAAATTACTTCAGTGATTTAAATGAAATTCTGGGCTTCCTTATGGGAGGAAGTTAAATTATGTACCAGCCACCTCGGAATTTAGTTGGTGAGTTTTAGTGATGAGGACGGAGGTGGCCCTGCAGGAACAAGGAGCGTGATGAAGGTGGAAGTGCGGGAGGGCACTGCTTGTGTGGGAGAGGAAGGAGGAAAAAAAGGCTGGGAGGATGAGCAACTTATTAGCTATGTGGGGCCACTTCAAACAGATTGCACAAGTGCAGAGTTGTGCAGCCAGCATCCTCTGTGAAAGGCAGCTATGCAGGGGAGTGTCATGAGAGGATGGTGAAGGAACACAGTTGCTTTCTTCTAACACTGAACAAGGACCTTTTTTAGAATAAGAAAACAGTTTTATCCCTTAAGCCACTGAGTGTCATTCTGCATTACTCTAGAGCTTCTGCCTAGAAAATTCCCCAAAGTCATCCTGCCTGCTTCTTGCCACCGACTAAAGGAAATAATTCTTGTGTGTGCACACAAATATATAAATAAAAACATGTCTAAACTTTTCAAACTCAGGCACAGTGAACAGCTACGTTTTTTCAATATCATTTTGGAGAATCTAACTTGATAAAGAATTGTTGTGAAGGGCACAGCTGGATCCATTAATAACATCTGTCTCAGGGCTGTGCCAGGAGCCTAAAGGTAACAGAATTCCCATGATGATGTGCGGTGCTGTGAAGCAGTGCCCAGTGTAGCACAATAGTTCGTATATAATAAAGCTAGAGAATTTCTTTCGAAAACACCCATTTCTAGTTTTGGGTGGCCTGTCACCAGATAGCACTGTCATGGACACACAATCGCTGCAGCCTGCATGAAGGTAGGTATACCTGGTTAGGAAATATGCCCTTGGAACCACATTACAGGCTCCGTGTCAGGGTTCTGGGGGGCACTGGAGCAATCCTGTCACTCTGTTACAGAGCTGGTCGGAATTTTTAGCACAACTTTTTTTTTTCTTCTGCAAAATACGCCCTTTTGAAAAAAGCAGAACCTTTTGGCAAAAATCACTGACGTTATCAAAACATTTGCATTTTCTGGTAAATGAAGGCTCCAGAATTATTTTGATGAAAATGTTGGTTAAAATATCATGGAAAATGATGTCCATTTTCAATGCAGTAGGGTAAATTTGGGGCCATTTGGTCAAGGTGTTCCCAAGATACAGCCTTCCTCAATTACCTCTTCTTAAAATTTAAACTTTCTTATAATACTTTTTTTTGTGTGGAGTTAGGGGAAAAAATCTGGACTGCCCCATTAAAATCTAACATCTGGTGCCCAGAACAACAAGCTGCAAAATCCTCAGAAATAAGAAGAGTGGTGCATTGAACTGTTGTGATCCTGTCATGGAATACCAGCATTGTATGTAGCCCTCCTGGCCGGGGGGAGAAAATGGGATTCTTTCTCCCAAAAAATATCCTGTAGCCCAGAAACCAGGAAACCATAAATTCAAGTCTCTTCTTCCATGACTGCTCTTATTATTTCTGTGTTCTTCACAACTCTTATTACTGACCAAGATCCCTTGTCCAGATGTGCAGGCAACCATCATTCTCATAATTTACACATAAGATAACTGAGGTTGCATGAGGACACTTTAGTTAGAGTTGGGAACAGATCCTACCTCCCTAGTAGCAAAGAGCCAAATCTAATGCATTCCAACCACATGGCCTTTTGAAATGAACTTGCCAAATCAATCCATTTGCCTGTTGTCCTTGTGACTACTTCTGTAACCATTACACAACCTTTCCTTCAGGACCAGGAAGTAGGATCCCCAGCACTCTAGCGCTGACTAGCAAACAGGTGTGCGATCTACTTGTGAAGTGCATTCGCTCAGATGATGATGGGATGTGGGGTGATTCTGAAAAGAACCTATCCAAATCCAGCTGCTTACCCATGTGGGTGCTACAGGGGCGGGGGTCCCTTGTGTAGCAGGAATAATGTTCAGCCACTCATCCCTTCTGCCTCATTGCAAAGCATTGAGATGAATTTGCCTCATCAGGGGTTCACGATGAAATTTCTGTGCAGTGAATGGGAAAGGAAGCAGCAGGAATGGGTCCAAGGAGACCCGGGTCTCCCTTTCTGCCACAGACTCTCCATAGCAAGTCACTAAAAACAGGTTTTTTGGTGATGGCACTAATTTTGGTTTCCTTCTCACCCTGCCTCAGCTCTCCATCTGTAACGCGGAGACATTGATACTGCCCCAGCTCACAGAGGGGCTGTGTTGATCCACGCATTTAGTAGAATTTGGGAGACCAAAAACCCTGGTGCTGTGCAGGGGGGATCAGGGGAGCTGGAGGGGACGGGAAGCCTGGAGCTTTGTTAAGTGGGGGAATCTAAAGCTGGACTGGGGGGAGTTCCAGTAAAAGAAGGAGGGCTGGGACAGGGACATAGGTAAGTGGGGAGACCTTTGGTCTCTGCTGTGCATGGGGAAGGGAGGGCACGAACCAGTGCAATCAGGGGTGTGGCGGCCTTGCAAGGTTTTCTGACTTTGGGCTTTGGGGTCCTGAAGTTCCATCTTCCAGGAGGGCCCAGGGAGCAGAAGGCACCATTGCTCAGCCCCATCTTGAACTCCACCCAAGCAAAGATTTCTCTAAGTGGCACATGGGAGGCACACCCTGGAGTCACTAGACAACCTTATGGGTGGCCTTGCAAATGTCTCACTTTTGGGTGTGGCTGGCAGCCAACCACAGACGCTGATTTACGCTGTTTCCTGAAGTGTGGAACCATCACATGGAGGCATTTGTAAATAGTTGGGGGCAGTTCCTGGCTCAGAAATCTAAACCCCTGGCAGCAGAGCACTAAGGGGGTGTCCCCCCTTTTCTTCAAACGACTGCCAAAGGAGGTTTCACATCTGAGCTTCTCATTGCATACCTATTCGTCTTCAGTCCTGCTAAGACGAGCTTGCAAGTAGAGCAAGATAAATTCAGATTATGGGCCTGATCCTGCATAGCTTGGGCATCATGATTCATTGATTTCAGTGGGAGTTTGGGGCACAAAGGAAGCAGGACTGGGCCCTTCCTTGATGTAGCTTCAGAGTCAAATTGTGCATGTGTTTCTGTTACATCGATGTGTGCAGCATGTTCTGTTCCACGGGCAAGGAAGCATCCAGCTGTTTCAGACCTGGTCCTTTCCCTCCAGCTGACAACTTTGTGATTTGGACAAACATACGCTCGGGATTTATCTGAGCCTCAAACTCATTTTTACTTGTGATCTATTTGAAATTTGAGCCCTGCTCTCTAGAGATGGAAGATTAGTTTATTAACCCAGTGCACTATCTAACCCCTGACCACGTTCCTGAGTGCATGGAAATGTCATGATTTCCCTAAGCATGAACTAGGAGATAAATGCTCATATGCACCGATAATACTCCGCATTGCTTAGATGTCTTTTAGTGCATCCTATAATGTGTGTCTAGAGATGGAATGACAAGACCCTCTATCGTGAAATAGCAGAACAATGTTGGTGAAAGGGCTTTGCAGCCATCCTTCCCACCACCTGCACCCTGTGCATTGTCTAATGTATCCTTTGCAATAATTAATTACATCTCTTGTGGATTCATTTCTTTCATACTGTAACTGGCAATCAGGTAGATAAAAGGAAGAATTTTGTTGGTGCCCTGTGGTATTAAAAGTGAAGGTTTTTCACACTGTCAGGGTAATGAATTCTGCAAGGGTTTGAAGCGCCTGGGCTTGGGGAAATCTCTGTGTCATGTGTCTAGGAGTGACAACCCCCAGTGGTTAATTACTGCCACGGATGAGAGCTGAGCTGGTAGCAAAATGAGATAAGTTCATTATGAGTTAAATCTGAAGTTAATTGGATTCACATTTTCAGCCATTAGTATACAAAGACACACCTCAAAATGCTCTTTAAATTTAAAAAAAAAAAGAGTTACGCTCTGGCAAGATGGTGCTAGACACTGCCCTTGGTTATTTTATCCTGGCTTTGATACAACAATTATCTTTCATGTAGACTATTTGATTCCATTTTACAAACCAACCTGAGGTGCTTGCCTTGGGAGACTGGAACCTTTGTAAAAACGTTTCACGTATGTTATAGTCTCTGTTCGGAGAAAATATTGCTGATCTTTATTAGAACTGGTTGGAAAACTGAAATTTTTCCCCGGCAGAAAGTTTTGAACAAAATGCTCTCATCTGAAAATTTTTGCTGAAGAAGATCATTTTTCTGTGGGGAAAAAAGAATTTGAAATGAAGCTAAAAGAAAATTTTGATTGCAAATAATTTTTTCAACTGAAAAATTTCAACCAGCTCTAATCTTTTTTTTTTTCCTTCTGATTTTTTTGGAACAGATTTCTGAGTTTCATGAATGTTCTATCCAGAGCAAGGCGGTGTGTCCTGGACAATATGAGCATCTGGATTTTATTCCTACAGTAGAATTTAAGGCCTAAATTTTCAAAATTGAGGAATGATTTTGAGAGGCCCGGTTTTGCAGATTCTTACTCTGTGAGACATTTCGGAGGCTGGGTGGGGGGGCAGTATGATATTCCAAGGATAGGTGTTCAAACTGGGCATTCCAGATTGGAGGCCCTCAGAATAAGCAGTCACTCTGGAAAAATGTTGGGCAAGGTGAATCTGCATAACTGAAGCATCTTTCTCTCTCACCCTCCACCCCCAACACAAGATGAGGTGCCAAGAGAGGCACATACAAGTACCAAGTGAAGAAAAGGCCTGATAGCTGTGAAAAGAAGCAGTGACAGCATATTTCCCACTGCATGGGAATTCAAGGAAACTCTCCAGGGATGTGGGCTTGCTGCTTCTTGCCTTGTTTATGAAGATAGGGCAAGCAGGGCCAGAGAGACGTTGCTTTACATGGCTTGTTCACCTGGCGGACCAGTCCCGAGTTGGTCAGCTAAAGCCTACTGTTAGAAGCAGAATTAACATCTCCACACTTGGCTGCCCAGAAAAAGGTGAAAGATGCATAGGCATAGCAGGGGAAGGCCATTAAAATAATTTCTCCAAGCACACGTCTTCTGTAGAGCCTTCAATGCTACCCAGGCTCCTTGCATTGGTACATAAACACGTTCATTTTTGCTGTTTGGCTTCCCTCATGTTCCTTACCTGATTTGGCACAGCCATTCTACCACCAGTATTGCCTATTAGACTGGTATCTACAGCATCCTTCCTCTTAACTGACCTTCATTCCCTCTGCAGTTTATCTTTGAACAGCATTTCCCGTGTCATGCCCTAAAATAGGGTCTACTGTCAACGTGTAGCATGAAACAGTCATTACATTTTCCCCCAGAAGTAGCTACAGTTCAGTGGGTAGGGGAAGGGATTTCTGTCCCCATTTGTGAAAGCTGAGATGAAAAGCGTGATACAAATAATGCTGCTTCGCCTTTTACGTGGCGCTTTTTGATCCATCCATCTCAAAGGAAGTTTGTTATCTCCAAAGGAGAGATGGAGAAAACAAGGCACACAGAAGTGGAGTGACGGAGCAAGATGGGGAATAGAGTCCCAGTCTCCTGGCTTTCCCATGTAATAACACAGTTTGAGAGTTTCTCGACCTGTGTCTTACATGCACATGTGTTGATCTTGCTTTCAAAGATAGGGAGATTTAACTTCTCACCAATACACTGTACACCTGTACAGGAAAGGGGCATGCATATGATTCTATACTCATACTCCTTTGCCCACGTGCCATTTCTCTGATTAGTATTTTTTAAACTCTCTGTCTCTGCATATCTATCTGAAGTCAACCAGTGCATTAACAGAGCTTTCTAGATACAGTAAAATCTTAGCCTTTGGTCTCTAACCGTACCATACTATAATAATAAAGATATAAAGTTTCCTTGGGATCAAAATAGAGGGAAAAAACCCCAATCCTGCAGCAATCCTGAGAATGAAACATATTTTTAGGAACATTCATCCCTAAAGATAATAATGTAGTGCTGTTCTATTGCTACCAGGACTGTTTCCTTTGCCAGGAAGGTAGGATGCAGTTAGTTAGCTGCAAAATGGAAACAGATATTTGTCAGTTCATCAGTTATCTGGAGTGCTCAGCATTATCGGCAGACAATAGGCCTCTTTCCAGTGGAAAGGAGTGAGCTGTATAGGTTCCCTCCACCACTGGCAATGCCATCAGTCAGCCCTGTTTGCGCTGACATGAGGTCATCTTTTCCTCTCCAGTGAGGTTGGTTGGGGAGCTGTGCAGCCTGTCGGCTGGTGCTTTAAACTGTGGTATTACAAACTCCACAGGCTCCTACAATCTGTTTTACATTCCTTTGTTATTGAATCGCCAGGGTTAGGGCTCTCCTCGTTCCTTTGTTCTGCGCCCCTCTCTCTCTCTCTCTCTCATTTTAGATTTTAATGAAAAATAAATGCTAACATTTCTAGCTAACACTTGTCCTCTGCTCACAGTCCAGGGCCAATTGCTGGTGGTGAATGGAGAATAATTCAGTGGCGAAGCTCAGTCTTTTCCCCTAGGCCAATAAAACTTCTCAGAAGGGGTGGTGCTTGCAGGGAGAAAGGCTGGTGCTGTGGTTGCGGCAGTGATGGGGTCTAGGCCCAGCTTGGCTGCCGGTTTCTTGTGTTGCACAGGCCATATTTTTAAGGTATTTATGCACCTGAAGATGCAGAGAGGTGCCAGTCCTGCATCTTCAATGCCTAAATACCTTTTCAAATCTGGCCTTTATTCTCTCTTTGCCTCATTTCGCCATCTGTAAAATGGGAATAATAGTACTTCCTTGGGGAGTCTTGTCTGCTTGGGCTGTAAGCAATTTGGGGCAGGGGCTGTCTCTTACCATATGTTTGCACAGGGCCTGGCATGATGGGGCCCTGATCTCAGCTGGAGTTGGCCTTCATCATAATGTTAAGCAGTTTCAATACCATAGGAGCGATCCAGTCTGTGGAACAATCCTTGGTTCCTTAGGAGCCACCTGAGATCAGACCGAGTGGGAGAGACGTAGAAGTTGGGGCAACCCCTGAGAGCTGCCTATGGGGTCTCTGTTGGATCATAGATGTTGGTGATTGGAAAGACAGCAATTATTCTGTCTTTTCCAGAAGGACAACGAATAGAGAATTGGATGCAACAAAAGCCAAACTGTATCATTGTGCCCAAGCGAAAATCTTCCAACTCAGGTGCCTAAAGTTAGTCACTTAGGTCCACGTTCCAGCCCCTGCATAAAAGTGGCCTGATTTTAAGAGGAGCTGACCACCTGCAGCTCCCTTTGTCCCCAGAGGGAGCTGGAGTCACTCTGCGTCTCCGAAACCATCCCGGACTTGACACAAGCTTTTGGAGAAAGTGAAGTGGATTGTAGGTGGATTAAAAGCCAGCTCCATGTAAACTAGGAGACAGATGGGTGAATTTGGGGTGGAGAGTGAGTTGCTGCAGATTGAAATAGGAAGGGGAGCTCCTCAGTTCTCGTGGCGTCATCACGGTGGCTACACCATTTGACGATGTGGCATTATCTCATCTTATCGTGATGGGACACAGGAAGGGTCGTACCTCAAAAGGCATTCATGTTCCAAAGCAGGCCATTAGCCAGCTAAGCCAGGGGAGGCTTGGGGGTGGGGGACACATCCCTTGGGCTTCCCACTCTGTTGCTATCTATCACTCAGCTTTGGCCAGGCTGGAGGCTCTTCACTGATGTAAAAAGGACAGAAAGGTGGGAGGCGCTCTTCCGTGGAACACTTTGAAATGCTGGATGCAACTTCCCACATTTCAGAAGGTTCATGGAGAGAGGTGATGGGAAATGGCTCTTGGGATCTTTCTCTGCCTTCCCCCCAGAAGGGAGAGAGGTCTGGGAAGGGGGCCCCCCAGCCCACTCCCCGGGAGGGGATAGGAAACTGCTAGGATGCAGAATGAGAGCTCTGTTTGGGCACCACCTCCCCCTGCAGATTCGGGTGCCTGCTGAGAGGAGGAGCTTTCACCTTGCTTTTTAGGCTTCTCCGTGCTCCTCTCTCTAATCAAAGGGGCTGATGTGAGATCACCAGATCAATAGAAACAAGATTCCCAGTAGAAGCAGGGGAAACTTAAAGCTGCCTCAGACTCATGGCTTCAACTTCCAAGTCAGTGTCATGGGACATTTACACTGCAGAGTGCCTAGGGCCCGCGGAGGTCAGCGTCACTCCCCGGCTGCTAGGTCTGTAGTAGGACTTTGAAGCCAGTAGAGCTATGCTGAATTACTACAGCTGAGCATCTGGCCTGACAGGTACATCTCAGGATAAAATCTGCTCCAGCACATGGTCCAAATCGGAAGCTGCTCCAGATTATTACATTGTCTCCTGATGCAAGTGCCTCCATTGCGTACAAAATAAATCATGTAGTGGATATTCGACTGCAGTGACTTGCTCTCTACTTTGTCCTGGGGTTCCATGGTGAAGCAGACGAGATATTTAACTTCACTAGGCAGAATGACAGGCCTTCAATTAGCTTTTAGAAAACACACCGATCTCTACAGCAGAGTCTAGTTATTTGAGCCCTTTCCCAAGTAACTCTCCTTTGTTAAAGGTACTTCGTTTCTGCCATCGAAGTGTTTCATTAGCACATTTATCTTCATTCCAACAGAAATCATGGCCCATCAATATCAGATGTATGTATTTACTCATACGCCCACCCCTATGCCTTTACCCTCTCTTTCTCCAATACCCAATGACCTTTTCCTAGAGAAAGGTTTATCTTATAGCGCTGGCTGGTATTTTTCAAGTTTTGAATTTTTAAAATTTCGTACCCCCCAAAAGGAAAATATTTTCATGAAATCGTTACATCTCCCTCTCATTTTTCAACCAGCTCTGATTCTACCTTTCACTTATGGATATTGTTGTACGAAAGAACTTATAATGATGTTGAAAATAAAGCAGACTCCTTAAAATCTGAAATAGGGACATAGCTAGACTGACATGTTAGATTTTTCCCTGAGAGACTGGATGTGGTGGTGCTTATGACTTGTCATTTAGTGTCGAGAGATAGCCCTTTCCCAGGAAAGCCAGCAGAGTGTTTCTAGAAATTAAAGCTCAGTTTATTTCTGAGTGCCTGTAGTTCTTTTGCTAAACCAAGATCTCTCATACCTGTGAGGGACCGTGGCACGTGCCATTTCACAACTGTGAAACATAGGCAGTATCTCTGGCTCACCTTTGGATCACTTAGACCTTCCGAAGAGACAGTCAGTCAACACATTAGCAACAGGGCAGGTATTACTGACAGCACATGCCTAGCAGGAAGGTCATTTCTGATTGGTGGGTTGATTTAAAGCCTAATCTTGCTGAGGGCTTCCAAAACCCTAGGTTTGTCTGCATGGAATAATTTATTATCATCACTGTGAGAACACACTAGTCTTAGGAATTCTTGCATTTTCTGCACCAATAGAGGCATCAAAACAAATGTCAAAGCACAGGAAATCTTTTTGTTTCAGATGAAATCCTTATTAGTGTGCTGTTTATTTCCTGGGGATGATCCAAGACCCACCAAGCATAGCTAGATCACAGACAGCTGTGTGTTTCCAATGTCTACAAAACACTTACAAATTACAGCATTGAGACTTTTAGCGTGTGTGGGAGGTCAGGAAAACAGACACAGCAACCAGGGGAGGACGTTTGGATCTGAGATAACAATTTGCTGCCTGGACAGATTAATTAGGATGTGCGATGAGGGGTCTGTTGTTCATGTAAAAGTGCAGGAGCAGTGACTCTCTCAGTTCCCACCTACCCCTCTTGTGTGCGCTAGGCTCGCAGAGTGACTAACTTGGCCAGCAGAGCTCCATGGTCCCAAGGAGAGATGATCCGATGTCACTAATACAGTGTGTGATATGGACTATTAATGAGAAGCAGTAAGGATGCCCAACTTGAGGATGTGTCCTCTGAATATCAGGGCTTTCTAAATTGTCTTAAGTTCAGCATCAAGAAGTGAAGCACCCAGAATCTCTCAGCTCTTTGAAAATGTAGGTCTCTGAGACTTGCCCCAGGTGACCTCTGCTATCTTTGGAAGAGCCAGGAATCAAACTCAGAACATCAGTGCATCTGCTCTGAGTTCACAAGACAATGCATGCTGAATTCTTACCAGGGGCATCTGCAAGATCTTTAATTTTCACTGCTAAATTTCTGAAGTTAGCCAGGGAACTACATTCCATGTATCTGTGTGAGACCTAGATGTCCTGCTTTGTCTATTTTAACTTGTGAAAATGGGTGATTTGGGGACTTGGACTGTGAAATGCAGAGTTTCGGCCTTGTTCTTGGATGGGAAGTTTAGAAGTAAGGCTAAAATAAATACAAATATTGCTGATAGTCTTGTATCTCTATCTCTTGACTTAGCATGGCAGGCAGCCTTCTAAACTGTGACTCTTAGGGGTGTCAGAGCTCTGACCATCAGAAAGAAAAACAGGCAGACCCTAATCAGCATGTGGTTAACTCCCAAGGCCTTGAGTAAAAGAAATGGTTTGCTGAGGTCCAAACAAGGTTTGATTTACAAAGCAATGCCTTGAATGTAGTGGCATGTATGCATGTTTCTGCACTGAGTAACGCACGGTTTTTTCTCACCAGCAGAGGTCCGTATCATTATTGCTGTGTTACAGCTAGGGAAATGGAAGCGCAGAGCAGTCACCTGTCCAAGCCAACAGTAGAACCTCGCCCTTCTCAGTCCTAGCCTAGGGTGTAAGCCACTCAACTACATTGGCTCACCACAAGTGGCCACACCAAAATATTCCCCATGATGAATTTGCAAGACCTCTGCAAACTATCCTTATGTCAGCAGAAGGGCTTATCCCTAGGATGACATTCAAATTGCTGTAGCTTCCGCCTTTGTGACTGATCAGTTTCTCATGCTCCAAGTTTATTTTGACGAATCTGAGCTTCCGAGAAACTTGGGAATAAGGAAGGACCAGCAGAGTTCACACTGGTTTGCCTGCCTCAGCACAGAAGCCGTATGTGCTGTCTCTCTCTGCCTCTCGCTTTACCAGCGCTTTATGGCAGCTTATAAAGACAGGAATTGTCTCTTCTCTCCCTGCCGAGCTAAAAATCCCACTTTGGTATTCACCGTACAGTTATGACAAATGCATGGCCTGTGTTCGGAGTGTTCAGGGAACTGTAAAAACATGTCTAGCAGTTGTGAATGCTCACATGGTGATTTGTTGGTTTGATTCTCCAGGTCGTGAATTGGGAAGCACAACCCTCCCAGGATACCCTCCTCACGTCCCCCCTGCTGGACAGGGCAGCTATTCTGCTCCAGCACTGACAGGAATGGTGCCTGGTGAGTTTAAAAAAAACCCAGCAGTCTTACAGAGCAAAGCCAAGTGCTTTCTGGTTGTTCTGCACTGATTCCAGCAGAAGACAGAATTACAGCGATGAAAAGAGAAGAGCAGCTGTAAAGCGGGTCTAAATAAGTAAACCAGCCTCTCTCTGGTGCAAGGGAGAGCCTAACTTCTCCACCGCCAAAGCAAATGATGCCATCCCATATGTTGGGGCGGCCTTTAGCCCCACTGCCTGGTAGTGGGTTCCATTTTGATCCGATCACATAGGGACAGAATCAAACTTTCCCCCATTCATCACGAGGATCATTTTAATCAACACTTTAATTGTAAGCACGTCACACATATTTGTGCCAGTGGCTAGAAGCTTTGCACTCTTGCAAATGTTTGTTGGACTGGAAGTGTTCAGATTGTTACTTTACTAAATACGAAATCTGAATGCATGCATCACTCAGTTTTCTTCAGGCTTTTTCTTTCTTTCTTTCTTTCTTTCTTTCTTTCTTTCTTTCTTTCTTTCTTAAGCTATTTTTGCATGTGTTTGAGATAACACCAGCCTTGTGATGGGAGATGCTGATCATCTGCTGGAAGCCACTCAGATCTTCTGAGGTACTTAATGTGCCCAACTCCCACTGAAATCAGTGAGAGAGAGGTTCCTAAATGCCCTTGATGAACTGGATCTGAATATCCTCAGCCCCTTGGAAATCAATGGGAGCTGAATTTCATAAGGGGCACCTTGGACAATGAGGCTCCTATGAATATTATGCAGTTTGGGTTATCAGTTATTAGCAACTTTTGATCCTCAATTATTCGTCTATGATCCAAGATCAAACCATTGGTACTTCAGACATAGGATAGTGATAAGGTTAGAGAGAGACGGGGCTTCAGAGAGTGTTACATTGTATTTACTCCTGGGTTTGACATTAAGTATGATGAAAATCACTGACTTCAAAAGAGCTATACGGATTTACAACAGCTGGGAATCTGGCCCTTACAACTTTTGAACTAAATGTTCAGGCCGGTGCTACTTACTAGGAAAAGTGTTATACAGTATTGCAAACCCCAAAGCATGAAAATGACGAGTCAGCGATTTTTAAAAATCATGGGACTTTTAAAAATAATGTTTGGGGTTGTTTTTTTTTTTTACTTTCTTTCTGGTTGCTGGGCCTTTAGGATGTTCATGGGTCATATTTTCAAGCTTTATTTCTTGAGCCTGAGATTTAGAAACTCATTTTGTTTTTTGTTTTTGTTTTTTTTAAAAAAAAGAAAGCTGAGATTCTTGTATAACACTGGACAACAAATTTTTTCGAAAGTGTTGCTTCCCCAGAAATTTTTCTTGATTATGCTAGACTGCTTGAAGCTGAACACAAATATAATTTCAGACTCCTTGTATCATGTATCAATTTGGAGAAACAAGAAATTGACTTTTATTGAATGTAATGCGTTTAATCGCATAATGGTGGTGACGCTTTGCAATAGTTCAACTGAGCTAAAAATGTTTTGTTGATGATTTTCATTTGTACTCAGTGTCTGAGGCTTCTTGTTTAAGTGTCCAACAATAATCGGCCAGCATTGATGGATTCCAGTTGCCCTGATACTGTTTTTCCATGATCGCAATGTTCTGGTGAAACCTTTCACCATGCTCGTCACTGACTGCACCAAGATTTGCAGGGAAGAAGTCTAAATGCGAATGCAGAAAATGAGTCTTTAGTGACATGTTGCACTTCATGGTTTTGTATGCTTGAAGCATGTTGTCAACCAGCTGCACGTAGTTTGGTGCTCTGTAGTTGCCAAGAAATGTATCACCGCTGTTGTGACATTGGCGAGACATTTTGCTATCACGAATCCTCCTGAAAATTCAATTGCTTTATTATTGTGAGTACACACAATATGCTATGCGCATAGAGCATGCGCATCAACATGAGTGCAAACTGATATAAACGCAATGCATAGAACGGTGTGTGCGAAGTGCTTTTACAGCCTTTCTAAAACCTGTCCTGCCAGCATCCGCCCTGCCTAAGCCTTAGCATTCCCACTGCATGTTGTGCGGCTTGCTCTAGGTGCAGTGTCACTGCATGCCCAGGCATGCTTGGACACAAGATCGAAAACTTTTCAGCTGACATTGTGGGCAACATTTTAATAGATTAAATTATTAATTGAAATAACAAATATAGGCAATTTTTAAAAAAATTTATGTGATAGGGAAATTTCATGGTGATTTCATAATCAGCAGCCCAAAATCCATAAGATACACCCAAAAGTATTCAGGAAGCAAAATCTTTGTTGTCCAGTGTAATCACATGACTCCAGCCATTGAGAATTTAAAATATCATAAGACTTGTGATAGCAGCATAAGAGTTGGTAACACTGGCTTTATGTCCAGAGTGTGCATGGGAGTTTGAATATATGATCAATCTTGATTGCACTTGTCTCCTGGTAATACCTTTAAGAAATTAAGAAAAACCCATTCATTCTTCCTATGAATTAGTTTTAAGAATTAAAAGTACGAATCAGGTAATTGGTAATAACATTTACTCCATTTTTTCCCAGAAAAAGTGTTGCAATGCTATTGCAAGTAACATATGGGGATTTTATAAAGATTGACATAGATACAGAAAAATTGCTTTCCCCTCAAAAAGTAAACGTGCTATAATAATGGCTTATTTTATACAGCGGTAAGGATTTACATCATACAAAAAAAAAAAAAAAAAAAAAAAAAAAACTGCCAGGAACGTCAGGCCAGATTCTCAGCTGGTATAAATAGATCTGCTGATTTCAGCTGAGCTTCAGAAATTTGCACCGGCTGAGGATCTGGCCATGAAAATGCAACTGCACCTTGCCGTGATTGCAAGTCACTTCCTCCAATTTAAAATATTAAGAATCTAAAACAAATCACATCAGTGTTAAGGTCCTCATTAATCAGATTTCCCTAAATGTGTTTTGCAGTCGTACAACTATCTCTGAACAGCAGCTAGGAACAGGGATGCGTCAACTAGTCAGGATAAAAAAAACCCACCCTTGATTAAAATCTGAATGCAAGACAATGCTTTATTTTGACCAGTGGCAAAGTTTAGTTAACTTCATTTACTCTGACCTCCTAGTTCTTTCTAAATCTGGAAGCAGAAGTAAAGCAAGACTGTGAGAGAAGCTGTTTAACACTCTTCTCTCCATATTCATCCTGGGTATCTTGTGGAGGGAACTGATCTCCAGTTAGCAAGAGCTGTGTTTAACTTGGGCCAGCCTGACTACCGGAAGTTTTGCATGAAGCTTCTTGATAGCAGCAAGTGTTAAATTATGCCTATAGCAAATGTGCGCTTTTAACGCTAAGCCTGCTCCTGTGCAGCTATTTTGAAAGCCAAATACTCTGAACATTATCTAAGGTAATGTCAGCTCCCTGAGGAAAGAAAAAAGAATGTCCTATTTTTATCCTCAAACAATTTGCACCCTTCCAAATGAGGGGGCCCTACACTTTCCAAAGCGACTAGGGATTTTGGGTGATCTGGTTGAGATTCCTGGAAGACACCTGATCTTCAGAAGGTGCTGAGATCTGCTCTTTGAAAATCAGCCCCTTTATGGTGCTCCAACTTTGACACCAGAAAATTGAGGCATTGCAAAATCACTAGTCACTTTGGAAAATGTAGCTGGTGGTGTTTCAAGATGCTTCTCATACAGCCTCCGTCAAGATTTTATCTCACTAGTCCTTATTCATTATTATTGTTATTTATTATATGTATTTGCGTAGTACTCCGGAGCCCCAGGCATGGACCAGGAACCCATTGTGCTAGGTGCTGTACTCATGCAGAACAAAAAGACAGTCAGTTGTGTTTTTCAAGTTAGGCTCCTAACTCCCATTGGAGCATGTCTGAAAATCTCTTTAGGGGGTCTGTCTGCATCTTTAGGTGCCTAAATCCTTTGCAGACCTGGCTACGTCTGCACTGGGCTGCAGTGTGGATTAGTAGGGGAGGGTGAATTGCAGAGCGCACTGTAACTGTTCCGGGTAGACACTGCTGGCATGAACTGCAAGGTACCTAGTTCGTGTTAGCATAATCCTGTTTGAAAGAAGACTACGATAACGTAAATTAGGTACCTTTTCATTTGGGCCAGGAGCATCCCCACGGGGCAGTTAGAACACGACACTTCATGCTCTGTGTTTCGCACCGCCCCGTAATCTGCAGTGCGGCACAGCATAACCAAAACCTTGGTCTCTGTGTCTGTTCCCCATCTGTAAAATGAGGTTAATAGCCCTTCCCTACCTCGCAGGGGTGCTGGAAGGATAAATCCATTAAAGATTGTGACGTGCTCATATACTACGACTAAGCAATGGTACCTGAGATGGGCAGGTATGGTAATACCTAAGATAAATAGCACATTATTTGGCAGAATTGAGAAAGTGGTAGTGCAGTGATCTAGACTCATTTGAGCTGATTTCTCTGTGTAATAGATTTATTTTTAACTACACGTAGGCTGGTGTGACCCATTAGATTGAGTAACTGCAATGTTCCTTTCACTGGTTCTTTTAATAACAACCTTCTGCTCCAGCTAGGTTGAAGGTCATCTGCAATTCTTCTAAATTCTCACTCTCATTTAAGTGAGGATTTGCTAACTAGAATCCAAAATACCTTCTCTGTCCTCGCTTGTCTCTTGTCATTTGAAGGGCCAGTTTCAGAGGCTTCGTCTGAATGTACAGTCTTTTATGATTTGGTTCTGAAGCAGCTGACAGATCAGGTTTAATGCTGCATGCACATCTGTGTTTGTGCTCTGCTCTGGCTGAATTATTTTGTCCTGATATTTATACAAGAGGGATACATGTTTCACCAGTTCTCTGGGATTCCCTCCTAGACCTGCCACTTTCCTGGAATAATATTCAGAGCATGTGCTAAAAATGCAGTTCTTTGATAAGCGTTTTGTTAGCCGTGAATGGCTGCTATAATTAAGTGATTGTGTCGGTAACGTATTTAGAGACATAGGAGGAATATAGACACGATAAGACATATATGATGTTTTGTTGCCTTCTTGTCACTGTCGACATCATTTGTGCTTCTGTGAACAACCCAGTCCCCAGCTACAGTGTTTGTGTTTGTGCAGTGTTTGCCAGGGGTTCATAGAGCCTGTGTCCGAGGGGCTGGGAATGAGAGTTAATCCTCACAACTCAGAGAGGAGAATACATGTCCTGTGAATTGGAACGTGGTAGATGGGAGCTGAATATACCTAGCTTCTCACTCTCTTCTCTCTTTCCTCCCACCCTGCACCAGGCCCCCTCTCTCCCGTATCCCTCCTTTTTCTCCTCTCTGCCCCACCCTTAGCTCCACAGCTCCTCTCAGCAGGCAATGAACCTCACGTTTCCCTGCTGGCCTGGCCTTTTCCACTCGCTGCCTCCTCAGCTCCATCATCCCGGCTCCATGCCAGTTCCTGCCCTCCCCCAGCCACTGCTGTCACTCTGTCACCCGGGACCCCCCCTTTCTTCTTCTCAAAGAGGCTGGAAACACGTGGCCTCTACCTGGGCACCCTCTAGTGGCCACAGGGCCATCCTGAACATGGCCCCGCACCTCAGTTTCCCACTTGATCCTGGAAATTAACTCAGTGCAGCCCTTGGAGTATATAAACAGCCCTTCTGTGGGCTTAGGTTATTAGCAGAAGTCCCCAGCCTTCAGGCCATGCAGGGCCTCCCTTTCAGAAGGACGGCAGCAGGGATCTCGCTCTGCCGCTTTCAGCCTTCAGCCCTCTCTGGCTATGTCTCTGTGGCCTGGGCAAGTCTGCAGGTGACCCCTGCCTTTTGCTTTCACCAGGCTCCCGGGGCTCTGCGGCTCACCCAGGGATCTCTCTCCACTCCCTCCTTTAGGGGCATCGCCTCCGGAAGCTCTCAGCCCAGCTCCACCCTCCCTCAGAGCTTGCTTTGCTCGCAGGACTCCTGGGTTCTGAGCTCCCACTCATAACTCCCAGGGGGCAGCCCCACCCGACTAGCTGCACCTGGACTGGGACAGGAAAGCTGATCTCAGCTTAATGTAAAGGTCCAGCTACCCTATGACAGGGCCTTTTTGCCTCTGGCCAACTCCAGGGGGCGCTCAGGGAGGGCCTGTGTATCAGGACATGCACAATCCCTTCCCAGCTGGCCCTTTGGCATGATGCATCTGTCTTGATCTGTGGTTCATGGACCTCCCTCCCAGCACCTTTGGGGTGCCATATGCCCTTGTGGGTGACCTCGGGGAGCAGTGTCTGCCCCCCCCCAGTACAGGGCTTGCAGTTGCAATGGGCAGTGTGAGTGGGGGAGGTTCCTTTTGCCACCCCCACTGTGCCCCTGCATCAGATCCGGTCTGGTGGCAATCGGGTCCTTTGCGAGGACCTAGAGGAAGGGCACGTCTCCTGCTCAGTTTCCACATTGGGACTAGCTCCACCCAGGCCACATCCTCTCTCTTTACCCTGACACAGTGCACCAGGCTCCGAAGCCTTAAGTATAGAGGTTTGTATGTACAGTGACACCCAAGGAAACTAATCCGTATTAACAAATGAAATTAAACAATTAAAGTGGACTATTAAACTACATTGAACTCCCCAGTGGGCTCCCTTATTCTGAATGAAAATGGCCTTAATTCAGTTTAGTTTAATTTACTTCCATAGTTAAAATTGAATTAAGACCACTTTTTGAAGATGAGCATCCACACAGAGATTTAATGCAGTTTAAAGAATCCACTTTAAAAATTAATTCAGATTAACTTTTCTGATTGTCTTTGTGGAGACAAGCTCTAAGAAAATGTTAGGGGGATGCAGTTTGGAATGGAATGCCTGGGCTGCAAATGAGAGATCAAACCTCCTGCATTAGCTCCTCTCTTGCTTTTTGGTCAGTTTTGTAAATCGGGTGTCTCTTCCTTTGCTGTGTTATGGTGGGGTACCACATAAAGCATCCAGGGTTTAAAAATACCAGGCCTGACTGTCTCTGACTGAAAGACTCTTGGGGGACTGTAAAATATCCTGATTAACTACCTGGCTTCTACTGATGTAGTTAGTGGTTTGAAAGCTGGTAAACCATTAGATCAAATGTGAATCCTATAGCTAAGGAATTAGGAGTTTTCTGACTCCTGATGACTTGATAGGATCCACAAGAATTAACCAAGGTCCAAATCCTCAAATGTATTTTGGTGTCTAACTCCCATAGATTTCAGTTGGAGTTAGGTGCCTAAATATTTTTGAGGATCTGGGCCCAAGAAACTAAGGGGACTTTCTGGATTAGACAGAGCTGAGCTTCATAACTAATTTTATAGCTAACCATGGTTCTGCTGCAGCTTTAAAGCAGAGCTAACATTTATGGGGTTGCCGTTGTGGAGAATACACAAGGCACAAGTGGAACTGATCGGAAGTGTTCTATCCAAATAGGATTTTGACAGAAATGTCATTTTTCATTGATGTAGACACCTATTTTCAAAACATGTCATTTTCAACGAAATTTCATTTTGAAATAACCAAAGCAAAGCATTGAGATCATTTCAAAACGTCCAGTTTTGGCATTTTTGGAACAGAAGTCATTTTGAAATTAAAATTCTTTTTGATTAGATCAAAACAAAACATTGTGCTAGAGATGAATTTATTTTTCAGCATTTTGTTTTAGGGGAAATTTTCAAGTTTTTGTGGTTTTGTGGAACAGAAGAATGATGCCTTTCCTCACTATATCGCCTTCCCCTGCAGCATGGGGCATGAGTCGCTTGCTGGTGGATTCCCTGCAGCTTGAGGTCTTCAAATCTCACTTTTGAGGATTTCAATAACTCAGTCATGGGTTCGGGGTTGTTATAAATGTGTATGGGTAGGGTTTTGTGGCCTGCCTTGTGCAGGAGGTCAGACTAGATGATCATATTGGTCCCTTCTGACCTATGAGTCTATGAGTCTATGAGTCTATATAGAAAATCCAGTTCTCATGCAGCTCTGAGCACAAGACTTTCTACTGCAGCTCTCCAGCTTTCAGGAATTCAGGGTGTATTCTCCTCTGTGGCCAGTCAGCTGTGCTGGAAGGGAGGATGGCATATATCAGCAAAGAGAATTATCCTCCCAGTACGGCACACAGCCTGCTCACCTAAACCAGATAACTTATTAATTGAAAAACTTTCTCTGGAAAAATCGAGTTCTATAGTGCGCTTTAAAAATGAGAGCCTTGTAAAATGAGAGCCTGGGAACGTTTTGGGATCTCAGTAGCACACATTTCCCAATCAGGATCTTAGCAGTCCTTGCACACCTGTTGTCTTATCGCTCTGACTGCCACTCGAGGGAAAATTGCCTGTGAAAAGCAGCACTTCCAAGTGGCACTGCAGTGCCAGCAAAGCTGATTGCAGATTTCTGTGATAACCTCATGTCTAGATGTACCGAATTCTTGGGTCTCATGTGGAGGCATGAGGAAAAAGGGGGAGGATTCGTGTTTGTGAGCATCATTTGCCAACTGAATATAACAATATAATGGTTGAGATTTTCAGAGCAACCTATGGGGTTTAGACATTTATTTTCCATTCATTTTAATGGAAAATAAACACCTAGCTCCCCTAGATGGCTTTGGAAAGATCGACTGAAAATATACAGACCTTTACGTTAGGCACCATTATTTACAAGCACTGAACAGATTGTATAATTGTAGGGCTAAATTTTATCCTTATTTACACCCATGAAACTCCATTGCCACCGGTGAAGTTGCACCAGTGTAAATGAAAGGGGAAATTAGCCACATAATAGGATACAACGTTACACATGGCAAGTAAGAATATTGCTCCAGTATGTTTTTTCTTACCTTTACAGGTCCTTATTTTTACTGGCCTTTAACTTTAAGCATGTGCATAGGTCCATTGCTGTTCATCAAGGCATTTAAGGACATGCTCAGATGCTGAATTAGGGGAACGATGAGTGAAACTTAGTTGCATATATCTCAATAGCTCTACATGGCAGTGTGGCCCAGTGAATAGGGCACTGGACTGGGAGTCAGGAGTGACAGTAGAGCCTGATTCAAGGCCATTGCAATCAGCGGGAGTCTTTCAATTAACTTTATTGCGCTTTCCATCAGGCCCCAACCTAGGGTGGGCTCTTGGTTAAATTTGCACATGGTTAAACTTGAGCACATTGCAGTTAAACAGCAGTTTACGGGTATTATTCGTCTGAAAATCTTCTGAACTGAAGAGAGTCAAATTTGACATGTGTCTTGCTTGAATTACACTGTTAAAATTACAGATTCTGTGAAAGGGGTCTGGAGAGAGATTGCGGTATGGGGGACTCGTCCTTTTAAGGGTTGAGCTTCCCTATCTCCTGTAAGACGTCTTCCTCGGTTGTACTGATCTTCCCCACTCCAGCCCTTAAAACTGCAGTCCCCCAAAACACAGATCTGCTGGCCCACACAACAGAAACAGTGAGAGAACACCACAAATCTGGAGCCATATCCTGTTTGTCTTACTCATGCAAGAAGTACCACTGACTTTCAGCCCTGATCCAGCTGCTGTCAAAGGCAGTAGGAGTTTTCCCATTGACTCCAATGGAAGCTGTACTGGGCTCCTAAATGGAACCACAGGTGTAATTATGGGAACGTGGTCTTTAGAAAAAGGAAAGAGACCAAAATTGCAGGACAGAGAAAGTGCTATGACCCATTCACCTATTTTATGTGTATAAACATACACATGGACCAAAAGGCAAAACCACCATTTGGCTGCTTAGTTTTGTCCAGTGTGATCTGTGGCCATAGATCTCATTACAATCAGTAAATAATATGCCTGTACATCTTCTGCCCCATGTCTGAGAAGTATCTTTCCTCCTTGTCCATTACTGACCAAATCTATACAAAATGGATTTGTCAGCACTCCTGAACTCTGGGTGTGTCACGTGCAATCTTGCAGGAAAGCAGGGGCACTATACACTTACTGTTGTTCAGTGACCTTGTATTTTGAGTTTATCTTCTCTGGAAAGCACTGAAAGATTGCATGGATGATTTGGCAAATGCACGGCTCCTCTTCCATGTTAACAAGATTTGAAGCTGCATCTCTCACTGAAAACGTACTACAGGATTATAATTTTGAATGCCTCTGTCCTACACTTATTACTAAGCAGAAGAGTTTGTCGCCAGAGTAGTACCAAAGATTAATTCAATAAGCCATAAAGAGCAGAACAAGAGCAGTCCCTCTGGAAATCAGTCACAGGAATAGACTAAGCTGCGTACATAAGTATCCTCTAAAATGGAAAAGATACTGTACAACAGAATCATAAGAATAATCATAGAGATGGAAGGCACCAATTCAGTCAGATAGTTTACGCCACTGTCAGTGCAGGACTGTTTCCTAACGTATGCTGGTTGTGGACATGGAAACAATGAGACAGACACCATAGTGTGGTTAAATGCGGAGGTCACAACTTTATTTAAAATTTCTTTTACCCCAAACTAATCTGTCAGGCTTTTACCATGCAACTCAGCTGTGCATCAGTGGCCCCGGTATAATATAAACACAATGAGGAGTGTGAAGGTTGTTTTCCCTCTACACCCTGGGGCCTGCCAAGGGATCCTACCTGGAACCCAGACTCCCACCATGCCCCCTCCTCCACGTCAGAGGTAGGAGATATCAGATATGGGGAGCTACAACTTGTGCCAGGCACAGAAGCAATCCTGGTTTTCATGCCATGTGAGTGCCCAGTGTCACAGCTGGGTCGTGGGCAGCCAGGCCTAGTAGTCAGAGCCGACACCCACCATCATGAGACAGAAGTTGAGAGTCGGCTGGATCAGGACACTGGGAGGTCAGAAGTGGGAGACAAACTGGAAGTCAGGAATCAGAAGTCAGATGACAGGAGTCAAACTGGGTGGAATGCTAGCACATTAATCCAGGGGAGCAGGAGCAGATGGCAGGAGGCATACAGGGTGGAGCCAAGATTTTCGGATGGCTTCTTATTCCGGCTACTGGCTTAAGAGGGGCCAGTGGCCAATCAGCTGTTCTGCAACTCTGCCAATTGGTCCTCAAGGGCAGAGCCTCACACTGAGGCTGGAGTTCATAGGTCTCAGATAAACTATTTCCAGCAGGCTGCCAAGTGGAGGCTTGGAGCGTGGCTGCTCCCATGAACTTTGTGGGCCTGGGTTTGATACCCCTGGGTCATAGCATCACTCCCTCCCCTAGAGTGCCTTCTGGGAAACATGAGTGCAGGTTTCTGAGGGTGGCTCCTATGGAAGGCCCAAACCAGGTCAGGAGTGTGAACATTTTCAATTGGCTTCCACCTGTGCCCCTCTAGGCTATAATTTTCCTGATCAATCAGGTACCATAATTTGCCCTGCTGGATCTTAGAGTCAAGGACTGGTGGGAGGTGGGAAGGTGTGTGATTGAGCTCTATAGGGAAATGTGTTCTCAGTATATGGGTTTAGAAGTGAGACTTGGAATTCAGGGTGGACTCTAAGGGATCAAGGCAGCTGGAGCTTGACGGTGACTGGGTTGATTCGTCCCTCTGGTACAGGCCAAGGAACCAATAGGCGGGTTTCTGAGGGGGGTCTGTTCTTGTGGAAGTGTTCTGTTGAAAGCCACACCTTTTATTCTGTGGTGTAGGCGGGGTCCTGTTTTCTACATTTGTCTTCCTTTGCCTTTTCAAGATGTTCCTTCACCTCCTCTTGGATGCGATGGATGTATTATACTAAGTCTGAGGCAGATAGGTTGGTGGGGAGAACCTATGTAGTAGTGGGTGAAATCGGAGCTAGTACCAATAGTTGATAAAGAGTGGGCTGTGGCCCATGATGCATGGTCTGCATAATTGTACAAGAACTCTGAAAAGGGTGAGTGTAGCATTGTAAATATTGTTTGAAAGTTTGGTGGATTCTTTCTATTGGGCCGTTCAACTGAGGATTGTAGGCAGAAAGCGGGTGTATGTGGACTTCTAAGAAATGTAGGGCCTTCTGCAAGAAGTGGGCAGTAGACTGAGGCCCCCAGTCAGAGGTGATGTGATCCAGATGGCCGTGAAGGTGGACTATATTGTTTATCCAGAATCAGGTGGTTTCCTTCACAGAGGGTAAACACATGTAGAGAATGAAGTAGGCCATCTTTGAAAACTGATCTACCACCATCAGGATGGTCTTGAAACTATTGGATTATGGTAGTGCCATCACAAAGTGCAAGGAAATGGCCTCCCAGGGCTGAGGTGATGTGTCCAGAGGATGGAGGAGAATGCAGGGTCCCTGGCATGGGATATTAGTGTGAGCACACACCTTGCCAGAAACTAGAAAGGTCTCTATCATGGGGTGCACTCAGGCCCACAAGAAGAAATGGGACATTAATTGTTGAGT
This sequence comes from Mesoclemmys tuberculata, assembly GCA_007922155.1. Classification (NCBI taxonomy): domain Eukaryota; kingdom Metazoa; phylum Chordata; order Testudines; family Chelidae; genus Mesoclemmys; species Mesoclemmys tuberculata. The sequence goes on along the minus strand of ML675650.1, from coordinate 4,101,960 downwards.
TTTATGTTACCTTCAGTGTCCTGCTAGGGTAGAGTCATGGCATTGTTGAAGAACCGCCACACTCACAAGTTCCAGGGGAACATAAAGGCACTCCCTTATGAACCTGATCCCCTCCTGAGTGTCAAGTGGTTGTTGGTTGATAACGGCCAGCTCATTGGGCAGAATTCCTGAGACAGAAGCAGAGTGGAGGAGTGTATGTAGGTCCTGGTGAGAGGTCAGATTAAGGAAATTATGGGACTTGAAAATGTGGGCTGGTTCCAGATTGAGTCTTGTGGATCAGAGCCATTTCTTCAAGACAAGGCGTCATTGCCTTTTCTTGTTTCAAGGCAGTATGTGAAGGTAAAATTGAACTGAGAGAAGAATAAGGGCCACCAGAGCTGTAACAAGGTTTAGAGTCTTGGCCATGCAGATGTACTTCAGGTTCTAATAGTTAGTAAACACTTGGACCAGATGGCAGGCCCCTTCCAAGTAGTGTTGCTACTCCTTGAAAGCAGTCTTAATTGCCAGAAGGTCTCGTAGTTTCACTCAGCAGGAATGAGCTTCCTTGAGTAACCATAATATAATTATCCTGGTGGATAGAGGAAATACCAAAGTATCATTTAATTTCTGAACAGTGAACTACACAAAAATGAGAGAGCTAGTTAAATGGAAATTAAAAGGAACAGTCAAAAGAGTGAAATGCCTGTGAGCTGCATGGAAACTATTTAAAAGCACCATAATAGAGGCTCAAACTAAATGTATACTCCAAATTAAAAAATAAATACATCCCAACTATATATATGAAATGATGGGTTCTAAATTAATTGTTACCTCTCAAGAAAAAGGTCTTGGAGTCATCATGGATAGGATTGTGAAAACATCTGCTCAGTCTGCAGTGTCAGTCAAAAAAGCTATCAATGCTAGGAACCGTTAGGAAAGGGATAGATAATACAACAGAAAACATCACAATGACACACTATAAATCCATTGTACACCCACAGCTTGAATACTACATGCAGTTCTAGTTGCCCCATCTAAAATAAGATGTATTAAAATTGGAATTGGAAAAGATACAGAGAAGTGCACAAAAATATTAGGGGTATGGAACAGCTTCCATACAAGGGAAGATTAAAAAGACTGGGACTGTTCAGTTTAGAAAACAGATGACTAAGGGGGGATATGATAGTGGTCTATAAAATCATGAATGGTGTAGAGAAAGTGAATCACAGAATCATAGAATATTAGAGTTGGAAGGGACCTCAGGAGGTCATCTAGTCCAACCCCCTGTTCAAAACAGGACTAGCCTCAGATAAACTATTATTTTCCCCTTCATGTAACAAAAGAACCAGGGGTCACCCAATGAAATTAATAGGAATCAGCAATAAAGCAAAAGCAAGTACTTCTTCACACAATGCACAGCCAAACTGTGGAACTCATTATGGTGGGGTGTTGTGAAGGCCAAACCTATACATGGGTTCAAAAAAGAATTAGATGTTCAGGGATGCAACCCCATGTACCAGGTGTCCCTAAACCTCCAACTGCAAGAAGCTGGGACTAGAAGACAGGCTGGATCACTCTATAATCCCCTATTCTTTTAAGTCCCTCTGAAGCATGTGGCACTGGCTGTGTCAGAAGACAGGATACTGGGCTAGATGGACCGTTGGGTGGGCTGGTACTGGAGCGGTAGTGAAGGCAAACTTCAACTGCTCAAATGCAATTAGGCAACCAATGAAAATGGACATTTTTCCAGAGAAGGGCAGTGAGGGGCTTGGCTTGTTTTGAAAAGTTCTAAATGAACCTCCAATAGAAATTTGAGAAACCTAAAAAAAATGTAGGTCATGCATATTGCAGGGGGCTGCCCAGTCATGAACAGCCTGGACCTTTCATGGATCCATTTTGATTCTTTCCAGGAATGGGATGAATCCCGGGATCTAGACTAATGTCTGATCAAATGTGCACTTCTCAAATTTAGCATAGAGACTGTGTTGTCATAATGAGTGGTGTATTGGTACAATCATCTGAGAAGATCAGTTTATCTTATAAATAAATCACCATGAACCAGTCCAGTAGGTCTCGTTAATGAAGTGTTGGAAAGTTGCTGGGGCATGAGTAAGCCCAAATGGTATAACTAAATATTCAAAGCGGTCATAGTGGGTCTGAAATGCAATCTGCTATTCATCTCTTTGATACAGATAAGACCTCTGAAGATCTAGGCTGGACTGTGGGCAGCCCACCATTGTTAAAAAACTTGGGGATCAGAGACAGAGGGTAATGGTTCTGGATTGCTAGCTGATTAAGGGCTTGGTAATCAACACTGAGGTGAAGGCTACTGTCCTTTTTTATTATCTGGTGAAGTCTGTTGACTGATTTATTAGTTGTGTATTAATTATATTGATTACTTATGAATTCCCAGTTAACATTCTGAGGTATATCAGGTTCTTGTCCTCAGATCAGGTCCAGTATTATTAGGATTACTGTTCAGTTGGAGACCTTGATTTGTAACACTTACACTTAGGAAAAGCCTTCTATATTTGTAATAGTCTTGTTAACACAATAACACAGTTAACAAAGTTACAAGCACTTCAGTCCAACAGGTTAGATAGAGATAATACAGAATGTGTGTCTGAGGATCCACATACTCACACCATCCCTTGCAAAAGGACCTAAAGACTTAGTCATCATCCTCATCTTCATGCTCTCCAATATCATCATCACTAGTGATGATTATTCTGGCCTCTCCCAAGAGTTATATCTCCCAAAGGCACACAGGCTGGGATACAACTTTTATAAGTGTTACACTGATGCTACCATGCCTAATGCATGTTCAGTAAGGGTTCTCCCCTTTTCCTTATTTTTAATTCCGCACCCTTCTAATGTTGGGGTGCCCTTTTCCCATAGGCTACTAGAGCATTTACCTCAAGCTTATTAACATATATATCAATTAGTTACTATGGCACTCTTATGGTCAGACATCTGCTGATGTTCCTAACTTAAAATATCCCAACCTGGGATAAACTAGCATTTTGTGATTACTTGTCAGAAGTTTAGTCATTACAGAATTCTATCTTGTGATAGTTTATGGTTTAGGATCACTCCCGGTTAGGTGCTTATTCTGAGGCTTATGGGGCCTTATGCCTTCTTTAACTAAGCTATTGTCTTATAGGCCTGGTAAGCTCATTACATTACTGCTTGAACTTATACCTCTGCAAATACTTATGTCTATAGGTTACAAGTTGACATGCAAATGAACCCCCGGGCCACGTTCTCTTGGAGATATTTTCACAGTGCCACCAGTTTCGTTCAGTCATTGCGAATATCCACTCAAATGGTATCTTTGCCCCTGGCGGAAGTTCTGTGGGTCAGTTGCAGTCCCAATGTGGGGGGAAGCATTCTGCATTCTTCTTCTCAAAGACATCGGCTCAGTCACAGTACTTGGGGGGAGGTTCCATAGTTCCTCCAGTGGTTCTCTTCAGTGTGGGCGACTATACCAACTTGAGTCTTCTTGGGCCTAGATGCAACATTTGCTGGTCCCTGATCATGCTGTCAGCAGAATTCCAGCAGGAATGTGACCTGCTGTCACCAGTGAATAAGGGGATCATAAAGGGTCAGCAAGAGATGCCAAGGATCGGGGGAAATGCAGGGAGTGGAAAATGCCAAACTTTATTATTTATATATGTCCTCGAGTAACAGCCTCCAGGGGGACAGTTTCCTCTACAACTGGACCTGAAGACAGTGGGGAGCCATCAATAATTTCAGTCATGCTGTTGGGCATGGTTTTGCATAGCAGGGGGCTCTCTAGTATCCACGCTGTAACTGTATCCATGAAATTGTCTGCTGCTCCTGAATCGATGAGGGCCTCTTGGAGGGGAATCCATTGGGGGTCCCCTGAGTTGTGCAGCTGGATAGAACCCTCAAATGAGAAGACTCTGGATGGGGCTCAGGTTATGTCTTAGTGAGGATTAGGGTACAGGGAAGTTCTCTTCTCTCTAGGCTCAGGCTGGTTTCCCCTAATATGCCAGGGCTGGATTATTTCTCTGAGCTCCTTCCTACACACTGGGAAGGCTAGATAGCATAGCCAGGTTCACCCCAGTACAAGCATAGGTGGTGCTGATGGCACTGTTCTTTTTCATCAGGTGTGAGTTCTGCTGAGCCAGATCTTCTTGTCTAGGTTTGATGGGTGATGCAGAAGATGAGATCATGGTATGCAGGTACAGGGGCTGCAGGAAACCTCTCTGCTCCTCCCTTTGTTCCTGCAGTCAGTTCTCTGTGTAGATGGTAAGGTCCACAAGGGCATGTGGCCATGTGTAGGCATCTCTGCATAGGCCAGTTCATCTTAGAGATCTTCCCACAAGCCCCACAGGAACTGGCATAGCTGCGCTGCTTCATTGCACTCTGTTTCCACTCTGAGCCAGCGGACATTCACTGCTTAGGAGGCCACTGTGCCTTGCCCCTGCTGCAGTCCCCTCAGGGTGGCCTCGGCCATTCAAGCTCAGTGAGGGTCATTGAAGATAGCTGACATCGATTGGAGAAAAGCATCGCAGTTTGACAACACTGGGCTATGGCCTTCTGGCAGGGGGGAGGCCTCATTTAACGTGTCTCCTGTCAGAAGGCTGATTACCAGGGCCACCTTGGCCAGTTCAGAGGCACAGATTCATATCAGGAACAGAAGGCGACACTGGTTTGTGAAGGCCCGGACCTGCTGGCAGTTCCCGTCGAACCGTTCAGGCAAGGGTGTCCACCGGTCCCTGTTCAGGGCAAGGGGCTGCAGCGCTGTATTCTCAGTGCTGAGATGCCTCAATTACCCCGCAGCCACTGGTTGCCCGAGTCAGTGGCGTGATTTGGGCCTGCCATGGTTGGTTATCCCTGGAGGCAGGAGGCCCATGTGGGCAAGTCTGATGCTTCTGGTGACCGCAGTTGTGCTGCTGGGTCCATTCTTTTTGCACGGGGCTGGCTTCTGCAGGGTTATTGTGTGTGAACAAACTGCCATGGCCGGGTCGTGGCAGATATACCTAGTAGTCAGAGCCCTCAGTCATGAGACAGGAGTCAAGAGTCAGCTGGGTTGGGATACTGGGGACTCAAAAGTAGGAGACAAACCAGAGATCAGAAGTTTGGGTCAGGAGTTCGGACCCAGAACTCAGGTGGGTAAGGAGAGCAGGAGACAGACGGGAGGTCAGGGCCCACAAGTCAGATGCCAGGAGTCAAGCTGGGGAACAGGTGCAGAAGACATGCAGTCTAGAGCAGGGTGGAGCCCTGTTGTTTGCACATCTTCCTATTCCTCCTGCTGTCTTAAGAAGGGCCAGATGGCTTATTGGCTGCTCTGGGACTCTGCCAGTCGGATCTTGGGGCAGAGCCTCATGCTGGGGCAGGGCTTCCAGGGCATCAGACAAACCATTGCCAATAGGCTGTCAGGGGGAGAGTTGGAATTTGGCTACTGCATGGACCTTGTGGGCCCAGGTGTGAGATCCGGGTCATGACATCCAGGACCCATCCCAAGGCAGCCCACTGGGTCTCAGGGACCTCAGTCAGACTCTTCCAGCTATACCCAAACTCCCCTAATTGTTTCTGAAGCTTCACAACCAAACCTCTGGGATGCCACGTGGAAGGTGAAGAAACCCAGGCAGCCCTTGGCCAGTTTTGCCAAATGGCAAGCATCCCTTCCAGAGCCCCAAACTGGCCATCACTCCGCCCCTGGCATCACTAGAGATCCAGCTCCTAGATTCACGGTGGGGTTGAACAAGGCGCTCACAATAGCTACTCCTCCTAGACAGCAAACTGCATCGCCCCTTTCCTCCTCTGCCACCGCCAGAGGGGAACCAGTCTCCCAGCCCAGCACCACTCCCACTGCCAAACGATAGCAGCAGTGGGTGGGGCAAGCCTCAGTGCCCAGATCCAGACGCAGGATGTGACCCCTTGGTGCTGAAGGGGACCGAGCTGAGCTCTCCCCCTCGCCCCAAGTGAGTGTCTCCCTTGCTCCTGATCCCACCCCATTCCAGAATGGCGTGTAGTTGGAAATGGTTTTCAGGCCATCCTCTGTGACATCAGAGCTGTAAGGGCGGGTTGGCTTTAGTGGACCAATCATCATAATAGCAAACCAACCAAGCCAATGCTTCTGTCACACAAGAGACACCCTGTAGAGATAGGTGCTGCCAGCAAACAGAGATTTATTGCCTTTCTATAGCACCTGGTACACTAGGTGGTTGGGCCACTGGAATTACTGTAGTGGATCAGACCATTGATGCTATCCTGTATCCTGGCTAGCAGCAGTTAATGCCAGGCAAGGAACTAGTGACCCCCCATGTTGAACAATTGTGGCATAACCTACCCATCAGGAAAGTTTCTTTTTAACTCCCCCCATCATTTAAGAGCTTATGTCCCAAAGCCTGTGAGTTTCTATCCCTTATAAATGTATATTCTGTCTAATGTAATTCGCTAGATATTCTCGTTATCCATATAAATGTCTAGTCCGTTACTGATTCATACCAAATTCTTGATTTCAGAGATAACTTATGGTGACCGATCCCACAGGTTAATTATGTGGGATGTGAAAAAAGTATTTCTTTCTATCAGTTTTAAATTTGTATCATCTTACGATTATTTATTTATTAATTATTTATTCAGATGGCTGTTGTGCCCAAAATATGCTACGTGCGTTCCAAACACTGATGACACAATGTTTGCCCCAGAGGGATCACTTTGTCCTGTACAATGAGAATGGTAAATAGGAGCGCCCAGTTTATCTTCATTCCACTCATTATTTTAAACTATCCCCTCTGATCCATCTCCTTTCAAGCTGATCAGTCCCACTCCATCTGACCTCTCTTTTTATACAAGTGTTTCCACTCCTCTCCTCACTTTGATGCCTTTCTCTGAAAGCCCTCGTTGTCTACTATATCCACAACTGGCTGAAATATTCTGATTTGAGACATTTTGGCAACATTTAATTTGAAAAAATAATTGGGAAATGTTTTCAGAACATGTTGGGAAATGTTTGCTATTACTATTATTTTAAAAAAATCCACTTTCTAGTTACGGATTTGACCAGAATGGAACGTAACATTCCAAGTGATTCATATGTACCAGTGATTTATCTAATAACGCTGCACTTCTCCCCCTGCACATTGTTCTAGAGGTTCGATCACAATTTTAATGTCCCCCCTCCCACCCGTCACAAGGAAATTGATGGTTCAGGGACTTGCCAGAGTTCCGCTGATGCGTATCTGGTAATAAGTGACACTCAGCAGACGACTTACATTGAACAGCATGTAGGAATGTGATTGGTTTTTTGTTGCGCCTTGCACTGTCTGGTAAATTCACCCCAGATGTAACAGCACTGAAGTCAATGGAGTTACACTCCGAATGAGCTTGCCTCTTGAGTTAAGTACTGAGTGCCGTCCTTTATCCAGGATCTGAATGTGCGCCAGGGCAAAGAACCATCAAGCAGCGTTTGTCGGGAGGTGCCGAACGTCTTCTGAGTGCTCCTCTCTCTATCCTCTCCTGCTTCAAGGGGTGAGAGGAGGAGGCAGTGGCAGCTCCTGCAGTCGGAAGAGGGGAGTAGAAATGTGGGTAGGGTAACAGAAGGAGTGAAAGAGCTAAGAAGGGACGTAGGTCTGCAGCGCCAACGTCTAATGCAGAGCACAGCACTTCCAACAACACACAACCCCCAGGCAGAGTGCGGTTTACATGCTGGTTTCACCCCAGAGCAAGTCACGAGGCCAGGTTCTAATGTCTCTGTCTGTCTAGGTCTTTAATTCTCCATCATCATGGAAACTGCTTGCATCTCTCTTTATTTGTAATGTGGCATTCCCTAGAAGCTCCAAAATGGAGATCAAGATACAGGACACTGTACACACACATAATGGAGGTAGCTCCTGTCCAAAAGAACGTGCAGTTCAAGTGATCTTTTATTTTCTTCTCCATACCTTGATGCTCTGCAGCTTGTCCTTCTGCCTCATGCTTCTGCCTCCACCTGACCAATATCAATTTTCTTGAGTCTCAGAAACAGATAGGGGTCTCGGATATCCTCTCCCTCCCACCAGTGCAAACGGGGGGTAAATTCATTGTGGTTAAATGGGTGTAAGTGGGAGGAAAATCAGATTTAGAATATAGCTGGAAATGGACAGATAGCCGTGTCTGCCTTGTACTTTCCATTTAAAACCATGCAGCATATCCCCCTTGCCCTGTCCATAGGGCCTGCAGCATATTCTAATTGAATTTGAATAAGGTTGTGCTTAAATAATCATGCTCGTTCATTTAAATATTTGTTCTGGTTCTTGTGCCGAAAATGCTTAGACAATGGCCCTTGTTACCCTCTGGTTTTATTTTATTTATTTATTTATTTCACTTTTCTTTTCTTGCCTTCTCTGGGGACTAAGTACTTGGCCTCATCCCTCATGTTTTCCCTTTCACTTGACTGTCATTCTCATCGTCCTCTTGGGGCCCAGAACGGAGGGTGACAGGAAAGGGTAGACCGTCCGAGATAGTGATGCTGGAAATATAGTCATTAATGGGACTCTCGAAACCCAGATGTCCTTTCTGAACACCGGTAATTTGTTTTTAATGAAAAACCATGCAGTGACCCTGAACAAATGAATTTCCTTCATATGAAGTCTATGTGCAATTACCCGACTCAAGGCACCTGAAAACAGCCACATTCAAAACTGGGATTTAAAAAAAAAAAAAGAAAAGAAAAGCAGCAGCGATTGTGCTTTTTTGTTTATAAACAGGCTTGGGAGCATTAGAGTGTTATTGGTAAATGTCAATTTGACCATACACACACAAACCAGTAAAAATATTTCCATGGATAGTAATCAAAACTTACAGACATGCAAAGTAAGAAAAATGCTGCTTGAGAACTTACTAGTATTTGATTTAAGGCTATTTGCTTTGCATCTTTTGACACATGATGCTGACAATTTGTGTTTTAATGGTCGTAAAGTTTAACTTCTTGAATCACAGAGTCTACTGTGGTGAAATAAGTATTGTCTGCCCCCCATAATTTCCCACAACTGTGAAAATGTAAATGGATAAAAATAGAAAAAGATCTTTAAAACCCATCATTTTGTGGAAGTGTGAAAATATAAATTGCTAAAATAAAAAACCATGCTTAGAAATAAATATCAATATTATCCATTAAAATAATAAAAAAATAAAACTCAAATTCTACCCAGCCTAGTTATAAAGACGATGTCTGGTCAAAAATATTAGGCACTTGGAAACAAGCATGCAGTTTTTACAGTAATTCTTGTTTTTGGGACTATCAATGACCATAGCATACATAGGGTGACCAGGAAGCAAGTGTGAAAATTGGGATGGGGAATGGAGGGTAATAGGTTCCTATCTAAGAAAAAGCCCCAAATATTGGGACTGTTCCTATAAAATCAGGACATGTGGTCACCATAAAAGTTCAAGACCACAAAGTAATGCTGAGAAAGAAGTTGGACTGTGTGAATTTTGCCTCTTAAGGTTGTTTGTTCTAATGTAGGAATGCATGTCATCTATACTTGAAAGGAAAAAACGCTTAAACAAAGCAAAATGCAGAGTCACCACTAATGTATAAAGCACATGAGTGCCATATCAGAGCTGGGATCAAAATGAAGGTATTAGGATTTAGTACCTTTTTAATAAAGCCTCTTTTCCCTCCAGGGATTCTGAAGATCTTAGTCATATTTGTTATCATGTGTTTATTTGATTTGATCTTCCTTTGTGTAAAAGCGCCAGTTTTGTGACAGCATTTTCTAATCTTCTGACATGCAACAGTAGATGTATGAAAATGAGTCAAATGGAAGGGGAAAAAATTAGGAAGGGGAATGGCAAAAGAAAACTGTAAATAGCACTGCAGAAGATAAATGGAACAGTGGAGATAGAGTAAAGAATTAGCATTCGGCTCTCCTTTGACTTATACCAGTGTAAAACTGGTGTAAATTGATCAATTTCAGTGGAGTTACTTCTGATTGACATTTGTCTAAGTGAAAGCAAAATCAGGCCTTTAATTTTTAAACAGGTGAAATAAATGAGAAGTGAGTGCTTGAAATTCCTTCAGTGCACTAGAAAGTTGGTAACGTACCTATTACCTTGGAGCCCAAAAGGGAATTTATAAATCCACCTGCTGTCTATCCTAACCCTGCTCCATAATCTGGATTTATAGCCAGGATTTTTTCATCGCACAGATTACAGGCATTTATTTTGTTCCAGTATCCCAACATTTTATTTAGAGGATAGCTGTGCAATAGGCCAAACTGTATGTGTCTCATTTGCATCTGCTCCTGATCCATTTTATGTTCTCACTAATAGCCAATTCTGACTGCAGGGACAGGCTGTGTACTACGAGTAGCCTTCTTGTTTTATTAGCGTAAGGCCAGACTCCGGTACCCTCACTCACTTTGAATAGGGCCTTACTCCTCGAGGGGTCCCACAGACCTCAATGGGACTGTTTGCAGGCCTGACTCTGTGAGAATCTGAACCCCTTCAACTCCCACTGACTTCTGTGAGTGCGGAGGGTGATCGATACCACACTTAGTCCACTGCAGGACTGAGCTGTAGCTGAGCCTGATTTAAAGCCCGTTGAAGTCAACTGAAAGACTCCCACTGACGCCAGTGGCTTTTGGATCAATCTGTGTCATCCAATGGTGCTGCTTCTCTAGCTCCACGGCAGTCGCGGGCTTTAGTCTTTCCCCTTCTTGCTCAGAGGTTGAGATTTCCCCCAACATTCAAGAGGCCTGGTGCGTAGGACATGCGGTAGGGAGAGGCCACATGGCACTTCCCTACAAGAGCCCTCTCCAGTCCTGTTTTCACTAGCAGCTGCACAGTCCTTGGCTGGGTAGGGCGAAGGCAAGGATGTGCCCTTCACTCGCTGCAATCAGGAAGGATGTTGTGGGATGATGGATGGATGTTGTGCTGCCCATTTGTTGTAGTGGGGTAGCCTGGGGTCCCTCTCCCTGCACCCCAAGGGTAACATCCTGAACCAATTGAAATCCATCACACTTTGGCCATTAGCTTCAGCAGAGGCACCATTTCACCCCAGGCCTCTGGAGGTATCGGCCAAAGTTTTCAAAAGCGGCTTCAATTTTTGGACGTTTTTCACCTTGAGCAAGCCTGGGCCTGGTTTCCCGAGGTGCCGAGCATCCGTGGCAGCTTTCGATTTCAGGGGGAGTTGTGAACCCTCACGACTTCTGCACATCAGGCCCCAGGGATGCAGCCACACCCAGAATCAGTGGCCATTATAGCTCATTGATTCTTAGACTGTGTGTCCTCCTTCCCCTTCTGAGATTGGTTCAGGTTCCTAAGGGACATAACTGGACCTTTAATGGCATGTTTGTCAGAACTGTGACATGCCAGGTGGTTCCAAAAATATACAGAAGCTCTGGAAGACTCTTCATCTCAATTCCCTTCCCTTCCAGACAAATAGAGATGGTTCAGACAGGAAATACTTTGAAAAATCTCCATTACATTTTCCATAAGCAACCACAGGATTGAAGATTCCAGACCAGTTCCTCAGCGGGTGTGAATCAGCACAGCTGAAATGAAGTTAATTCACAGTCATCCCGTGCACAGATTGAGCTCACAGTCCGGCTCTCATTTCCAAAGTGTTTAGCCTTATACTGTCCCTTCACCTTGAACCCCCCAGGGGGTCACAAAAGCATGTTGCAATCTGCAGCTTCATTATGTAAGGACAGCCTTCTCAAAAGGACTCAAAGCAGTAGTACTTGAGGAATAAATCCTTTTCATTTGATGCGGTGCTCTCTCTCCCATTTAAGTATAAGGGTCTTAAAGGCCTTGAGATACATTTTGATGTTCAACTTCCAGGAATGTAATTACTGCACCTGCGTGGAATATGGACACACACTGTATTGTTTTCAATGTGATGCCATCAGATATTATTTCATTAACTTGATTTAGAAATTACTTTGGAGGGAGAAGAAAGGAACTGCCATTTGGACCGGAGCTAGAGTTTACACCTATTTACATCCTACACCTAGAAGTTTACACCTATTTTATGGACCAGATCCTCAGCTGGTGTAAATTAGCACTGATCCATTCACTTCAATGGAACTATGCTGAATCTGGCCCCTTGCGTCTAATATACAGTGTATATAATCCAGTCCAAGGTGCTAGTTTTCTTTTCTCTAACCATCATTTCCTCCTCTTCTGTTTAAAGTGAAACATTATGCATATCTAAACATAAGTAAGCAAGGCAAAGTGTGTATAAACAAAAGGTTCCATATTTAGAAGTGGGGAGGAGGAGAGAAAACATATTGTATTGCTCCACTCTTTGGAAATTTCTATGCATTTGTAATAACAAAATTACCATAATTTGCTCGTTAACGCAGCTAGATCAGTCAAGCATTGTTCCAAACATGCAGAGGCTGCTTCTTGCTCTAGGTCTGCCAGTGAGTTAAGCATGGTGAAAATTAGCATGCAAATAGCCCTAATTCGGCAGTCGAGCTGTCAGATTCACATTCGGTGGCTTGTTTCATTTGAAATCCCTGACAGGAACGGCTTATGCGATCCCACCCTCAAGTAGTTTCAGCCAGAAGAGGCACCAAGGGGGCACTTTCTAAGTGACAGTTTGGCTAGTTTCAGTCAAATAAATCAGTCACGTCAACTGGTAGCAGTGTACAGCTACCCTTGCGGGGGGGAGTGTGTGTGTGTCTGTGGGGGCCAGCCAGGCCTCACCACCAAACTTTCCACAGCCTATGCAGTGGGGAGTTCAGGGCTCCTGCTGTATGCTAAACAATTTGTTTGACCCATTACTGGTGGGGTCTGCGGAATGTAGCCAAGGGTTTTTCTATTCCGATATTGATTTTCAACCTAAACCTCTGTTTGCTGCAAAAGGACTTCCCGTTCAGAGCTGTTTAACGCTGATGGATGAAAGTCTGTGTTTACAATCATTTCTTCTTGTAGCACGCCTAAGACACCTGGCTTGTTTGTGGTAACTGAACTCGTGTAGCATAATCCTAGAGGCTGCCCGGCTAGGCAAAACAAAAAGCATGCCAGGATGGCTGCTACACATAAATTGACGTCTTCCGCTTTATTCCAGAGTCAATGCCGCTACTGGTCCAAAAGGAGAAAGAGGGACATGGAACACAGTTAGAAACTGATATTGATTATGGTGCTGGCTATATTTTCCAGTGTTGATAAACTGCAATGTACAAACTTGATTTTTAAGAAGTGTAAAACCAACTTCTTGACTGTACAAGCCTGGGTTCTGTAGCCTCTAATCCAACTATAGAGGGCAGGGTTGGGTCAGTCATGCAAAACTTCACATGCATTTCCCACCTCCTGTGCACTGTGTTATGTGGTATGAGGAGCTGCATGTTGAAGCATAAAAATAGAGGCCTCTTCCTATCTATATTTAGCATGATAGTCCTGATTCAAAGCCTATTATTACTGAAATAATTTATTTTATATAACATCTGTGTGTCACCCAGAGGCCGAACAGGCTGAGGATCCACTGTGCTAGGCTCTGTACAAACGTAGGGTAAATGACTGGGCCTGCCTCAAAAAGCTTTGGCCAAGGAAGGCTTCTCCCCGTGGCTCCACACACCCCAAGCCAGGATGTGTTTAGGGAGGGTTGAGCTCTCTGTCCTTTTGCATAAGATAGCACTGACTTCGCCAGCAGCCGTGGTGAAATGATGTGTCTTAGTTATTTGCGAAGTGCTCTGTAAGAGCCAGGCATTTATCCCCTCCTTGGCTTTGTCTTATTTAATATTCTTGGCCGAATTTTTCAAAAAACGTACATAACTAAACGGCCTGATTTTCAAGATGAGCCTCCAGCATCTCCCACTGAAGTCAGTGGGGCATTGTATTGGTGCCAGGGTACGTGCTGGTACATTTACAAGATCAAGGTCTGCTATTTGTGCCTGGAGGACTGGGTCACCAAATTTAATCTGTAAATTTTTTCCATGACAGATGAAACCAGATGATGTTTTCCCCAAATGTTATATATCACTGACAGTGCAGTAGGCCAAAGATAATGTAACTCCTCTGCTCAACTCCTCGTCAAATTAGGCTTAACGAAGCACCAGGGACAAAAGAATATTTTGGCCTGTTTCCTGCATGTCAGTGCAAAGAATGTGACATACCGGAGGGGAATCCATGTCATCGCTTTGGCCCAGTAGAAGGGCTGGGTAGTATTGGGCAGCCACAAATCAGGAGTGTCCTATTTCTTTCACATCCCTGATACGCACCAACCATGTGTCAGAAATCCGTCATGGCGTGGATGGAGGTTAGAATGCTGTGGCTTCCCTTCACACTGTATTTGACAATGGCTAGCAAAACTATTGTCCACCTGTAGCTCCCCACTGAAGACTGCATTTTTCAAGGGATGGCTCTGTGTTTCCATTATGTTAGTAGATTTCTGTATATAGATGCTTTGTATCCATGTGTTTGACATTCTGCCTAGTGTCTCCCAATATGTACATGTATTAGGACCAAGGAGCAAGTTGTGTCTTGACTGCAGTAATCCCTTCTGCAGAAACCATATTTCCATGTTGCAATGTTTGCTGCTTGTTTGAGGGTGGATTAAAGCCTAGACTAAATATCTGTACCCCAGCCAATTCCATATTTGATGTTACTACAGAGCTTCAAGAGTAGAAAAGTTGTTTCCCTGATTGACGGCAGAAGCGCAGGAGTACAAATGATTTATTTTCTGGGGTGCACCTTGTTGTGGTTTTTTTTATTACCTCTGTCCAGATGGAAGTAGTTAATGGCTCCACATCTTTGGTTGTGAACAGAGCTGGTTGAGAAATGCAATTTCCATCCCATGGGAAATTCTGACATTTCAAAATTAGTTTTTGTGTCTAATTAGGATGAAAAATCAAAATCTTGAAATATTTTATGGAACAAAATATTCTGAAATATATTTATTCAAAACCATTGAAATGACCTTATCAAACTGTTTTGTTTTGATGCGGACAAAACATTATAATATGATATAAAAGATTAAGATATAAATATAGTATACATAATGATATTTTCAAATTAATATTTAATTATAATATAAAAGTCAAAAGGAAAGGAAAGAATCTTAAGGAAACAAAATAAAAGTAGAAACTAGATGCAACAAGAAAATAGAAACAAAATATTTTCTATTGCTCTGAAATTGTTGGAAGTTTTTTTGTTGTTGTTGAAATTGACTTACTCCAGCAAAACAGTTCTGTTTTGACAGCATTTTCCAATGGGAATCTTTGCCTCTGAAAATTTTTAACCCAGTTTTTCTTGTGAATATACGCAAGAGGAAATAAGCAGAGGCATCCTGCCTTGGGACTGTCTTTATATGCCCAAAGTAGAGGTAGGACTGAAAAGCGACCCAAGAACCTTGCAGGAAGTTGGGTGTGTTCACTTATTTGCTAGAGGTGGGGAAGGGACAGGAAGCTTCAGGGTTGCTAACGGGTCTGGTTTCGCCATCCATGACTTCCAGTGGGCTTTGGATCAGGCCCTTTATGCAGTCACTGTATCAAATGAGGTGTGAAATTAAAATTTAACACACACACACACTCCCATCCACTGCATGGGACAAACAGATGCAGCACTGTGAAATCGTCACTTTGCTCTCCTGTTGGCTGCATGTTCTAAGCATGGATGCACTAGATTGTATGTGACTTAGGTACCAACAGAAGAGGTTACTAAGCAATAGAGAACCCAGGCCACAGGTTAAGTATACCTTAGAGGCAATGACTTCTAAGGCCATATAAGCTTTACTTAAATGGAAAGGTTGCAGGGTCACTTGGAATTAGGTAATTTGGACACTCCCACTTCCCATTGGGAGCAGGGGATAAACTACTTACCCTACCCACAGAAAGATCAAGGTGCCCAGGGCTGAGAAGTACTCCTGCCTTTTCCACTTGATTCAATCTTTCTTTGAAGAGAAGGTGCAAAGCAAACTGGTGAAACAAACCAGTAAACACCTGTTTAATATTTAATCTCACATGTTAATTAGAGTTAATTAGAAGCATTTCTGTGCCACTGTTCGAAAAGTGAGCCCGTTCCCGTGGAGCTGAGACCGACATTCTCCAGGATCTGTGGGGATCCGTGCGTTCCTGCCAACCAGAAATTCCACACCGTAGGCAGTATCTCTTCTCCCTGGCCCATTTAGGAAGAGCTCTAGAACATAGGTGAGAGTACTCATTCGTCCTCAGTTTCCAGTCTGGTGTTTTAAATATTAACACAGTTCCTTGCAGAACCAGGCTGGTCAATCACATCCAAGCAGTCGCACAGCCAGTCTCTTGACGTGGCTGCTGGCCAGCTCCAGCAACATGGGATATCCAATGAGAGGCTCGAGTCTGCTTTTAAAGCAAGGTCACTGTGTTTGTTGAAGGTTCTTTCTGTGTTAAGTAGATGGCACTGACTTGGCTACGGTGAAGAGCAATAGAAAGCAGTTAAAACCAGATGAAAGAAATCTCCACCTGAAGTAGGGTAGTAATTTATTACTGGCACAGGCCAAAGAAGTTGCCCACTCCCCCAGGAGCGAAGGGGAAACAGGGCCTTAGAGGGAGTCCCCGAATCACACTGCAGGCACAATGAATAGCTAAGCTGACAGGCAGATGGGGAAGGGTGTCTTGTGGGTATCAAAGGAAAAGAAAATCTGGAACAAAGTTCACTTGAAAAATTCAGAGATTTTGATTTTTCATCCCAGTTCAGGACAAAGCCGAATGTCAGAATCTCAGTTTCCTGCGGGATGGAAATTCCAAATTTCAGCCATCTCTACCCTGTGGAGTTAATACTTGGTAATTTCAGAGCCAGTGAAAGGGAATAATGTGATGGTGATGTACGGGGGAATTCATTGCCATGGAAGGGCGTCGAGGCAAGTGTGTGGGGACAGATTCTGGCTTTTCCCCTGGTAGGATCCGTGCATGAAGGAGGGGAGCTGGAGCAGGATGGAGGGGGCTCCTCACGACAACATACAGGGCAGGTGCAAGAGGAGCAGCTCGGGGGCTTGGAGAGAGCACACTCAGCATTGGCCTGTTGCTGTTCCAGTGCATGCTCCAGTGACAGTCCCATCCCAGCAATGCACACCTCGCTGTCAGGCGTGCTCTCTGCATCCTGGCTGGCAGTGCAGGGGGGCAGCTGAAGTTGTCTGTCCCTTCACTTCTCTCACAAAACCTGTGCAGGACCAGCCAGAACGTAGCCTCGTGGCTGGGGGCTTTAAAAAGACTGGATCATTTTATGAACAGGACTCGTGTTTGCAACCATATACGCCGAGGCATAGTAATTCATGCTTTGGTGCGCCAGCTGGTTGGCACAGGGCCCAGGAAAGGAATTTCTCCCCCAACCCCATATTTAGCAATGACCAATTGGCTGGATGCATTAGTACCTTTCTTAGTAGCCACTGTCAGAGGCAGGGTACTGGCTTTGTTAGCCCTGTCCCTGCAAAGTAAATCTTAGCCCTGATTTTCATTTCAGGTTTACCAGGTTTTATAAATGTAGTTACAGCAGACAGAGGTCTGTGTGGAGGGGGATGCTTATAAAGGGGAGAGAGGAATTATTTGCCAGCATTAATTGAGATGATCCATGCAGCCAAGTTGGGCAGTTGTCCTCTTTATGTACAGAAATAAATCTCTGAATTAATGCAGTTCCAGCGTGGTTGCGGTGTAGCACCACCTACCTTTGTTGTATAAAAGTTAAATACCTTTGTGTACAAAAGTTTAAAGTGCATTGCTAAAATCTGCATGTTTCCAGTAATTGCTAAGGTAAATCTTTTTGTCTCCTTGCAACTACTGGGTGAGATATTTCATAAATGTGTCAGAAGCAACATTAAAATTTTATGGCAGGCAGCACGGGTCGAAAGTAGTAGAGGGCTTGCACAGCAAGGTACATCCACCTTGACTCACAACTCATTAGTCATTGATGGGATTTTTGCACCTCGTAGCTTCTCAGAAATGAAGTGGAATTACAAAAACCGGCATGTTGCTGATTTTTTTAAATATTAGGATCCATTCGGCACCTTTGGAAATAAAAGCTTCGGTCTTTGTCGATGTACTAGCTAATGTGAAAATAAAGTAAGGGGAAATACAAAGTCAATTTGTATGATAATAAAATATAAAATAACATAACTCTTGCTTTATAACACTCTCAGAAACCACCAAGCAAATTGGCAATTTTTATGTGCTCGAGAAGTTTGCAGAAATATGATCTGAACGTGGCCAAAAGAATTCTACTAACAACATTTTAATAAAACACTACCCCCAATAGACTGATGTTGGGAGAAGTAAGGAAAGCAGCTCTGAAGATGCTGCCACATCTCTTGCCTCTGTGCAAAAGCTCTTTTTGGTAGAATTTTTTAAAACAAATGGGTCAATAGTTGTTCGAAGGTTACCTTTTAGGGGTTAATGGATGAGTAGCATGTTATAAGCATACTCGGAGAAGAAAAATAGGTGTTCTAGGTGGTTATAAACACATTTATGGAAGGAGTTTTATAAGCAACTTATTAATCCACTGGACTCTTATTACAACTGATTAACCATTTATTAATGCTGCTTATTCATTTATTAATCCTCTATAAACTGTTTATAAATGAGCCATTAGGAAGGTGTGGCCAACAAACGCACATTTTCTTAACTGTGTAAAGTGAGAGAGTGTGTGTGTGTTAGTGTTACACTGCACCTCGTAGATGAGAACTCTGAGAGTGTCCACAGGAAAGTATCTTCCAGTAGCATTATTTTCTAAACTGGAGAAATATGGATTGAGCAAATAATTTGAAAATGAAGCTAGCAATGACCTGCTGGGTTTCAGGGATGTACAGTGCTCTACAGTAGGAGGCAAAGAAAGGGAGCAAACTGTACATTGCAACCTCAGTGGGACATAGCAAGGGAGTTGGCAGGGTTGCTTCTCCTGAAATCTCTCAGAATGGGTACAAACAGGAACAGTTAATGCTATGATGTTTTTCATTTATGCGTAGAGAGGCATTTCCCTGCTAGTGGAATCTGCAATACCATATAAAGGACCTGTTCTCAGACTAGTAAACAACTGGTTTCTCTCATCCCACTGTGTGGTAAAAAATTGTCAGATGCTGACTTTTAATTTTGAGGAGAGTGTGGCTGTTATGGTGTGTAATGTAATGCATGGGCACGTATGCATAAGAACAGATAGATGTTACGGCTGTAAAGGGCTACTTGCATTATTTGGTGTATCCTCCTGCTTCGTTATAGTCATAGATTGCTACACAATCCCTATTGGTTCCTTGTTTAGTCTCGCCTCAGATACCTCACAGGTGAATAGGGGTGTGCACAGGAATAAAAATTTGGCCACTTTTGGAGGGACACTTTTTGTGCCCCCCACAGCCAGAGGAGTTGGCTCTTTTGTTCCTCCCCGCCCCAACCCTGGCAGTCCCAGGACTGAAGGAACTGGCTCTTCCCTCCCTCCCCGTGCAGCCCTGGGTCCAGAGGACCGGCCATCTCCCGCCCTGGCCTGGAACAGAAGGGTCTTGGTCTCCCTGCCCTGATCCTGGAGGAGTTCTGTGCCCCTGCTGACTGAAGGGGCCCAAGCCCCTGCAGTGGAATAAATAAATGACCTCCCTGGACATGTTACTTCTCTCTGATGGACCTCAGTTACCGTAAGGACTGGCTGTAAATGCTGCAGGGCCTTGAAGTAAGATGCCCGGGTCCTTCCTTGCCTGTCGTGTGACCTGTGCCATTGGCACTACAGAGGGAGAGTGTCCGTGTGTGTGTGTGAGGGGTGTGTGTGTGTGAGGGGTGTGTGTGTGAGGGGGTGTGTGAGGGGTGTGTGTGTGTGTGTGAGGGGTGTGTGTGTGAGGGTGTGTGTGTGTGTGAGGGTGTGTGTGTGAGGGGTGTGAGGGTGTGTGTGTGTGAGGGTGTGGAGGAGCATTTAGAGATACAGGGTTTTATATGGCCATGAGTCCTTAAAGGCATCACTGGTTACAAACACCACTAATCTGGGTGCATTTCACCTCTCTTCATTTTACAATGATTCTTAGCCCATCCTGCAGCAGGTAGTTAGCTCCTTGCAGGTGCGCATACAGTAATTTAGGGTAAAATTTTCAAAAGGGCCTAACTGACTTAGGGTCTAAGTCTGACTTTCAATGACATCTGGGCTCCCAAGTGATTGACGAACTTATGGAAGTAGGACTGAGACATCTAAATCCCTTAGGTGCTTTTGAGAACTTTACCCATCACATTTACCTTGAATATGTACGTGTAAAAGGGAGGAGAAGGCTGATTTGGTTTCCAGCAGGGAGTTGTTGTTTCCTTGTTGGGAGAGAAAATGAACATTCAAGACATGGAGTACTTTACTGTAACCAACTTTTATGTACAATTAGTACAGGTGCTTTAGAATACGGTACTAAGGATATTAGACAGTGAAAGCAGAGCACAGCGTACAGTGGTGATAATAGTAATTAACACTTAGTGGTTAGTACTTTTCATTTTTTCAAAGTACAGCACAGACACTAATTAATATGATAACTTACAGCTCCCAGGGATTCTCAGAACAGCTATATACCATTCTTACCCAGATGCTTTCTGTCCATAAATTCTACAGTGCTCTGTCATTGCTAGAGCTGGTCAAAATGTTGGTGTTGGATTTTCCTTTTATTAACATATTTTGAAAGAAAATGAGTAGTTTTCATTTAATTGCAAAACTTGTTTGCATTTGATAAAAAATTTCACAGGGAAATTTGTTTTTTAAACGACATGTTCTTTGCTGAGAAAATTTAATTTGGGGTATTTGTTCTTTTACCCCTTTCTCTCACTTTTTACTTCCCTTTTTTCCAACTGCAAAAGTGGGAAGGGCGAAACTAAAAAAAAGGAATTGTAAGAAGTGGGGAAAAATGAAAAGTGCAAGAAAGTGCCTTTTCCCACAATCTCTCATTTTTTTAACACATGTACAGCTTTTTCCAGTGGTGAAAAGAAAATAAGTGAGGAAAAGTATTTTTTTATCATTTTCTCTAACTTTTTTTTTCCATTGGAAAAAGGTAAAGGGTGAGAGAATTAAAAAACCCAAGAGAACGTGGGAATTTCCCTCAGTTTTTAAACATGAAATGTTTCAGCCATTTTGAAAAAAAAATCCCATCTTTTTCATTTCAACATATTTTCAAAAATGAAGAATTTCATAACCCAACCCATATGTACGTATAATTTGTTTTCAACAGCCTCGTTTTTCTACCAGCTATAACTGTTACTACACCTCGCAAGAAGGGCTCAGTCAGGCACAGGGCTGACTAGTTTCCTCGAGGTGCTGAGCACCCTCAAATTTGTTTGACTTTAGTGGGAGATAAGGATGCTAAACCTTGCCCAGGATCGGGCTGTGATTCCTTTGGGTTACAGTTAGGTATCCGTCACTCCTGCTCCGAGTGCAATCCAGACCAACCCCTGAGCAGAAGTTTGTGTGCCTCTTTCAGCCAGGCTACTCAAAAAAGGAGCCACTGACCACATCCTCAACTCCAAGGAATGTTCATTTTAACATGTTGTAACAATCTCTGTCTTTTAGGCAATAGGTGCTGGGCTGAAATGAATGAAGTGAAAATAAAACCCATGGCACATTCTCCACATGTATTTATCCATGTGTGTATTCAGTGCTGTGTTTTGTAATTTAAATGTTGCAATAAAAAAATACAGCCAAATCTTGCACTCCATATGCAGATAACCCTGCTCTTAATTCAGTGAGTAACGACTGCCAGTTATATCATAGGAAACAATCCTGCATTGGTGGGGAGACCGAGTAGATGGTCTGTTAGGTCTCTTCTCTTGACTTTTATGATTTTAGGATAGAAGATGATTATAGAATTGCAACTGGCGATAGGGAGCTATATTTTAGTGTCTGATCATGCTGTCAGTCTGCACGCAAAAGTCCTACTGATTTTCTACAGGAGTTCCACATGCAGAAGGACTGTAGAACTGGCTTGTGCCAGCTGGGTTGGCAGCTATATTGGAAAATGCTGTGTAGAGTCTCAGTCAGGGAATGTTTCACTAATTGCATAAAAGCAGGAGGCTTGTTTTTAATGCAGTGAGGATAGAGTTTTTCCTATAGGCTCTAAAATACGTTGAGTTCTGTAATGCACCTACCGTTCCACTTCTGTGAAATGGTATGACTTGTGTGAATACCCAGAGCCTGGATTCTCTTCTTGTCTCCTCTGGGTGCAAATCAAAAGGAACTTCATTGAAGGAAATGAAGTTACATCAGTATAACTAATTATGAGGACTCCAAAGATTATCAGCCCCAAAGATTTTATATTAGTGATATGGAAAGAAAGGAATACATGTGGAGCAAATGGAAATACTTGAGCTTTGTTATTTGGAATTTTAAGAGTCCTTTAGGAATACATCAATGTGTTCGGAGCTATTAGGTCTGGTTGGGAACATTCCAACAAAACATTTTTTCATCGAAAAATACTGATTTGTTGAAAGAAAAATGATTTGCAAATGAAGGTCATCTTCAACATATCTGCTGACTAAAAAACTTTGAAAAAACAGGCTGGAAAATTGTCAAAAACTTCCTTTTGACATTTTTTAAACCAAAAAAAATTCTTTTTTTTATATTGAAAATGACATTTTGTTTCAAAATTAAAACTAATTAGACACAAAAAAGGTTGAAAAAAGAAAAAAGGTCAACATCAAAACAAAACTCTTCCAAATTTTTTAAACAAAACATATTGATTGGCCCACATTGAACTGTTTTCCAGTTTTTGGTTCATGAATATTTTCAAGATTTTGATTTTTCATCCTGAATGGAGACAGAAAAGCTTTTTGAACTCATATAGTGAATATAATGAAATCATTTCCCATCCAGCTCTAGTAGTTATTTAATTAAGAGCCTGATTCAAAGGCCACTGAAGGTATTGGGAGTCTTTCCACTGATTTAATTGGGCTTCGGAAAAGTGCGCTGTATCTCAGGTTTAAGTTAATGCTTCAAAATATTTCTGTGTCTCCAGCGAAAGAGCAATGGCTTTACAAAAGTATGAGAATGTGTCCATTAGATGGGTAAAACTCTCCTTTCCAATGTATTCTGCAAATCTCTTATCAGTAACATGGAAATCTGCTGGGTGGGCTGCACCTGTTCTGCTCACCAAACCTCCACGGACAGCAATGGGGGTGTCGCACGTGGAATATGTGCAGTGTATGTAACTGAGTTCCCTGGTATGTATCAGAGAGAACTTTGCCCAGAAAATGTTCTTTGTGCCTGATTCCCCATTTCGTACTCCTTGTCTGTGTTAGTGTGGCATGCTTGAAATCAGTGGAGTTATTCTGGAGTAAAACTGGAGTAGAAGTGGGGAATCAGAGTCCCTCTTGTGAAAAAGTCATCTGGAATATGTTTTACACATCCGACTTGTCTACACGGAGTGACCAAGTGTGCCAGAAGGGCTATGTTAATGCGAACTAGGTACTTTTTAGAGTGTGCCAGTAGGGGCAGTTAGAATAATGGTCTTTACAAATCGCACCTCTCTAGTCGACTTTGCCAGCGCCAGGTAAACGAACCCAGAGAACTCAGTTACTCTGGTCAAATCCATGGAGTTAGCCCAGACCTACCCTATAGTAACTGAGATCATAGCATTGCCATTTGGGCATAATTAGACTCTGCCGGAAACCAAATGCAATTTTGCTATTTACTTAAATGGGAACAGGCTAAGGGTTGTAACGTCAATGAATCCATCTCCAGCGTTGTAATGGAAGTTGCTGTTTTATCATGTAATGAATCCCGCTGCCATATGAAGTGCCAGAATGGATCAGACCACGGGTCCTTCTGGTCCAGTGATCTGATAATCTGCCATAAGAGTAATTTCTTCCTGACTCTCATCATTTAGTGTTTGGTTTAGGGTGTGAAGCATAAACTTAAACATAAAGCAAGACTCTTGGGTCTTTTTGTTTTAAATCCAGCTGTAATTCTGGTATTCTCGCTGTGAGCAATAAAGCACGTTTATTTTGTCCTAACAACATTTTGTGTTTCACACAGAAACATCACAGTTGCCGTCGAGGTAAAAATATTCTGTTCTACACTTCAGAGTTTGATTGGCACAGCTACATGGGTTAGGGATATGAAAAAATTGCATCGTTGACCAGCACAGATATACCAGCAAAAGCCTCAGTGCGGATGCAGTTATACTGGCAAAAAATCCTTTTGTGTTTGTGGACAAGGTACTGGTGTCAAGAAATTGAACCATAGCTGCACAGCACAAAGGACTTCAAGCCTCCAGGGCAGGCAGTGGTTGAAGCAGTCCCTAAAATGTGACACTGGTATAGCTTATTTGGTTTGGTGCACTGGTATAAGCTATACTGTTAAAATAACGTTTTTGTCGGTACAAGCTAGGTGGTTTGCCAGTCCTGGTATAGCTATACTGACAAACCCTCCGTAGTGTAGAGAAGGCCTATACACGTCCTCATAGCCTCCTCATCAATATTGTCTACATGCTCCTTTCAGCAATGCATTAAGTAAGGTGACTAATATCTGTCACATGGGGTTCCTTCTTCTTCGTCCTCTCCCCAGAGAAGAACTGTGCCTGCGGTGGAATTTCTTGTTTTGGTAGGGTTTTTAAAATGTCTCCGCTGCTGTTTTTTGTGTTAGAAAAGACAGGTGGAAGAAGCTCTCCTGGCACTTGTAATGGAAGGTGTTGGGTGAGGTTTGTGATGGTCCTGAGCTCCTGTGGGAGTCTGCTGGCTGAAAAGCACTGAAGAAAATGTGGCAGATGGGTGGTGTGGTCTCTGTGTTTGTTACCAGCAGTGTCCTCTGAGTTTCTGCTCTCTTTCAAAAATAGTCGATAGGTTGATAAATGCAGACGAAGCAAATCTTTCTAGAAGGTGAACACTGTTGAGTATGAAGAGTTTTCCTAAAGACAATGCTTTGCTGTGCCTCTGTCACCCTGGATTGCAATGAGAGCTTATTGCAGTAAAGAGGTTTAGTTATAATGGGGGGAAAATAATGCACTCTTCCCTGGAGCATTACATGAACATATTCTCTCTTATCTAATTTACATCATATTTGTTAGTCAATATAACTCTATCCTAAATGCTACCTGGAGTATAACTGACCAAATTAAAATACCAATGTTTCAGAAGATCAATTACGATGTAAGCAATATAGCTGAAGGGAACTACCCTTACTGTCCTTTGGTTTGTACTTGAAACTTTCATTGTATTTGACATACAACCCCACTGCACACAAGACTTTTTTTGGTAATAGATTTTAAAGTTGTGTGCATTTAACAGCTATTTCGTAATGGTAATATGCAAGCTGCTGCAGAACATTTTGGTTGCTAAGTGCAGTATTTAGCCCTGTTCTCCATGCAGTCAAGCATATCTTAACTCCCTGGATAATGATTGTTATTGGAATTTGCTGAAGAAATTTATGGCCCATATGATTACTTCCACAAAAGAAAACGTTAGAAAGCAAATAAAAAGTCAGGAGACTGTTAATTTAAGAAAGTTACTGTACGTTCCTTCATCACAAAAAAAAGATAGACACCTGTAGCCCTTGTCAGGAGAGGTTGGGATGGAAAGGGATATTACAATTAATCTACAGAGGCCTGCTTCAGATGTGAGTACAGTGGATAATTGTCTAGTTTACCCCAGAGTCCAAGACAAAGTGGACAGGGTACTGTTATTCTTGGCTGGAAGGCTGTTTTTCCCCCCACAACCTTCTGTTCTTTTTCCTTGAGCAATTGAATTCATTGAGCATTTGGTGTTGTTAATCTGTCGACTTGAAGGGCTAAAGAAGAAAGTTGTAAACCTGGAGCATAGATGGCAAAAGGATATAGCTAATTAGAATTGGAAAACATACAGGCAAGGACCAGTCTGATAAGAAAGGGCCTCAGGGGTTATAGCCATATGGAGAGGATAGGAAAGTTAAAGAGTCTGTTCTCCTATTGATGTGTAACTGTAACTTTCATTAATGTTAATCAAGGCGTGTGTGTGTGTGTGTGTGTGTGTGTGGCTGTACAATTATCTTAAATATGCATTCACTACAAAAGAGGAAATTCAAAAAGGAACTCAGCTGAGATGTATAATGTGAGGGTGATGGAGACAGTGGATTCTATACGCACACCTGTTTGTGAATAAGCCCCTCCCCGACACTTTGCTTGTAGAGGTCGGCTTGACAAAACCCTCACCAGGATGATTTAACTGAGGATAGTCCTGCTTTGAGCAGGGGTTGGACTAGATGACCTCATGAGGTCCATTCCAACTCTAATATTCTATGATTCTATGATTCTATTCATCTTTAGAGTTCTGTGGGATCTGGAATCTCCGTTTTGCAGGAAATTCTGGTATTTTGAAATTAGCTTTTCTTCAGAACAAAACACTGAATTTTGGAATTTCCCTCGAAATGAACTTTTGAGTTGACCTGAAACCATTTTTTTGAAAAATTGTTTAAGTTTAGTACTAATATAGGTACGAGGACGAATGGGTACAAATTGTATATTAGGAAATTTAGACTTGAAATTAGATGAAGGTTTCTAACCATTAGGGGAGTGAAGTTCTGGAACAGCCTTCCGAGGGAAGTAGTGGGGGCAAATGACTTATCTGGCTTTAAGACTAAGCTTGATAAGTATATGGAGGGGATGTTATGATGGGATAGTTTATTTTGAGCAATTGATTTGGATTATCGGCAGATAAGTCTGCTCAATGGTCTGTGGGAATGTTGATGGGATGGGAACTGAGTTACTGCAGGGAATTCCTTTTTGGGTGTTGGCTGGTGAGTCTTGCCCGCATGCTCGGGGTTTAGCTGATCGCCATATTTGGGGTCGGGAGGGAATTTTCCTCCGGGGCAGATTGGCAGAGGCCCCGGAGGTTTTTCACCTTCCTCCGCAGCGTGGGGCATGGGTCGCTTGATGATGGATTCCCTGCAGTTTGAGGTCTTCAAATCTCACTTTTGAGGATTTCAATAACTCAGTCATGGGTTCGGGGTTGTTATAAATGTGTATGGGTAGGGTTTTGTGGCCTGTTT
The DNA here is from genome assembly GCA_007922155.1 of Mesoclemmys tuberculata. NCBI lineage: Eukaryota > Metazoa > Chordata > Testudines > Chelidae > Mesoclemmys > Mesoclemmys tuberculata. The sequence goes on along the minus strand of ML675650.1, from coordinate 4,075,095 downwards.
TGTGCAGGAGGTCAGACTAGATGATCATATTGGTCCCGTCTGACCTATGAGTCTATGAGGTCTATGAGGTCTATTTTAACAAGATCCAAACAGTTGATCGGGTAAATTAAAAACTTTTCAATTTTTACTTGGTACATTCTTTATAATAGAAAAGAAAATACATTTCACAACAAAAAATTAAAATTTTCTGTTTCAACATCATCGAAACATTTCAGGTCAATTTTTTTCTGAATCCAGTATTTTGTCAAAATCTGTGCATTCCCATGGAAAGTTTTGATTTTTGGCAAAACAGTGTCTTCAGACTGAAAAACGTCCTGCCGGAAAACGTTTGGCCAGCTCTGTCCATGAAATATGTGAGGTATTTGTGAACATTTGGGTCTGTAATTCCTCAGAAAATTGGTGGCATTCAGAACCATTGCTAATGCCATCATGAAAATATACCGGTATGTGGGAAATTATTTCCACCTGTGAGCTCTTCCAGCCATTTTGGAATCTTTTTGCTGGGTAAGTTGAGAGGTGCAATGGAAAGAAAGGGAAGAAGTTGTCTCAGAGGAGCAGGACAGAAGGATGCTAGCAGCTGGTGCAAAGAGGAAATGTAGGAAGCAGGATCCATAGAGGAAAAGGCCTTCCTGGGGGTTACAGTGGATAAGAAGCTAGATATGAGTCAGCAGTGTGCCCTGGTTGCCAAGAAGGCTAATAGCATATTGGACTGCATTAGTAGGAGCATTGCCAGCAGATTGCGGGAAGTGATTATTCCCCTCTATTTGGCACTGGTGAGGCCACATTTGAAGTATTGTGTCCAGTTTTGGGCCCCCCACTGCAAAAAGGATGCGGACAAGTTGGAGAGAGTCCAGCAGAGGACAACAAAAATGATGAGGGGGCTGGAGCGCAAGACTTATGAGGAGAGGCTGAAGGAACTAGGCTTGTTTAGTCTACAGAAGAGAAGAATGAGGGGGGATTTGATAGCAGCCTTTAACTACCTGAAAGGAGGTTCCAGGGAGGATGGAGCTAGGCTGTTCTCAGTGGTGGCAGATGACAGAACAAGGAGCAATGGTCTCACATTGCAGTGGGGGAGGTCTAGGTTGGATATGAGGAAAAACTTTTTCCTTAGGTGGTGGTGAAGCACTGGAATGGGTTACGTAGGGAGGTGGTAGAATCTCCATCTTTAGAGGTTTTTAAGCTGCGGCTTGACAAAGTCCTGGCTGGGATGATTTAGCTGAGGTTGGTCCTGCTTTGAGCAGGGGGTTGGACTAGATGACCTCCTGAGGTCCCTTCCAACCCTCATCTTCTATGATTCACATTCCGCCCATTTTCTGAGGCCACAAACCCAGGTGAGGGCAAGGAGATCATCAGCCATTCTTCTGAGACAGCACATGGCACGTGGTTTGACTGCGCATCCATCCTCCTGCTCTGGCAGCTCTCCAGGTTGTGATGCACTGCAACCATCTCTTCACAGCAAAGGTCAGGCACAGTGTTTGAGGTGGGGCTTGGCGTTAGCAGCAGCCATTAGTTCAGCCAAACCCTTTGCTCCGCACAGGAGGCGGGTGGAAGGTCAAGCGCAGCCTCCTCCCAGAGGCAGCGTTCCATATTTGGGACCGGGTGTATGGAGGTATCTGTGGTCTCTCCTGATGCACTTATGAAGGGCCTGCTTAGTGATGACAACCCTGGGTTTCCTATGGATACTTGTGGGTGTCACAGGACCTGCTGGTCTGCTTCACAGTGATTACACTTGCCCTGACTCAATGCATAGCAAAGCCCATCCCTGTCTGAGCATGCTGCAGCTTGCCCCGCTGTTTTTGACCATGCCTTGCTATCCCTATGTGTGGCGTGGATGAGAAGGATCAGATCTCGATCCATCCATCCATCCTTGCATCCACAGCTGAGCCGTACTTTCCTCTAGATGCCATGACTTTCCTTTTGTTCCCCGCTGAGACTGGGCAAAGGCGCTCACCACAGCCTCCATACCTAACCCGCATCCCCCGCGACCCACCATCCAGCCTTTCCCAGTCAACTGGTTCCAGATATCTGCCATTTCTCTGCAGCCGTTCATCGTGGGCTACCAGTGGCCAGGCTGGGGTGCCAAAGCTGTGCTGATGGTGCCCATGACAGGGCTATCTCAGCACAGAACCTATCTGAGTATTGCTTTTTGGAAGGAAGGCCCAGGCTACTGTGTTCTTCCTTTTCTTCCCTGGTGACTATCTCTGTTATCCATTCTGGGGGCAATTTGCCCCAGACAGAGGGCTGGGACCAGGCTTTTGAACTGCTCAAAAGAGGGCTTAAGTGGGACTTTGTGCTGGCTCCTGCATGAGTTGAGTTTCTCCCAGTGTTTGCTGATGATCAATGCCGGCAGTTAAGGGGACTGCTTACTATTATTAATTCATCAGGACTGACTCGTGTGCAAAGCATCAGGCACACAGGCTGTCCCTCTGCTCTGAGTGCATCGTCCACAGGACATTCTTGACAAACGACTGGTGAATGGTGATTGGGGGCAGAAATTGAGATGAGTGCATGCGCTGGGCGAATATAAGAATACAAGAAATGGTGCTGGAGAGGGATGCTTAGCACTTTCCCCCTACCCTGGATCTCTCTCCCTCACACACACACAGAATAGTTTGTGACAATGACTGTGATGGATGGTGGGTAGGGAGCAGAAAATAGAGATTAGTAATTTCAGTGGATGAACGTGGCAGATCTATGTATATAAAAGTGCTGTATATTAGTATGGGAAGAGGACATACAATGCATAGCAATTTGGATTCCCTATTACCCACCCGCCAGAGGCCTGGCAACGAGCCAAACGTGACCTCATCCTGCACAAACGTACCCGGGGAACCCCTGTGGTGAGCCGCTGGTTGAATGCCAGCATGACAACTGAGGATCCAAGCCGTGCACTTAGCAGAGAAACGACATAGTAAGTGGACCTTCATAGGGCATGGGGGAAATGTAGCCATTCCCCCAAATCCACCCTAGCCGGAGCCCTGGCACTCACTTAATTCAGGCAACTCCGTGAAGTGTCTGACGGCAAGTTTAGTGGTTAGTGCTGGGCGTAAACAGTCATGGACAACTATGTGGGGTGAATGGGTCGACAGAAAATTGAATGCAGAGTATGCTAGACAGCTGGTACATCTGGTTTATAACTTTCTGCTGCAGTCAAGAAGTGACTTGCCTATTTTTAAAGCCAGGGTTCCTCTAGCCCAATACGCTGCCTGTTCTTGGCAAAAGCAGGATTTTAAATGTCCTAATGTATACCCTAGATCTGCTTTTCTGCTCTTTTTGTCCCTAAAGTGCTTCTCTGCCCTCTCCTGGAGAGATACAGAATTCCAGCACTTCTTCTGTTTATAACAGGCGTGCCCAACCTTGAAACACAGGAGTGCCACATAAACCTAAACAGAGCCTTGTATGATGGGCTGAACAGATTCCACATAGTTTAATAGGATTTAAAGTCACCTGTATAGATTTATCTTTTAAGTTCAGCTTGTTTCGTATGTATCTGGATAAGTTGTTTCTATGTACAGTATTGCCTATTTAAACACTTGTGTGAACTAAAATGATGTAAACATGACAACAAAATGCTACTGAATTGGCCGCGGGCCTGAAGAAATGCTCTGGTGAGCCGCAGGTTGAACACCCCTTGTTTATAACCTGTTATTTACCCAGTCAAGGGACAGAAATGGTACCATGAGATTCTGATCTCAGCCACATTGGTATAAATCTGGAATAGTTCCACTGAAGTCAGTGGAGTCAGTCTGGGTTTACACGTGTGTAATAAGAAATCACAATCTGGTTCCATGCATCTTAGGGATGTGTACAATTCAGCACAAGAAACCAGCCTGGACACCACTAACGTCACACTATGGGACCTGAGTGGTACATAAGCCTGGGGCTGGCTCTCGGTCACATGGAGTGTGCTGCAAACAGGATTGCCAACCTCCCAGTTCAAAAATCGCAAGTTGGGCCCTCAACACTCATGAGATTTAAAAATGACATCTGGAGTGCTTTTTATTTGCCTGAAGACTGCACCGTTCACTTTTCTGATTTTTTTCCTCATAACCCTGAAGGCTGGAAACTGGCTTTTTAAATGAAAGCTGAGCATCTCATGCATTCACATGACTACAGGAGCTGGGGCTTTTAGAAAAACATCAAATACTACAAGACGAGTTGGTAATACTGTTTACCTGTTGCTGACAGTTCACACGCCATAGTCAACCAGTATTTGTACCAATGATTTGTTTAATAGTGACTCCCATGGATCATATTCTTCAAAATCCCAGCATGTTTGCGACTAATGCACAAACAGAAACAGGGGCTAAATGTGATCAGGAGAGTGTTTGTTTCTCCAGCTTTAATTACTCTGGGTTAGATTTTACCCCCTAAGTATTCCCAGTAGCTGGTGAGTAAGATCACTGACTTCAATGGGGCTCTTTACAGACTAAGGAACTATTCAGCGAGTGAAAGTGGAGGAATCTTGACCCTATATTAACAGTAATGGCATGAAATGCTGAATGCAGTTGTGGCAATGTTTAAAAGGATCTTCTACAGGAGCCATGAGAAAGTATAAAGACAATGGAAGCCATTGCCTCAATCTCTTTTTGTTTCAGTGGCTGTAGAAGTTAAAGCTTTCCTGCAGCAATGCAATGGGAGATGTGATGGCTTTAAAGAGGGCCACTCTTAATGAAGGCCCTGGGTATTTAACCATAAAGGAGCAGTGGATCAGATCACATTCCCCTTCTCCCCAGTGCGTGCATGCTCACGTGCAGGCATGCACACACACACAAATCTATCCCCAGAGAGTTGATGCATAGTATTTCTTTTGAACGGGGCTGATCATTAAACAATGCTGTCAAGAAGTGTATCTGATGGGTCCTGGAATATCGGCTGGAAATCATGAGCCACTCACGCAGTGTTCATTCATCTAGTTTAGTTTCACTAGACTTCTGCACCATTTGTTTGTCCAAGACCCTGTGATGATAATAACAGGCTGGTGGCTTTTCTCCCACTTCCTTTTTTTCCCACCCTCTATCTCTCCTAGCTCTCGCTTCCCTTTTTTTTTCCCCCCGTGGCTGATGGATATGCAGAGTATGTGGGATGAAGCAAGCGATACTGTCACCAAACTGATGGTGTTCAGTGACTCCTCGAGCTCTTGGCTGGTCTGTACTGCAGGAGCCTGACACCCTGACCACTGAGGCATAAAAAACAGAGCATTGGACGCCTCAGCCTGTCAGGCACTAGAGCGTCCCCCAGAGAGGCCCAGAGATGTGTGTGCAGAGGGAGGGGGAGGGCAGAGGCAGCTGGGGAGGAGAGGGGAGAGAGAATGAGAAAAGAATCAAGCAATGAAATGTTGGCTTATTTCTACTGATGCTCATGCAGGAGCGCCCCAGGTTATTTAGAAAGCGTAGCCCAGCTGCTCAATAGCATGCACGGCACAAGAATTGGGAGTGCGGGGTCTTTCTGAACCTTTAGCTAGGAGGAGATGGGGGATACACAAGTGCCAGGATACAGTGGATGAGAATCAGAGTCGGCTTTGTGATCCAGTCTTTTTGGCAAGCCTCAGCATGGCGAGAGAGTCCCTCTGAGAAGTGAATCGTCACATGTTATGCTGCAGGGAGGCGCAAGGCATGCTCAGGATGGCCGGGGAGTGGTGCAGTGCTCAGGTTTGCGGTTGCTGGCTCACACTTAGAGGAGGAAGGCTTGAATTCTCCTTCACATTCGAAATGCCTTGGTGGGGGGGCCTGGGTGAGATGAGAACAGGTGGAGTGGCCCATACAGCTCGCTGCCTGGTCCTTGTGCCAGGCTGAATGATGGGCCAGACCTGGTGGAATGGCCCATGTGATGGATATGGCAATTCACGCTGTCCTAAATCCCGCCACTGCCACAAGATATATCACAGTTTCAGGGTATATGCATTTGCATTCCCCCTTTGTGGTCACTTGAGGGCACCCTCTTAATGATTTCTGGCTCCTGACCATCACCTCTCTTGGGCAGAGACCCGTGTCTCACTCCCTCCTGACCAGGGGTTTTATGTCTGCACAGCTCCCTGGTCTACCCGCTGACCCCTAGTAAGCCAGACAGCCTAAAAAAACAGCGCCTTTGCTATGCTTTCTCTCTGAAGGCTCTGACCAGTGTACTGCCCACTGTTATAAAGTATCACACACCTCCTTCCAAGCACTGATTCCTTGGGTAAAAGCATTACAGAGAAAACACATGAAAACAGTAAAATTTCCTACACCCATGCTAAAATGCTTACCAGAGGTCAATCTGAGCCCTAGGGTTCTGGTAGGTTTTAGTCCTTCAAAACCCACAACTGGGTATTCCTCATGGTTATAAGTTCATCTGTCTTAGCTCCAGAACCAGTACAAAGCTGGACAGATCAGCCATTTCGTAATACAGCTTGGGCCTTTGATCTCGGCCTACTGTAACAGGTCAACAGCACGCAGTAACCCTCTTCTCAGGTGTAGCTGCCAAAGGCTGGGATTTTGCAGGCATGGGTTGCAAATTCCAGATGGCTCTTCTATTTGTCAGACTGGTTCTTCCCTTCCTACTTACCGTGGGTTTGGGTTAATGCTAATTAACCTTGGGAAATGTTAAGAACATCACAGTATCAGGCGATGTTTACACCGTTACTGTACGATGACCCTCCATCCTTCAACTGTTGATTCATCCCATTGGCACCAGGCATGTCTTCCAAACAGTCCCTCTTCCATTGGGACCTGGTAGATGTTCTGAAGCACTGCCCTATCACCCAAATGCATTGGTACTCAAAAAATACATCTGGAGGACCATTGTCCCAACTGATAGTTTTGATGGGTATAATATCAAATCTGTGCCCACAAAGACAGACCATCAGAATCCCTTGTTAAAATGCCCACATGCTCTTTAGCGAATAGAACCCAGACTAGGGTGACCAGATGTCCCAACATTAGGAGCTTTGTCTTATATAGGCAACCCCCCGGTCCCAATTTTTGACACTTGCTATCTGATCACCCTAACCCAGACCCTTCCTCTTTGAGGACAGAGCAGCTGAAGGAGATGACTGACTGCAAATGGTTGTCTTAGTAGTAAGCTAATAGACGTCACTAGAGGGTAACATCAAGTCATCACACCCAGTGAGTTTCCCAACCAATGACACCTACACCACTAGTCTCAACATGACAGCACAGGTGACACTCTGTTCTCCATCCCATAAATCATTCATTCACATACATTATATGCAAAACAAATCTATACACTGGAAAGCTCCATTATGCTTTGTGACAACAGAGTAGTCAATTTAATTTTTTAATTTTTAATTTTTCAATTTGATGCATCTTATTTTTAATACTCTCTCTTACTTCTCTTTCTCATCTGTTTTGTCTTCTTGCTCCTTCCCAAACACTACTCCTCTTTTCACTCTCAGCACCATTTTCCCAAAGTTTCTCACGGGTCCCTTTCCTCCTTGCTTTCTTCGCTATAGTTCATTTAAAAAAAGAAAGAAAAAGAATGAACATTAAGGCAGAGTTAACCTTCAGGTACTGTGTACCGTGTCCTTCATCATTCAGTAGGACAGAGAACAGAGAGGAAATGTACATGTTATGCACATTAATGGGAATAGAAATTTGGGAGTGACTCTTTCCAGTTTCTCACAATGATTAATAGAGTTGTACAGAAGTAATAGTAATAATTAATAATAAATAAAAGCTCCTGAGCCTTTTAGAGGAGTCTAGTAAAGATGTAATAGGCCCCTTTAAGGAGCAGTGTTTAATAATCTGACATTCAACTATGTGAATCTTTATTTTTCAATTTTATTCCTGTGAAAGTGTCTTAAGCAGTCAGCCTGGAGCAGTTGTTGGAGCCACAAAGAAAATCTCTGAGCTTTTAATGATAAAGAAGGAACCTTAGGGACACAGGAATTACCAGGCTAGCTCAGACCTGAGACCTATCTACTCCCATATCCTGTCTGTGACAGTGGCTAGGACCATCAGAGAAAGATGCCATCTGCCTTGCATTAGGCAGATGTGGAGCAATCTGCCCCTACAGTAGGTCTTTTCCAAGTCCCTAGCCTACAGAGATCCATTTAAATCCTCCTTCAGAATGTATGGGACACACGTTAGCATTAACTACTTTAGCTCTGGATACTTCTCTATATACATCTCCAATCCCTTTTTGAAGAATACTAAGATTTTGGCCTTAACCATGTCCTGGGACAATGAGTGTCACACAATGTGGAATTAGACTGTGGAAAAGTATTTCTTTTGATCTATTTGTGGTTGCCTCCTTTTATTTTCATTGACTGTTCTTTTGTTCTTGTGTTATGGACAATGCTTCAAAATGGTTGCAATGAACTCTTTCAATTGGCTTGAATCCAGTTTTTTTCTTCTGATTTTTGATTCATGAATTTTTCTGACTTTTTGTCCACAATCTGGGTGACAATAACTGCTGAAATCCCAAATCCATGAGCCGCATTACCCCCACTGAAAGAGGGAGAGCACACATGGCATTCTTTGACTTGATTTTATACTCTAGTTATGGGACCTTCTCCCAATAGATAGAGCAGCAATATTATGGCTCATGCAAGCACAAAACAGTTCAGATGAACATACTAGGACTGACAAGGATCACTTCTGAACTTCTTTTTGGCTTTTGTCAATTGGATGATGGCCTTAATCTTTGAATGTACTTTTTGGTCTGTGTCTGTGTGGGAGAGGTGTCAGAAGAAATCCTTCATGGCTGTTTGTAGAATAATAATAATAACAATTGTTATTATTATGGTGTTATTGCCTAGTGCTAGGTGCTGTACACACTCATAACCAAATGAAGGTCCCTGGCCCAGAGAGTTTGCAATCTAAATATAAAACAAGAGATGGCAAGTGGACAGAACAAACAGAGAGGGAGAGCAGAAGGTAACATGAGATGCCCTTGAACAGTGCGGTAATGCTGTGAGCTTACATGATGTTTTGCATGCAAGGAGCTCAAAGCCCTACACAGATATAAGCATCATTATGCTGGTTATAGAGCTGGAGAGAGGTTCTGAGGCTTGCCAAAGGCAACGTAGCGAGTCAGAGGCATCAGGTTCCTTGAATGAACTGAGCCGATGGCCAACGTCTAGAACTTTAACCCATCCATCCCCTTCTGCCATCGGAAAGCCTGGCTGGGAAGATATACGCTGCCTCTCACCCTCAGCCGGGCCAAACTGGGGCTCAGAAGTAGAGCAAGAATGACTCAATATCAGGGGTGAGGCTCAGCATGAGGCCAACCCTCCTGGAGATTCCCATGAGGGTATCTAGCCTTCATGTTCCCTGTCCTGGGGAAACATAGCAGGAGATGGAGAGATTCCCACTGATCCTGCTGCAGTTTGGGCCAGACCTAGTCTGAGGAACTTGAGGAAAATCAAAAGGGAAACTCTCTCCACTTATCAGTTTCCATTCCCCCAGAAAACCAGGCGGGCCATAAAGCCGACCCTAAATGCTGCACTGGATATCATCTCAACCTTTTTTATACAAGAGACTGGCTTCCTCCACTGTGTCAGGAGATCCCATGGACCGGTGGTTGAGAAACACTGAGCTAGGCTGCAAAATGTAATTAACTCCTTCTTTCCCTGCACTTTCTCCGCGTGCGTTTGAATGTCAAATGACCATGTATTTTGTTTTCTCTTTCCCTTACTTAGGGAGCGAGTTTTCTGGAAGTCCATACAGCCACCCACAATATTCAACATATAATGACTCCTGGAGATTTCCCAACCCTGGATTGCTAGGTGAGTTTTCCTACCTGAGTTTTCTGCAGGAGCAGCTGGCTGGCTGCAGCTGGTGCATGTCCGATAGGTGGCTGTGCACGTCCTCGTGGGATGTTTGGCCAGCCCTTTGTAGCACTGGTGCATGCCCAAGCATGGTAAGTGAGAAGTATCTCCTCGCATAGCCTTGCGTGTCCTTGCTGGATTCCCTCTGACTGCCCGCGAGTGACAGCAATCCTGCTTCAAGATATACTGAGCCTGCATGGGGCCCTATCTCTCTGCTGTCTGTTCTCTGTCCTGCTTACATTGACACACACATTCACACATGCTGCCCCATACCTTGCCCCCATTCATAGACACATGCAAAATTCAGATTTATTATTTTGAGGGCTGCAGGATCCCTTGCATGCAGAATGTGGTATGATCATTGCGCTGTTAAAAAAACACCTATGATTTGTAATCAGTTGAAAATGTTTGTTTCCAAAGTACGATAAATTGCTTATGACCGAATCCAAGAACAGAGCATTGCCTACAAGGTTAGTTTAGCCTGCTCATGAATTTCTACCAATGCCCATTCCTTTCAAACCCCATTCATGTCTGCTTTTTAATTTTGCTTTTGCCACAGATCTGGGCGGGCTTCTGCTACACCTGTGCAAAGTCTCTTCATCTTGAGGGGAATCTCATGAGCCAGTGGTAGCAGATATTCTTGCAGATTCGGGCCCTAATCTACAGAGCAAGCATAATCCATTTTACACTGCTGCATCAAAAATTGGCCCATTTTGACCTTATATACACACTGAACACAGTAATTAGAATTTTCCTGCACAGTTTGCATGGATGAGGTAGGCGAAATACCAATTAATTGTCACCTCTCAAATACAGGAATAGAGAGTGGTAGAGCTGTCCGGATTTATGGACGACAGGTTGATATAGCTGTCCTCCAGCAGAGGAATACTTTTAAATGTTTGTCACTTTTTTCCATTGTTTCTTTTTTGTAAGTAATAGAATCTCTAAGTAATTGAACTACCCAAGCTTTATTCATTGTGATTCTTGTCCTTAAACAAATCCTTTGGGCATAATAGACAGCTCTAGCACCCATGCCATGGATCTATAGAATACTGCCTTATGCAACTAAGGGTCTGTTAGTGCTTCCATCATAAACTAGGGGCCAGATGCTCAGCTGATGTGTTTTGGCATAGCTCCATTGAAGCCAACCAAGCTACATGGATTTAAGTCAATGTAGGATCTAGCCCAGGAATTAACATGTAACTTTGATTTGGATGCATGCATCCACTTTAAGTGAGACTGATAGGAAAGGGAGGGTGTTTTTCTGCAACTCTTTTAAAAGAAAATGACTTGTATTCCTTGAAATGGCCTTGTTCTGTTCATTCCCTCTGAAGCATCTGGCATTAGCCACTGTCGGAACACAGGACATTGGGCTAGATGGACCATTGGTCTGACCCAGTATGGCCATTCTTATGTTCTTATGGTTTTAAATTGTACAATTGTAGCAAAAATTAACAGCAGCTCTTTGCCTCAGCAGGGGTTCACCAAAACTGAGGAGGTGTTCTGTACCCACAGAAAGTTAACAGTAACAAAAAACATTTCAGTTGTAAAGGATGCCATTTGCAAAATCGCTAAGGCTGGATTCTGAACCCCCTATTCATATCGGAAGGGAATTATTTCCCCAAGTGGCCTTATTTACTGATGACATACTGAGGTTTTAATACCTCTTGAAAACGACTGCTGCTTGGGCACCTACAAGTAACGATAACAGCCTGCTTCTCTGGTAATTTCAGGTTGCCTGCTCATATATAGCTATAAATACGAAAGAAATAGTGAGCCGGATTCTGGGCTGGTATAAATCGGTGTGGTGCTCTGAAGCCAATGAAGCTACTCTGATTTGCACCAGGACCCTGTCCCACTGGACAGGACTTGCCTGAGGACCTGCTCCGGTGTCTTGAAAACTTTGCAATTCAATTGAACTGAATCAAAAGACCCCTCTCGTTTCAATCCCTATATTACCGTATCTTCAAAAAATCAGTTCTGAGCAATTTGGAAAATGTTCTGAACAGTGCATTTGTATGATAGACTAGAGAGGCTCGGGAGGGAAGCAGGAGACGCTCAGAGTTTCAGACAAAGAAATCTAAGCTCAAGATTTTTGGAGCCCAATCCTCTGTTCCAAACTTGGGCAAGGCTCCCATTGACTTAACTCTTAGCTCAATGGGAGTAAGGGGCTGGGCCCAAAGTCATGGTTTCATAGACTTATTATTACTTTTATAACAATGTGATCTGGGGAGGAAATGTTGGCTCAGAGTCACCGTCCAAAGTCAGAACTTCCTAATTGGAGTGACTACATTCCTGCTGCAGAGATTTTGCGGGGTTTCTTCTAACTATATAAAGGATGTTTCCACTGTTCTCAAGAGTTTATCTGCACACATAGTATTGCTCTCCCTGGAGACCAACGTTCATGCAGTATCTGATTCAAAGAAGTGGCCCTGACAAAGTTAATCACAACTGGTGCATGCAGTGACACGGCTGGTTTTCCTAAGGTCCCCGCTCCCTGGCTGATATGGCAGTGTACTATCTCAAGCACTTAAAAGAATACCTGCTCAATTAAGCCCCTTAGCTGGCTAGGAAAGAATCAGATCAACAGTTGTTGCAGCAAATTGAGATTTTGCCAGTCCCTAGCACCTCCTTTTCAGAAACAGAAACTTGAAAAAGAGGAGCACTTAATCACAAATGGCAGTGAGAAAGGAAATTTCAGCATGAAAGATCATGGGAGTCAAGTGAGCTAAAACCACAAATGGCCTGAAGGATGGAGCTGATGGCTTCTGGACTTTTACCTCCAAAAATGCATTAACCATGAAGCATGTTAGCTAGTTTCCTGATCTTAGGGTGGCGTTTTACCATTACATGGGGTCTCAGTCATTTGAAATAGCTGATCACATGGCAATACCAATTCTGCACCGGCATCCACACTTGTTCTTTGGGGTTGTTGCTTCCATAACACAGTGCTGTCTACATACACTCCTGGGCTCAGTCCAGTTTTCATACAGTAGCGGTTAATAGTGCGGTTTCCTCATCAGGCTGTTCTGAATGCCATGCTCTCTGCCTCTTGTAACCAAGAAGATGACCAAACTAAAGTAACCTAATCAGAGTGGTTGATGCGTATTTGTTTTCTTCAGTATTTTAAAATCACTGGACAGATGCAGAATCGGCAGAAATGCCAGCACGAGTCATTACCACTGTCTGGGGCCTTCGTGCCCTTCTGTTCTGGATATTCAGCTGCTCATAGTGCTCTTACGCTCTGCATTCAGGTGCTGTGACCAGCAGCATGTGTCCTGCCCTACCAGTTTGCAGGCTTTAGACTCCTAAAAATAAGGACCCAATCCTGCTCCCACTGAAGTCAACAGTTTTTCCAAATGTCTTCTGAGCACAGCTGACATCTTCGTTTTCAATGTTCGGGCAGTCAGTGGTCAGTTCTCAGTGTGTAATGACGTGGAGAGTGGTAATAAGGTTAGGTATCTCCTTCTTTGTTTTCCACTGCAGTGTTAAAACCAGAAAGGCTTGCTGTTATTTGTATGAACACACACACATACTCAGTCACTTAACATTAGTGAGGTCTAGTGAGCCTGCCTGCTTAAAGTCTACTTAACACAAACATGCTAAAAGTGCATAATAGCAACACAGTCTAATGAAGAAAAATGATTCAATTTCATGCTGGTTTGTTGTAATAACTTCTCTACCATTTTCCCTCATTACTTTCGACTTGATGTTGATCACAGCAGATTTTGTTTGATGCACTGTTCCCACTTCTGAACTGATGTGATTTGGGTGCATTGTGAAATGTAAGTGAGTGCGACAGGATTCCCTTTTCGATACACCTGAGCTATCTAGCTGTTGTTACAGGAGACAGGGTCACAAGATTGACGGTATTGGCATGGCTTCATATGAGGTGAAAGGGTTTGGAACCAGTCCATTAGGATTAGACTCGTTTCTTCGGGGGGTCCTATAAAGGATTAGAGTACAAGTGTGTGCCAGAAATGACTGTGTCAAGAAATAAATTGATGATTATATGAATTAGAAAGGAAAAATGACAGAAGAATGGACAAGTTTATTCCAGACGAGAGGGTAATGACAAGGAGAAAGAGTGAATGTTTTGTGATGTGATGTTTTCATTTCTCACTTTAAATCCAGGCCTTTTTGATTTCATCACAGAAACGTGAATTGGAAAAAATCAAACTCACAAGAAATGTGGGCAGCTTCAGAGAAATATTGGCCTTTAATAACCACACAGAGTAAGAAATGTAATGGGGGCAGGAGGAGGCCAGAGGAAAATTGCTTTTCGTTCTTTCAGTCCAGCAAGATTCAGGTGGAATCCTAGCTCCATTGAAGACAAAGTGAGATTTTTCCATTGACTTCAATGGGACCTGGATTTCACCCTCCATTTTTTTTTTTGAGTAATGATCTGTTTTCCCCCTAAAGTTTCTTTCTGTTTTTGCCTTAACATTGTGACCTGCTTGGTTGTTCTGTTGTGGTTTTATTACTCTGACTCTCTGATGAATTTTTTAAAAGCAGAGCTTTCCTGAAGCCCTGCCCTTTGGGACTGTTGGATCTGAAATCCCTGCTGAAGGATGCAGTTGGACGGTTGGGAAATCCTGACTGAGCATCCATTGCTCTGTGTTGTCATGACTTCTCAGTTAATTGTAGGGAGGGGCAACCAGTGCATTTTAAAAAAAGACTTTCTTGAACAATCTCTGGTTTTTTAAATTGATCTTACATTGCAGATGGGTCCAAAGCAAAACCTGGGATCTCAACACCTCTGTGTGTTGGATGCACAGACTTGTCAGAAATAGAATATAGAATCAAACAAAATGAAGATTTTTTGCTTCATCTTAAGTTTATGGGGTTTTTTTCATGTAAAAGATGTAGAACAGAACATTTTTTTCTGTTTAGTTTCTAACTGAAAAAAATTGTTGCAGTTTTTCCAATTTTGTGTTGTTTTTTCCCCACTTTCTCTCACTTTATTTCCCTTTTTAGGAGCAGGGGAGGGGGAGGTAAAACAATAAGGGGAAGTAGGAGGAAAGCCCAACAGCCCCATATCGTTAACCAGAAAAATGAAAAGAATTTTTCACTTCCGTATTTTTAATATAAATGTTCTGACCAAAATAATAATTTTTCATGAAAATTTTCACTTTGACTGAAAAGCCATTTTTCCCCCCAGGTGGGTTTTTTTTTTTTTTTTTTTGGACTAGCGATAATTGGAACTGTTCAAAAATAAGATCTGGCACAATGATCAAACCAGGACTTTCAACACCACTCTGAGGTAGTTCCCCACATGTATTATCTCCATTTTCAAGATGGGGAACCAAGGCTCAGCGAAATTACAGGACTTGTCCATGGTCACAGAGAGACTCTGTGGCAGAAGCAAGAATTAAATGCAGATCTTTGAGACCCAACTCAGTACCTAAGCCAGGACACTCTCATCCCTTCCTTAAAGCAAGTGTCTGCCTGTCATTGCAGTCTTCCACCTGCACGCCAGGGGATTTCCTGCTCTGCGAGATTAATTTCACTGAGTAACGTTGAGCAAAATTCTGCCACCCTCACTTGATCCAACCCCCCAGGGAAGGCAGTAGGAGTTTGGTTTGCAGGAAAATGCCCACTGAGTTTCTACTGAAAAGAAGCACATCTGAATTACATAGTTGGAGACCACTGGAATGTTAGAGGTGACATTGCTGGTAATCTACTGGTCTCCTTGTGGTAGCATTTGTAATGCTGTATGAGAATTTAAAGGATCACTAGAGATACAGGGTGTATTCCTCCTCTTGCCATGCAGGTACAACACTAGTTAACACTCATGAGTTTGAATGCATGAAACGAAGGGAATTAGCTTTTCATGTGTCTCAGTTAAATTCCTTTTAAACATTTCTTCTATACGCAAATTCCCTCCCTCCACCGCATCCTCATAAATCACTTCCTTTCCAGTTGGCATCGCTCCAGCCCATATTGTTGCTCTCCTTTATGAACTCTGAAATGCTATAAAATATCTTGCTTTTCATAAACTTTTTATCTTTTTGAAAAGGTGTTTATCTTCTTCCAAAGCAAACAGCAAATGTTTCCCTACCAGGAATGCTCCTTTCCTTCAGACAGGAATACGTGAGAGACAGCAAGGAGTCAAAACAATCATATGCTTTTCTCCTATTTTTCAGTTTCATAGAATTGAAGGCCAGAAGGGACCATTAGATAATCTAGTTTGATCCCCTGCATAACACAGGCTGTTAATTTTCATCTCAATCCCCTTCTATTTAGCCAAAAGACATAAGTTAAAACCAAAGCATTTCGGTCCTCAGGAGACTAAGTTAAATTCCCTGTGTCACAGGCAGAGATCAGTAGAGACCAAGGTGCAGTCAATTCCCGAGGCCCTTGTGATGGCAGGGAATGGATTAGGTGAGATATGCCCAGATGATCCCCGCTGGTGATGCATGGTCTGTGCAGCAGAGGAAGGCAGCCCCCCCAAATTATCCTAACTTCTCTTCCTAGCTGGGGTTTCTTTCTCTGTAAATATAATCCATATTAATCCTAATCCAGACAAAAATCTCTGGAAGATACGATATAAATCACATACTTTAACCCAAGATATTATTTTTCATATTTCTAACTCACGTGCCTTCCCTTTCCATTTGTTAGCTTGATGCTGCTTCTATCATATACCACGCTCATTCTGAAGTTAGAGTAGTTTGCCTTCTGCTTGCTTTCCATCCAGTACCTCTGCCGGGTTCCCCCGTTCCAGATGGTGTTTCTTTATCTAGGTCCCCTAAGGAGATCGCAGAAATACCTTGTGGACCACAGAGATACTTTCATAAAATGCTCTGAAGAAAGTTCATTATTTACTTCCAGCCCCTTCTGTGAAACTTTGTGGCTAGTGAGACATGATGGAAGGTCTTTCCATTTCGAAATATGTGCTGGTTGCCTCCTATTCAATGTTATATCCAAACCTATATTATCATCAGTGTTGTACAGTTGACGTCGGTAGTTTCCTGGCCCAGGCTCATGTGTTTGAAATATTCATATCTCGCTTATGCCTTGGAACTTTGCAACGTCTCCATGATGCTGACAGTGCCATGTTGATTTTTCCCCACATCTCTTTCTTTAACCATGTCGGCAGCATCCCATTGGACGTCCAAGGCTTGTTAGTCAGCAGTTACATTGCCTCCTCCGTCCAGACCTTGGTGGCACATGCTGGGCGGGGCAGGCATGGCATATTTTAATTTTAAAAGAGTCTGGGAAATTAATTTTAAAACAAATTTGACTCCACCTAGTGACTTCGTATCATAGCCTGTTCTCTCCCCACCCCCTGCCCCGAAACACCCCTCACTTTATTTGCTTTTGTGAGGCTGGGAATAAAAGGATTGGGCCCGATTAGCCTCTCATGATGAAGCAGCATCTCCAGTGACGTCAGTGGATTTCTCCAGCTTTACATGGGGACATCAGATTGAGGCCCATCCTATAGTGGGCTTTCGGGTTCCTTAGCTTAATCACTGTCTTGATGTCATGACATCATTGCTTTGTGCTGAGTGCAGCCAGCGACACAAAGGAATGGATTTAGTTATCTTCTTTTAGCCTTGTGTTCTGTCTTAGTGCCTGCTAAATGTGACCCTTGCTGGCTTGCATAGCCACTGCTACTGCTGGGACATGGAACGTTTGTGGGCGATAGGCCGGGGTCGAGTTCCCCTCTCCATGCAAAGATACCTTCCGGGGAGGGACCACTGAAGACGTTAAATGATCTGTCTATTTGGACACCAGGGAAAGATTAAGTGGGTGATGGGGAATAAACCTCCCCATAGAATAACTTCTTTGCAATGTACCTACATGCGCAATTTTTGAGCTGGACATTCTCTGTTGTGTACGTAGAGCAAGTACAAGTCAGCATAAGGGCAGCAGCCCTCGCTGGGGAAATGAGTCTGAACATGTCCCAGCCTTCCTTCCAACAGCCCAACGCTTCGGATGGCTGACCAGAGTAAGCCTGATCTCTCTCCTGTTCAAGTCAGTGGCAACACTCCCCTTGTAATCAACAGTCCTCTTTCCATTGAGTCCAGGGGATGGGTGTCAAGGAGCTGAGCGCTGACTGTGGGAAACGGCCCCCTGCAGCACTCGTTGGCTTGGAATGAGCAGGAGGCCTTGCCGTCTCCGCCTCGAAGTCCCGAAACAAATGTCCAGACCTTCGCTTCATGATTAGCTCTCCACTTTACGTACAGTCAGCAGTTCCTTTTGTGTCTCTCTCCCTTCGTGGCTAATCCTTCTTCTTTTTTTAAGCATCAGATAATAACTCACTCAATGCAGCATAAGGCCTTATCATATATAGGGCAGCTGAATGTATAGCACGTGACCTGAGAAAGCGTCAGACTGGCACTTTCCTATAAGCAAAGAAAAATGCAAGTATAGATAGCTCAGTGAAAGCGAAAGAAAACTTTAAATGGGCTTATGAAATCTCCCCCCAATTAACACTGTTAAACCATATATACTTTTGCTTTCCTATGGGAACCATGAGTTTCTAGGAGAACAAGCTGTGAGTTTGATTGTGATGAGAAGTCACTTGGATGTTTCCCAGGCGCTGAATTAAAGGGCCTTTTGTTGACTCAATGGTGTCTCAGAAGCAGTAGTGATCCTATAATTATGAGCCTGGCCAATGGGGATGATACAATAATGTGCTTTTGAATATGTGCATATATAAAACCTGTAGCAGAATGGGAGAATTAATTCATTACTGTAACTCATGAATGTGGGCCATATACCTCTTCCGAGTTCTGCGGTGGCAATAAGAAAAGGCCAACAATGGACAGTGTATGTGATTAAAAAATGCCAGCTTCGTTTCTTTTGTGATCACCAGAAAAGGTATTTGGAAGAAGATTTGGGGACCTGTCAGGATCTTTTTAATGGTCATTGCACTTATTCTTTGTGTTGCCGGCACTGGGTGAACACATTGAATTAGAAATGTAGAAATGAGCAAAAGAAATGCCATTTTTTAAAAAACCCTGACTGGCAGCATTATTTATTCATCTCTGCTGGTGCTCACATAGAGAGAGCTCAAATGAAATTAATCGGGAACATCTTGAGCTACAACGTGTAACACATCAGTTCTACCTTGGAACGTGGAAAGATGTAAAACATAATTAGCCACAAGAGACTCGGTGACTGAACTCGGGATTGAACGCACAAGTGCTACTGCATGGCTGATTCAGCTCTCCCTCTTCCTGAGACGGTTATCTTCTTGTATGTGTCTCACCGTTGGGTTATAATGGAGCTTGCCTATAATACGGATTTGTGCTCTCCTAACTCCAGACCCTTTATGGAACAAAGATGGCTTCCATTTCTTGTCATCTGACCTTTTACATTGTTTGAGACTTAAAGCTATACTAGCAGTAAATTTAAGCTAGCTGAAAATGCAGTGTTTTCCTCCGCTCCCTCAAGGGTTCAGTCTTCTGCTCTTCTGAGGTGAAAATATGATCACCACAGCCCAAATCCTGCATGTGCTGTACTTTAAATGAGAAAACAGTCTTGCAGCTGCATCCATCTCCGCAGAGTTGGGACCCTAGTCCTGCGATGCAGCTCATCTTGCTCAAACCCATAGTATCATCTGCCCCACATCCTTTGAAGCAGCTTTGCCAGTCACAAATGGTGGTACAGGTGGGCTGTGTAATGAGGACTATTGCATTACAGAGAAGCTCAATCCAATGTCCCATAATCAAACTCTCAGCTAACCTAGCAGTTGTCACGCTGTAGCTGCCCTACCAAGAATTAGTTGTAGGCAAGTGACATGGCACCTGGTTCTTGAGAGATGCTCAGCCCAAATATTTCATGCCCTGATGGGGGTGAGATCATTCTACAGAAGTTTCTTCCCCCCATTGGGATTGCACACTCAGACTCAATGGTGCAAGGGTAATTGATCCCAGGACTGTTCCTTGCGCAGGCATTTCACTGAGGCATGTTGATGTAGCACCATTTTTGTGGACCTGCCGATGCCAAGGCAGCTTGGACATGGGCGGTTGTCACTGGTGAAGAAGTCTGAGTTGAGTTCCTGGCATGCAGGAGGCAGGAAAACACAAGGCAGTGGCATGGACATTGGTGTGTTAGTAGAGAAGTGTCTAGAGGAGCCTCTTGCTCTGACGAAAGGCCAACCCTCCTTTGAGAATGTGGCTAAACTGCTTGAGCCCAGGAAGGTTAGTAGGAGAGTTAGGGTAACATTGGACACTCTGTGTTGGCTCCAAAGCATGGAAGTATTGTCTGTAAATTGGGGACCATGGTACTTGGTGACCACAGACAGTGCACACCAAAAGTTAACAAATCACCGTGCCCTGACAGATTCTGATTCTCTTTTAGGCTCCATTTGCTAGTGCGCACTCAGTCACACAGCACGCACTTCCCTGGGCTGCTGTGCCAAGACATTTGCCAGTAACAGCAGCAGCATGGCTGAAACTTACCATTCAGTAGGGCCGCATGCAGGAGTGTGCCCGGAGAGAAAAGGGAGTGAGGAAGGAATGGGGGTGGGCTTGAGCATGATTGGTGGCGTTGCTGTAAGCCCTGCACACAGTATTCCTGGAAACAGCAACAGGGGAGCCAGAAAACCTGCAGGATTCTTTTAATAAATGACTTATTTCAAAATATAATTAATGAACGGGCGCTCGATCCAGAAACTGGATATTCTCAGATGAGTTGTTTCACAGACCAAACCAAACTCATGAGGATATTGTCCTTGGAGCCCCAAATGGATCTTTCTCATCCTAGTAAAAAAGGCAGCATTACCAACGAGTACGAGTCTAAAATCAAAAAAGAAATAGAGTGTTGGAAGAGAGAACCCAAGTTCAGCAGAGACCAGATTGGGAGAATGGAAAGAAAACCACCATCTGTAAGAATGACAGTTTGAGCTAAATTCAAATGACTTTGCGTATCCTTTCAGCAAATAGGGATGCACTTGTAGTGTGCTGGTATCAGGGCTTGGCCTTTTAGAACACAGTCTAGTGTAGATGTTTGAATCCCCTTTCGCCAAATCTTAGCTGGTGGAATCCCTGTGCCAGAGATGGTGAGCTGCTAGGTGACCTTGGACAAATCCCTTTGTGTATCTGTTCCCCCCCCGTACAATGGGGATAATAGCATTGCCTATCTCGCAGGAGCGTGTGAGCGTACCTATGTTTCAATCTGTGGTCAGGCAGTATGGTAACGGGAGCAACTGAAGCACCGAACCCAGATCCAGGTGAAATGAGCGGCACTATTTCAGGTCAACAGGGTGGTGCCAGGGTGGTGGGCGCCGGGTGAAGGAGATCTTCTGTGTGAAGGGAAGGAACAGCCCCAAGATCTCCTGCAGGACCTGCGTCCCATGGGCTTGGAAGACGGGGTTTCCCTGCGGGCTTGGGTGGAAGGAAGCATGCTGTGAAATGCACTGCTTTGTTTGACTCCCCTCCATTTGCCCTGGCTCAGCACATGTTCTGGTGCTTGACCGTGCTCACCATCGGTGTTGATGTTATTATTCATTTGTATTACAGTAGCTCCTAGGACCCCATTGCGCTGAGCGTTGCATAACACAGGGCAAAGTGATGGCTGCTGCCCGAACGAGCTGACAATCCAAGCATAAGACAAGAGCCAGCGGGTGGATACAGACAGACAGGGAGAGCTCTAGGAAACGAGATGGGATTGGTCATGCTAAATGTAGCAGCATAGAAGCAGCAGTGTGGGCAGCGGGGTATACCTACGGCCTTGGACAGAGTTGTACTCAGACAGCTAGTACATGCCACTGCCTGGGCTGCCGCACTGATACGTCTGTTCTGAGTGTGTGGTAGCTCAATCAAAGCCAGCTCCTGTACGTCTGCCTGAGCTGAGAACTACACCTTCAGCTCCTGTGTAGACCTACCTGAGAGTCCAGACCTCTTCCGAAAGGCACTGGCTTAGCCTCCAAAGCTGTCATTGGCTCAGAGACTTTGACTGGCGCCTCTTCCCTGCTGTGTTACTGAGGAAGGAAGGAAAGAGCTCGCCAGGCTCCCCGCATGCCCTGTCTGGTCCTCAGAATCAGACGCCTTCCTCTCTTTGTACGTTCAGGCTCCTGAAAGTCACGCCTTTTCCCAGGATGCTACATGCTGGCTTCAGAGGTCACAGCACCAGCCTCCCAAGCGCCATGCAGCTTTGTAAATTTCAGCGAAACTCGGGGAATTCAGTTGCAAAGTTCAGTGCTGAGGCAAAGCTAACTGCAGAATGTCTTGCATTTCTGATGTGGACAGCCGTGCGAGTCACAGCACAGTATGCAGGAGTGTGTGTGTGGGCGGGGTGGCGGCGTGCAAGTGTAGGGGGGAGCATGAATGTTTTCAATCCCTTTTTACTGTATTTGTACAGGTGTTCTGAGCACCTGCAGCTCCAGCTGAAGTCACGGGGGCTCAGCACCTTTCTAGCAAGCCTAGCACAGGCCCATGTGATGGGCTAGGAGCAATCACCATCTTGGGTGACTCACTGCTAATGGGCTGTGAGGACCTTTGTTCAAGCCTCGGGTCTGGTAATGCACATGGTGCGCCTGCTGACTGGGGACTTGCCTGATTCGTTAGACCTGCAGAATTTGAGACCAAGACGAAGCCACTTTGAAAATTAGACCTTTTAAATCTATTTCTCATACTCTAGCGGGGTTGGTCATCCTTATGTTCTGTTGTGTTACCTAATAGTTGATCCTGTCTAGACACAAATACTTAAAAAGTAACACACACCTACAGTCAATCAAAAATATTTAGATTCCACCTGGCTCTGGAAGGATGATCCAATCCAGCAATGCTCAATTCTAAGGGGGCAGAAAACAATCAGTAATATTTTGCAAATTCCAGGGTTTGATTTGATTCAGACATAGTCAAGCCCTTCAACATTCCTGAATTTGCAAAGTTTTGAAACTTGCTTGCTCGGTGCAACATAATGGTCTGGTGTATCACTTTGCCAAAAAAAAAAAAAAGCTAACATCATTCTGAGATGTATTAGCAAGAGTGTTGTAAGCAAGACACAAGAAGTACTTCTTCCACTCTACTCTGCACTGGTTAGGCCTCAACAAGAGTATTGTGTCCACTTCTGGGTGTCACATTTCAGGAAAGATGTGGACAAATTGAGGAAAGTCCAAAGAAGAGCAACAAAAATGATTAAAAGTCTACAAAACCAGACCTATGAGAAAAGGTTGAAAAATTTGGGTTTGTTTAATCTGGAGAAAAGACTGAAGGGGGACATGATAATAGTTTTCAAGTACATAAAAGGTTGTTACAAGGAAGAGGGAGATATATTGTTCTTGTAAACCTCTATAGGACAAGAAGCAACGGGCTTAAATTTCAGCAAGGGCGGTTTAGGCTGGACATTAGGAAAAACTTCCTAGCTCTCAGGTTAGTTAAGCAGTGA
The DNA here is from genome assembly GCA_007922155.1 of Mesoclemmys tuberculata. NCBI lineage: Eukaryota > Metazoa > Chordata > Testudines > Chelidae > Mesoclemmys > Mesoclemmys tuberculata. The sequence goes on along the minus strand of ML675650.1, from coordinate 4,051,982 downwards.
AATAAATTGCCCAGGAAGGTTGTGGAATCTCCATCATTAGGATTTTTAAGAGCAGGTTAGAGAAACACCTGTCAGAGATGGTCTAGATATTACTTAGTCCTGCCATGAGTGCAGGGGATTGGACTAGATGACCTCCCGAGGTCCCTTCCAGCCCTACGATTCAGGTGGATATGTGTATTCAGTGCTGAGTGCATGTATTCAATCGAAAACTAGCACACTGGATGAAGATCTCATGTATTGGATCCACTAAGGACTTGAGTGACCAATTTCAAAGCTCAGACACTCAATATCAATATCAAGTACTTAGCAGATAACGCATTATTCACTTGTGACAGTTTTAAAATGTTTTCTAATCCCGAACAGATTCACAAATGGCAGGGAAGGTTCACAAATACTTCATGGAACCGTCTCCAAATTTGCTGAATACTCCTCAATCAGATCTAATCCAGACAAACGCTTTGGTGCTGCAAAGGGATCTGATAGCATGGATCCATTTAACTCTTGGGAACCTTCACTGGGACTCTTCATGGCCTTACTGGTCTGGGCTTGCAGATCTTTTTGCAGGATGAGAGCCAGCGATACCCAAAGGACAGCAAAAATGTGAAGTGCAGTTTTGACCTGTGTGATGCTCATGGCCATCTTCTCTCTTCCAGGCTCTCCTTACTATTACAGTGCGGCCGCCCGAGGAGCAGCCCCCCCAGCAGCTGCCGCCGCCTATGACCGCCACTGACCAAGGAGCCTGGAACTCAAGCATTACTAAACATATCATTCAGGCCGATGGCGTCCGATTCACCTACAAATACTCATGCAAATCAGGCTGCCAGGAAGGAAGACGAACGTATCCAGTAGGAACCTGCTGGTTGAAATTTTACTCTTTAAACTGGGTGAACGAGTTAGGGTTATTATTATTTTTTAAATCAATGAAATTCTGGTGATATTAACTGGGGTCTCACACAAAACAAAGGAATGGGAGAAACCAGTTCTGCTGACATTCCACCTCGTTCGAAAGGTACAGTAGCTGCGTACACACAGCCTGCTGGCTACCGATCTTACTGCCACTGGCGCTCTCAGCTGTGCCTGGGTCCGGAAACAGTTCTGACCTTGAGCAGTCCAACTTGGGATGTCTCTCTTAATGTGCATTGACACAGGCGGTGTGACTCAACATGGACTGTCTGGCTTTTTTTTTTTTTTTTTTTTTTTGGTAAAGAAGGCTTGGTCTGCTCTATTTCCACAGCACCAATGTAAATAACTTGCTTCTTTGTGTTACTATGAGAGTGGCTTAGCGTAAACAGCAACATGGTACAAATGATGAACTCAAAATGCATCTGAAAATGTGTTTTGAAACCGGTGCACTGATTCAAAGAATTCAGTCAGCTTTAACCAACTTTGAACCAGGTTAACGTTCGTTGTGACTATATTTGGGGCTGGTGTTATTTCTATATTCAGCATCATATCTGACAGTCATGTGTGAACGTGCTGTGAGCTGGCATGGAACATGTGAGCAACTGGAAGACATGGGCAGTGTGTGACATTTTACTGCTAACTATTAATTTATGTTTCTTTGTCATTATAACTAGCACTGAAACAAATTCTCTGCTTTCAAGTTAAACCGCATCAGAGAAGGAATTCCTAATTAATAACCAACACCTTATGTACATCTAAATAGATGACATGCGAACACCCAATTATTTCTATTTTGTAAAGAAATGAGAAAACTCCTAAGGTGATGATTTTTCAAATTGATATCTCAAACAGGATTACATTCTGGGCAGCCAGGCACACTGAAATATACAAACCTTGCTTTACAAATCAAATGGATGGGGGGGAACACACACATTTTGGGATACCCATATGTTTAAATGAAGACATTTCTCAGTCATTCTTTGTACACAGAGGGCTACAGTAAATCCATCCCATTGGAGTCCATAAAGTTACACTGGGGATAAAAGTTGGCCCATTAATTATGTATATTCTCCCTCCCTCTCAAAGAGAGAGAACATTAATAGGCCAAGTGACATTTTGTTCAATGTTCTCTACTTCCCAGAGCTAATGGACAGAAGAGGGCAGCTTACAAATGATTGGTTAAGCTAGAACATCAATCACCACCAATTCTATGGAACCATATCAACTAGTCATTTTTTCCCAAAGGAACAGCACTCTTTAATGCTGGGTTTTTAACTATATAATCAGCAAACGTCTCATCAGCACAAAGGAAAAATAAGAGCAGTGTTATGGGCTCAGGATCTGCCCCATAGCCTTGGGCAATGCTGCCATAATTAATGTGAAAGGGACAAATTCTACCATCCTTATACTGGGGAGTACTTAAACATGGTAGTAATCCCATGTGAGTCCATGAAGAAGGGTCTAGTCCAAAATATGTTTCCTCCAAGTGGACAATTGAAGTACAAATATTATTTCTTCTTTTTTGAGTATTTCAGGCTGGTGACTTTTTAATTACCATTTTACTTTTGTGCTGCTTATCCGGAATGGATGTCATCAAATCCAACGGTAGCAGCTCAGTCAGATATGGTCCAGGTATGGTCCTTCCAAAACTTTGGTACAATATTTAATAGGTCTTCTGATCCGAGTCTGAAGCAAAGATGTCTCTAGTTTCCAAGGCAGATAGTCCCTAACTGGAGCTGTGTTCCTGCCCAGGCCTTTAGTCTAATAAATACCCACAAACCCACTGATTAAGTAGCCATTATTTTTCTTTTTTTGACAATTAATGGTTGATAAACATTATTCAGTTTAAAAAGATACATAACTGTGTGTGAGGCTTCTTCATTTAAGCAAGCAGTAGTCTTCTCCCTGGAGTCATTTTCCCTAAAAACATCCTTTGAGTTCTCACTAAATGTTGGATTGTCTTTCACACTCTGGCAGGAGGGCTGTAAAGGGAATTTCCTCTCTCCCGGAGAAAGGTTACTTAAAATCCCTTCCTGGTTTCATTGATTGGCATGTGCACCAACCTGCATGCACCATGGGCCTTCTGGAACTTTAGGCGATTTCAGTTGCCCAGCCAGAAAATAGGTTATCTGCTAATATACAATTGCAAAGTATCATGGTTGAGGCCTCATAATTAAGGCTGAGTTCAGTTAGGCAGGTGTATGTCCAGAGAAATCTCATGATCAGACAAGAGGCTTACAAGTTTTCTTTCTCTCTTTACAGTACCCAGGCTACATGTGAATGGTTGCTCCCCTTCTGAGTTAAATAGTTATATGCAGTGGTGGTTTAGCCGTGTTGGTCCTAGGATGTTAGAAAGACAAGGTGGGTGAGGTAACATCTTTTATTGGAGCAACTTCTGATGGCGAGAGAGATGAGCTTTCCAGTTTCCACAGAGCTCTTCTTCAGGTCTGGGAAACTAACTCAATGTCACTGCTAAATACTAGGTGGAACAGATTGTCATAAACAGTCATAGTGATGAAGGAAAAGAAACATGCACCATGGATTAAGTTCACCCCTGGACAGAGGATCAGCCTGAGGACTAGAAGCTATATTTTGAGGGTATAAGTGGCACTAGACCGCAGGCTGGCTCTCTGCTTTGGGGTGAGTTTCAGCGACTGTACACACTACCTGGCAGACACATGGTTTATTTATTTCATAAGAGTGAAGCATCTTGTAATGTTTAGACTAGTTTTGATTTTGTGAGAAGAATAAACGTTAGGCCACTGGACGTTTGCCTCAGCTGGCATGAGCGGGCTCAGTCTGGAAATATTTTTAGTTATGCTAATGACAAAATAAAGGTATATTGCTAGCACGCTTGGTAAATGTCATCCTGTGGATGTGCATCAGCCTGTACGATACACGGAGATACACAGGGCCAAGCCCTGCTCGTCTTAGTCAGTTAAACAGTCCATTTAAATCCAATGGGACTATTTCTCACATGAGTTGAGTAAATATGATGTAGCTCATAACCTGTGCAGACCCTCCTCCTAGAAAATAAATACATTGCTACTATTGGCTGCCTTTGAGCATACTAAGGGTGGGATTCACAAAACCACTTGGAAGATCTGGACACCTCATTTCCCTTCATTTGAATGGGAAATCAAAACTTTTGAGAATTAGAGATTGATAATAGATGGCTTTCTGGGCATCGTCAAAAGTTACCTCCTGCAATTCTTTTCCCATATGCCTGTTGTCCGTTTTGTTGGTGTGTTTTTTTTCCCGTGTTCATTTTCTAAGTGTCACTGAGCACGATGTTGTATTATTCCCCTACCTGTATGAGCTACTGCTCACCACCATGGGTTTGCTGGGCCATAACTCAAACTAGAAAAATCATCTGGCTGTCTTTACAGGTATTAATGAACTAACAATAAACCCAAGTGTATGTGTGATAGAAGCACACATGTGTACCATGCTACATGTGCCCCCCCCATAGTTCACCATCATTATAATCCAATCTCTGTGTAACAACACAAATTTGCAGTCAGTGTTACCACCTGACTGATGACCTGGCTCTGGGAGATAGTTTGGAATTCCAGTGGAAATCTGAGGTGCCTCATGAACATGCTGAATGTTGAGCAGGGAGTGGATTTCTTTTGTCGCAGTTGGGAACTAAACAAGTCAGCTTAGATGCTTCCCAGAAATCACATCCGCATTATAAAGCAGTTTTTAAAACTACATGTGGGGATTAAAAATATATTGGTAAAATGCTCAGTGTGTAGAAATTCCACTAGTTCCATTGCCTTTTGTGCATTCATCCCAGCTGAGCATCTGTCGGGGACAGAAGCATAGCCCATGTGTCACACCGTCTGGTAACGAAGTGTGGATAAGAACCCACGTTCCTTTCTCCACACAGGTTTTTATAAGGTGTGCAAGACTTGGCCCACTGAGCGCTTGGGTCGTGCCTTGCTGCTTTTTAATGTAGTTCTGTTACCAAGAAGAGGACCTGAGACCAGAGAGAGGGCTCTCAGAGGGACGCTTTTGATCATGAAGGCTCAATGCATATGGGTGATGTGCTGTACATCTCTGTGGTAGTGATGGGTGACTCGCAAAAGATTTGGCGGTTTGGCTCTGTTTTGATAAGCCCTATGAAGTGTGGATGCTTATCTGAAGCTTACTCAATTCTTTTGAGGTTTCATCCATCTTTCCCTTTTCCTCCCGCCATCCTGCCTGCCTCCCAAGCTCTAATTCAGCCTCCCCTTGCTTCACCCAGCCAGCTTCCATCTCTGCATGCTCCCCTCCATTCAGACACGCTCTAAGGCTGGCTGTGCACTCTGGAGCATGTTGGAGCTGGCGGGGAAGCCTCGGCGCACGCAGGCCTTGAAGGTAGGGGCAGCCTGGTAAATTAGCAGACCTTTTGGGTCTTGGAAGGTAGAGGACGAGGGCGGAGTTGTGAACGAGTGAGCTGTGTTGGCATTATGAGAGGACAGGAAACCTCCACAGGGGCTTTAGAGCCTATTCATTGGTTGTAGTGACGGCTGTTGGGTAAGGCAGAAGATGAGGCCAGGGAAATGCTGGGAGTTTGAGAGCAGAATAGGGATCCTGTTTGGGGATAGAGAGATGGATTTAGGGGACTCCTTCATGTGAATAGCTTGCGTTGGTTTCTCTGTAACCAACGTGCATACACACACTATACAGAAGGGACCACATCCTGCTCACAGTCATATCCATGCAGCCCCAGTGATCAGGGCCTGAGACCAGAATGTGTCCCAATAGACGTTTTATTCCTCCAGTGCCTACCATGCCATGCACTGGAAGTGTTTCCCGCCCTCCACCCTCACTGAAATCAGACCCGTAATGTTACTGCAATTCAGTGTTTCCCAGCCTGTAGAGCATGGCCCACAGGGGGTGGCGAAAGGTGGATGGATAATGAGCTGTTGAAAAAAGATGCCGTGGAAGCACAGTTCCTAGGCTACACGCAAGCTAGAATCTGGCAACTACGTAATAGGCATAAAAGGCAGACTGGTGTCCAAAAAAGAAACAGACAGACAGACAGAAAATGCTGCTCCACGCCCAAACCAGCTAGTGTCGAGGAGATGCTTTGTAGGATTCATTAGGAATATGACCATACGTGGGCCACTGAAACAGAGAGCAGGACGACGGACGCCAAATTGCCGAGGATCAGTTTGCAGTGGTTCGGCCGAGTCAGTGTAATTACAAATGTGCTATCGTAAGGGCCTCGGTTCCTCTTGGCGGGTGTGGTCAGGATCAGGTCCTGATCCTCATTACATTGTGCCATAATCAGCACTGAAACAGGAGCCGCTTGCGCCAGCACCCCAGAGTCCATGGCAGAGCGCCCAGGGACACTGGAGACAGCAGATCCTGGCAGATTCGCCTGCGCTCCTTAGGGCTAGCCCGTAAATGCGCACATGGCCAGCCCTATGACACGATCAGCCTCCGACTGTACTAGGGCTTCCGCTTAAGCTTACTCATGTGAACGAGGAGTTTGCAGAAGTGGGTCCTTAATTTGCTAAACTGGTGTCTTTGCCTTAAGCAAAGGGCTCTAGGCACAGCATCTTCAGCGCTCCCCTGCCTGCAGCTGAGCTGTGTGTTTTCCACAGGGGGGTGATGAGGAAGACAGGGGCTGGCCAGTCTATCTCTGCATGAGTGGGAGAGAGAGGCTGGGGCGACCAGCTCCGCGAGGGGGAATATGATTTCCCCGAGCTCCAGCTTCTGGCCTGGCTGTGGGAGCTGGCCTCAGGGGAAGAGGAAGAGCAGGGTGGCATGGTCCCATGAGAGAGCAGGAGGAGCAGGGGACAGGGCCAGAGTTCCAGCTATCGTGCAGGGCCCCAAATTGGCCCGGGCCCTGTTGGCCTGTGCAGTAATTGGCCACTGTTTAGCTGTTCCTAGAACACTGGCACCCTGAGGCACGTGCCAACCGTGCCTAACTGGAAATCCGGCCCTGGCCTGAAGTAGATAAGAACTGCTGCACTAAGGGATTGTCCGAATCCTTGCACAAATCAGACACTGTTCCCTATGCTGGGAATCAATCTACAGCTGACAGAAGCGTTTGGGATACCTTTAATACAAATTTTGGAAACAGCATGGAACCTCATCCTGGGTAAACTTGCTGTGTCCTCTACAGTATCTTGCCCCTTTCTCCTTCTACAAAAATATCCTGATAATTTCCATCCCCTTGCTCCAAAATGTATATGAGATTCACAGCTGTGGCCGTTAGCTGTCAAACCAGAAAATGGGCTCTGGAATTACGGCAGTCAAAGTGGGTGCGGGTGTTTTATTCGGAGACACCTGGGTGGTGGGAGAATTCGCTGGTCTTCGTGGGGACTGCACGCTGCGGGTGTGATGCTGAATTGTTTCAGGCACGGCGCTCAATAAGGAAGCTTAAATTTAAAAATCAAAATGAGGCTTGCACCCGGAAAGTGGTTGGGTTGAGAAAATAAATCTGATTGATGGCGGGGTTTTATGGGCAAATGCACATTGGGACATATATTCTTCCTTGCTGTAGAGGTAGGATTCCCCAGACACTAATGGGAGTTATGCCCATGCATTCAGGAGAGAATAGATCAGCCCAGTTTGCTCATTTCAGGGGCCACTGGGTATTGGGCCCTCTTTGCTCACATTCTTGTCAGATGTTCTGCCATATCCCTGCTGTTAGCTGAAAGCACCATTCCCAATCTGTGACCATTTTTTTATTTACCCATTGTGCGTTTCCCTTGGCGTTGAGAAGAAAAGAAGCCATGTAATGGGCTCTCTTATTTTCAAGCACGAATACCCGGCGTTTCATTATAACTGAGATAACTCAGGGGATCGGTTCCCAAGTCAGATCTGAGTTACTGTGTCCACACTGGTGCTGTGTTTCCCTATGTATGCCTCTGGGACTTCTAGGAGCATAGCCCATGCTTCGTAGCACTGCCCTAAGATGAGCCGCTCCGGGATTCTTTCCCACATAGGAGAATTTGTCTGTCCTTCTGGGCGCATGAGGAAAATGGTGGGAAATCACTGGAGAATTATCAGCACTGAGTGAGTTAGCCAGAGTCCTAACTGCAAAGTAGTTGGGTTATAAACCCGAGTCCATGTGGCCCACAGGCTGTGGCTTATAGCTAGCCTGAGCTGAAAGCACTACCACACTCAGATGGAGGTGTCTGTGTGTGGCCAGGGGCCAGGTTAGAGGCAACACCTGGCTAAGAGCCCAAATTAACTCGGCAGTGAAGACAAACCCTATTTTATTGTATTTGTGGAGGTGAAGGGCTAAATATTCCAGCCTATCAATAGCCAGTTAATTGCTATAAATCTTATCCCCCACATCCACTTCAAAATGCAGCACAAGAAATAAAATCAAAGGGTTCAAACCCATTCAGTATACAGCTCTGCTGTTGGAGTTAATATAACTTGACATGGCAGCACCGAATGAAATACACCATCAAAGACATGCTTGACACCAGAAACACTCACATTTTAGTCTCTGCTGGCTCAGTTGTCAACTCTTGCTGTGATCTTTGCTGATTAGCCCTCTGCAAAGAGAAATGTGTGTATGGTGCTTCAGAACGAGAGTCAGAGGGACGATGTTTTGCAGGACACACTGAGAACGAGAGTGCGAGAATGTGTGTGTATATGTACATTTGTTTCTGCATTCCATGTATCTTCATGGTTATCACTACGGGGCTGATCCAAAGTCTATTGAAATAAGTGGGCATCTTTCCATTGACCTCAGTGGGCGCTGGATTAGGCCTGATGTTCCCACACTTTTCCACTCTGCCTTGTAAAGTGAGACAGGGAAATGACTAGTGAGCATTTATTTAGCTCTTTCTTTTGTTTTGCTCAGCCTTGTACTGGAAAAATCTCTGTCCTGGTTTTTCACTTTCTAGTGGCCTTTGTACATTCTGAAATTACAAAAATGCGTTCCATTAAAAATGGAATTCTTTTCCAAGAAAAACCACTGTTTGTTTTTTCTTAGCGACAGACTACTTTGTATTAGGGACTTCCAGCATCAACAAATGCATATCTATTGTATCCACCAAAGTCTGTGATGCCTGCATAGAAGCTTACTTGTTAAAATAAAATAAATTAAAAACTGGAAAAAAAACATACAAACAAGAAAAAAATTAACTAACAACGCCCCATAAAATAACAATTAAATTGCCTTTGAAAGTAGGAGATGTCTGTCTCCACACAGATAAAAAAATGCTTCTTAAAATGTGTGTTTTGTATTCTTTTTTTCTAGTAGGAAAAGAACTGACTTGAAATCTTGGTGTTTTTTCCTTAGTGCTGTGTGTTGCTTTTGTGTGTTATAATATTTGAATGTAATTACAGCAGTGCCAATTTGCCAAAGATGTCGAACATATTTTTGGGTTTTCAGTTTGGGGGTTATTTTGCATATTGATGGGGAAGATGTGATGGGAAAGGTGGGTGAGGTATTAGACAAAAGGACGGGATGTTTTTAAGTTTAATTTTTTCGTTTGGATTTTTCTTTTCTTTTTTTTTTTCTTGTCAATACTGGAATTTGTGATTTTATTCTAAGTTAAATGGTTGACTGCAACACTTTTATTTTTTAGATTAGTTGACGAAACATGCAATAAGATTGGCGTAGTTTCAATATCTGTGTGTCTTTTCATGAGAGTGACTGTTACTTGTGAACATTTGATTTTATGTAACCTTTATGTGAGATAATTATTTGTAAATATTTACCATAATTTTATTGGTTCCTAAAATAAAAGTAATTTTTTTAAGTTCAAAGAATCTGATTTCACTTTTGTTTTCAACTTAGGCTCACTTGACACAAGTTTAGAACAGCTTAGACAAAACCCCATCAGGGATGGTGTAGGTCTAGACCTGGTGAGTGATACCTTACCCTATAAGCAATCCTATTGATTTCACACCAGCTGATTTCAGTTAAACTGCTCACAGATGCCTTGATCCTGCAAGATGCTGAGTACTCTTGTCCAAGTCCAACAAAGGATCCAAACACATACTTTACTTTAAGCTCATGGATGCAGTCCTGGTCCTGTTACAGTCAAAGGCAAAACACCACAAGGACGACAAGTGGAAGGTGAGACTCAGTGTACATGGGAGTACTTGAATCTGGCAGCAAAGTAACTCAGAAGTAGATGTGCCAAAGTTATTATCCATGCAGTTAAATGAGAGGCCGAGCCTTGAGACCCACTTCCCATGCCGCTGGCCTCCCAACCCCTGGCTTGTATGTGACACGGGACCCTGTGGGGATCAGTTCATAAATAGCTATAGTTCCCCCTGGATAGCCTCTCCCTTTCCTGGCCTCCCGTGCAGCAGAATTGCAGTCTCTCTGCTGCATTAGGGGCTTTCTGTAGCCTCCAGGATTTCCCCATTGCTGGGCCTGATGCTACAAAGAGTTTGGCACGTGTGTAGCTGCAATTGTGAGCCTGGCCTGCATTGAGCACAAGCCTATAGGCTCCCCTGGGGTTTTCAGCCTCTTGTGTTACATGAGTCCATGCTCTTTATGCACCAGGGAACATATCTGTCCTTTTGTCGTGCTAGACAGCCACGCTGCAGTCTGATCTGTTTCAGAGGTGGTGTGTAGCCAACACAGCAGGGAGGGAAAGAGGATTCTGAGTCACAATTCTCTCTCTGCTCCCTTTGCCTCAATGTTAAGTTGCCTGTTTACTAGTTGGTATGCTGGCTGGTGTGTTGAAGGACTAGAGCCAAGTGTTCACCTGTTTCCACCGCAGCCTGTCGCCTCCCCACCCAGCAGGTGGAATGATCACCTTGCTGAAGCCCACTTGTCACAATGGAAGCCGCTGGAAATTCAGCCCAGGCAGGAGACATCTTCTAGCCTGAGTCTTCCCATGCAGGTATATAGGGCCAAGGAGAATCTTGCCCATTGTTTGGCCTGAAGGTTATGATGTGGGTACTTATTTATCCATAAAGTCTCATTTGCTACCACTACGGGGAAGTTGAGATGCATGAGCTATATCATGACCTAGAGAACTGCGACACTTAATTTCCAAGTCTGGTTATCAGTAGTTGCGTCTGATGTTATCTCCTTCACAAAGCTCTGCAGGCCACTGAGATGCCTATTTCTGACCATAATTTTTATCCCTCATCTATATCTCTGTCATGCAAACTGTTGAGTGGAGGAGTGCATCTCTTCTTCTGTGTTCAGTCGGATGCCTTTCCTCGTAAAACCTCCCGTACTCCGGCTGTGAAGTGTCTTCTCAAACTGTTGGAGGCACTGCTGTGGATGAAGACTTGACAAAGTTTCAGTGTGACGGTCAGAGGATCTTTCTTTCCCATTAGGTGTTAGGCCCCATACTGCTTCATTTAATATGGATGCCCTTCAAACATGCAAATACATCTTTAGTATCAGTCTCCGTACAAATGGCCATTGTCTAATATGCCCTGGGACTGTCAGTTAAACTTTCCATGAATAGGAAATGAAGGCCACTGTTTAAACATAGGAAAATATTTTTCCTTCAGCAGACAAGGGCGATACACAGTCCAGCAGGGTCTGTCAGGGGCAGTGCTGAATGGAGAGCTAGGAAATACCATAATTTATCAAACTAGTGGTCCATCTAGACAGGATCTGTGCTGTTACCAACAATGGCAGCTGCATCTAGCGCCATGGAAGGAAAAAGCTCTGCAGTACGCAATGATGGGAGAATAAAAGAACCCCCCAAAAGTGGATACCTCCCCCCTAGTTGTTTTCATAGCTCTGGCACTTCTGCAAATATGGTCATAGGTAAAGCTTGTTGGAAAGTGGAATTTCTGTTCTGGCATTTCAATATTTGTTTTTGTTCCAAACTGGAATAAGAAGGTGAAGTTTTGAATTTCCCATCGAATGAACAGTCCCCAGAAAGTCACTGCAGAATCAGCAAAATGTTTCACTGTGATAACATCAACACACTATAATATAATGCAAATTCTTGTATAAGTAATATTAAATGCAATGTAGTAGATTAAATGTAATATAGTACGCGTTACCTGTAACACATTATATGTAAGATCACATATTCTATGATACATATATAACGTTAAATGTAATATGTTAATTAAAGGTGAAATTAAAATGTTAAATTAATATGTTAATTAAAGGTGAAATTAAACCACCCTTAGCCTTTCCATGTATTTAACATTCCCAGTATGAAATGAGAAAAGCAAATGATGTTTTCACTTTTTCTCATAAAAAAGGCTGTCAAAATTGACATGTTCCCACAAAGCTGCATTTTCCAAGGGAAAGCAATTCTGTCGCATGTCTTTATTATTAGTGCTAGTTACAAGTCAATGGCAATCATTGTTTGGAATAATGTCATGTGGAGTCTGACTTAGCCACACCTCTTTGCCCCTCCAGCACCCTCCTCACCCCCAGACCCAATGAGGCAGTGCTGGGAAAGCTGATATGCTACCGGGGCAATGTCACTGGCCCAGGTTTCAACCTATTTTCAATAGCTAATGCTCCGTAACAACAATGGTCACCCTGTGTGTATGGCACCTGATTGTGGGAGGGACTGATCGTGCCTTCAGCCAATAAATAGACATGTGCGTAGGTCTTTCTTACAGATCCTCTACTGACGCACTGATTTCAGTTCTTAGTCCTTAATTCTTGGACCTAGAGGACCAAAGACTCTTGCCCAAATGCTACAGGTCAGATGCAACTAGCAGATGGGAGGGAAAGTGAACCCAGCGGGTATCTTCCTGACTGACTGCCCAGTCTCAGCCAGCAATTCAGCCCTCGAATGGCCCCAGGCTTCTGGCTCATACCTGCCTCCATGGCAGCAACTATCTAAGACAGGTGGCTACATGGGCTGTCATTTCTGTTCCCTGGACGCTAGAGCTGGTTGAAAAATTTCTGATGGGACAGTTTCCCATCAGAAAACGCAGTCTCGTTAACATTGACATGTTGCCGGGGAATGTGTCAATGCTGATGAAATTTTTCACTACGAAAGTCAAACATGAATTGGGTCACCTCAGTTGATTTCAGTCAATAAAATCAAACCATTTCATGGTGAGAAGGTAACTGGGGGCCTTTTTTACTTGATTGCTTTGGTGCATTTCATTTTTAGTTTGAAATGATCTCAAACTGCCATTTTAATATCATAGCATGGTTTGACATGATCGGCACAAAATGTTTTGGTGGTTCCAAAGCAAAATTTTTCAGACTTTCTGTTCCATGGGGAATTCTGAAATGTGTTCTGATTTGGAGTGAAAAAATGTCAAGATGTCAGAAATTCTCAATGGGTGGAAATGCCATCTTCTGAGCAGCTCTGCTAGTCACCTGTTTGTGTCTGGAAGGCTTTTACCGTGAAGCCTTGTGGCCTGTCTGTACTTTGGTGAGTTTGTTGGTTCTCAGATAACTGAATGCCCTCTGTGTTTACGAGCCATTCACCCCCCCCCCATCTCCAGTGAATATGCCTGGGTGGTGAGTGTGGGCATGGAAGAGCATGGCTTAACTGCTGCTCAGCTGACATTGCATCGTCAAGTGTCCATCTTCGGGGCATGGTCACGTGATTTCCCTCTCCTCACCCAACAGGCATTCAACTCACCTGGAAATGAATAATTGGTCTTTGCTTCAGACTGATTGACGTGCATTACTGGTTTATACATGCCGCTTTACTCCAGCCTATCAGCACATAATTGAAAATGTGGCCCAGGCATACTTATCAGACAAGGCAATAATAAAGGGGAGATAGAGGGTGAGAATCTAATGTAATGCAGGCTGCAGACTATAGAGATATTGAATTTGCAAGAACTGCTACGAGTGGGAATTATCAATGTTACATTTTTTTTATAAAGGTACCCAGAGAACAAGAGGACACGCCCTCATCAGAAGCATTAGTCGGAAAACTATATGCCTCCCGTTACCTGAGGGGTAGACGTTAACGTTGCCTTTTCAATTCTTAAGTCCAAAGTGTGCCTGCAAAAATCTCCTTGGAAGGGGCTGAAGTCCTATGGAAGGCTAGGAAGAAAGGAAATCTTTTTTTATTTGTAGCTGGATGATGAAGAACGGCTCCAGTGTGTTCTAAACTGGGTGATTTAGACCATGCTCACAATCCCAAACACCACAGGCTTTTTTGCGTGTTGAGTGAGAGTTTCCGTTGTTGAGGGCTGGCATGCTTCTGAGGTCATGCTATTTCAGCTGCTTGCTGCTAGGAGGCACCCATGCACCGGGACTGGTGGGTGAGGGCACGATGCCTCGGCCAATGAGTGCACTCCATGCGTTGCATGTCTCCCCCACACACACCCCCGTCCCACTCTGGGGCATAAAACACTGGGACCGTTTTCTGTAAGACTCGCCATTGGCCTCACTCTGCGCCCACTGACAGCAAAGGCAGTTTTCCCCACACAGCAGAACGAGGCCACAGTGGAGTGCTTGGAAAACTGCCCCCTCAGGCTCCCTGCGGGGGCAAAAGGCGTCAGGAGGCCGAGGCAGCTGCAGTGGTGGCCAAAGCAGAGCCATCGCCCATATCCAGAGTGGGGAAAGCAGACAAGTAGATCTGCAGAGCCAAGGACTGGGCCCATCCAGTGACCTGAGGACTGAGTTGCACCGGCAGAGTCCATTTGGACTGCATGGGTCTTCTGCGGGTCCTGCTTGTGATAGCTGCCTCGCGACACCTGCGAGGACAAGAAGAACAAAGAAGGCACCCAGCAGAAGCAGCAAAGGCAGAGGTTAAGACCACAGCGCAGAGGCAGCGTTCCCAAGGTGCGATCGCAGCAGCGCCTTCCCCCCACGCCTGATCGCGGGTCAAGCAGCCGGTGCGCACTGCGTTTTCACTGCGGTTTGCTGAGCTGCACGTAGTATGTTCTGCGATGGCTTTAAGAGATTTGTAAAGACTCAGTCCTGCCCTCTTCCACGTACCTCTCTGCTCGACTCTTTTCATCCTTCCTCAAGGCCCGTTCTCCTTTTCTGCTCCTCCTACCTCCTGCCCCCATATCAGTTTTCGTCAGTCTGGGCCATGTTGTTTCAGTGGGCAGTGGCAAAGGTTTTCAGAAATGGGGCACCTGCCAGTAGGTTCCCGGTTAGGTACTTAGGCAACTGTGGGGAGATTTTAAGGGGTTTAGAAGCTGAAATCCCATTATCATTATTAATAATATTACCTATTCGTGTATCGCACCTTTCAGCAGTAGTTCTCAAAGCCCTTTGCAGTCTGTAATGTATTTAGCCTCACAACAGCCCCCCTGAGGTTGGGCCATGCCTTTGTACAGATGGAGAACTGAGGCCCGGAGAGGCTAAGTTACTTGCCTAAGGTCACACAGGAAATCTGTGGCAGAACAAAGCAGCAAAGCCAGGGCTTCCTGGTGCTCTTAAAGCCCATAGGTGCTTTTGAAACTCAACCGAAGTAAATAAGAGGCTTCATTTTAAAAAATGCTGAGGTCCACGGCAGCTGCTGGATGCTCAGCCCTTTTGAAAATCAGGCCACTTATTTTAGGTGCCTTAATCTGGTTTTAGGCGCCTAATGCAGGGACTCATTCTTTTAAAAAAAGAATCGTGGCCATTGTCTTTAAATACCAAGCCCTTAAAAATCCTGTCATCACAACTGTGCCGTCACATGCAATTTGGTGAACTCCATCTTGCCGTTGCGCTAGCAGGGTTCACGTGGGTGACCTGAAGGTGTGACTCCTGGGATTGTTAACACCATCCATTTGCAGTGCTGGGAAAGTCATACCTGACATCAGCCTTCTGAACGCTAGCCCCATCCGCCATTAAACCCACTGTAAACAATCCCTGATAATGGTTTAAAATAACAGTACTTTACTGCAACAATGCTTAATTAGAGTGGACCTGACAAATGGAGCCATCATGATTAATGTCATTATAATGAATACATCTGCAATTTGCTATAACACACAGAAACGTCTGGCTTCCCCGGAAAGCCTGAAATACAGAGTCTGTCTTTGATATTCATGGGGCTATAAGACAGCCTTCCAAAGGAGACCCATTGTAATTTAGCATGAATTAATGTCCATTTATCATACAGTGTGACCCAATATAGCAATTTATCTAAATCTTGCATGGCCGGTATAGACTCTCTTCTCAGAATACCTGCTAATGGAGGAAGCCTGTTAAGGAAATGCATTTACTGTACATTATTAATGCTCCAGGCTCCAAATTAAACCGACTTAAATAAACTCTTCTTTAATTTACCAGTGTAACTTTTCCATTAACAAATACATTAAAGCCTTGTTCATTGACATAAGGCCGAGGCAAGCACATGAGAGTGAAATGTTCGTTAGCGGTTCTGAAAGTATCAGCAGCATGAAGGTGGTGGGAAGGTAGGATGGGCTAACTCCAGAGCTTTTGCCACTCGAGGGCTGAGTTTGAATCCTGCATTAATCATGAAAGAATACAAATTTGGTGGTTTGATCTCATCCCTTGGTCCCCCACCAATCGTGGCTTGACATAAGGATTAACCTCTGGTCAATGGGCGGGTATAGTAAATAGGTATCCCTTTAAGCAGCTTGTGAGTCCTCCAGGGGTGCTCACTGTGTTCTGTGGTTTAGCAAGCCATCAGAGCAGCAGTCTGGCTAGCGTTAACAGGTACCTGCTACCTGTACCAGGTACCTGGCTTTCAACTGGACAGTCCGGTCAAAAAGGGAAGCTGGCAGGATCTGGTAGATGTACTGATCGGACACTGTAGCCAGGAGGTGTGGCCTCCCTCGGAGATTGACACCGAGGGAGAGCCACCCCTCCCCCGGAGGTTGGATCCCAGGAAGGCACCAGCTGACCGGAAGCAGGTAGGCGGGGCTAGGCCTATAAACCTAGGCCTGCCCACTCAGTCAGAGCCCAGCAGCCGGGGGAGAAGGATGCCTCACTGTCGGTGCTCGAGACCGCACCTGACCCCTACCCAGAGGAGAAGCTGCTGGACCTACCCATGGTGAGTGGCCCTGAGGATCCTGAGGAGCTGCCTGAACTGGGCGAGCTGAAGGAGACCCCCGGATCCTACGACCCGGAGGAAGACCTACCGGCGCTGCCTACTGCCTGGGGTGCTGAGGACCTGGAGGACCTACCTGAGCTGCCAATCCCTGGTGAGCTAGAAGAGACATACAGAGCCTGGGTCCTAGAGGAACTACCCCCACAGAGGACCCCGAAAAGCTCCCGGACCTGCCGTCCAGCGACGAGGAGACCAGGTACTCTAGGGAGAGGAAGGGAGGAAGAAGCCCAGGGAAGCCGACTATGGTCCGGCTGAGCTTGCGCTTGCTGCGACTCAGCCCGTTTGGGATGGAGCCCCGCTGACCCAGCGACGGGACGCCCCGTCACTGACAGGGCCCTGGGCTGGGATGCAGTAGAGACCGGTGGGCCTGCATCCCCCGCCCCCCTTCCTACCCCAACCTTGGGGTGAACGCCCGTTGAGGACTAGAGCCTGTTCCTTGTTGCCTGTCCCACCCTGCCGAAGGACCGGGTGTGGACTAACGATTTGCCCTGCTAAGGGCAAGAAACTGCTGCCCCTCTGCCTGCCCTGCCCTGCCTAAGGGCCAGGGCTTTGGACCATTTCCTCGCCTTCTCGGGCTATAGACTATTCCTCGCCCTGCCATGGCTCGAGACTGTGTTCCCCCAGTGCTACCTGCCCTGCCGCGGGGACTACTGCCGCGCCCTGCTGAGGGTGATCCCCGCTGCCGTCCCGTCCCTGGCAGAGGACCGGGCCATAGACTGTTTGCCCACCCAGTGGGGGCTAGAGACTATTCCCCTCTGGGGATGGCCCCTTTAATTTGGACTCCTGAAGGGCGTAGGCGCCAGGAGGTGTGGCCTCCCTCGGAGATTGACACCGAGGGGGAGCCACCGGCGCCGCCCCCTACAGGGGACCCTCTACCGACACCAAAAGGCCAGTTACTGCAAGGCAGGGGGGGCTCTGGGTCAAACCCGCACCAGCCCCTGCTCAGCTGGGGCCACCTTCTACCTGCAGTCAGGTTCCTTGTCAGGCTGCAGCAATGCTCGTCCCTGGAGCAGAAGGAGCCCATCTGGGGAAGGCGGGAGGTCAGGAGGTGGAGACAATCCAACGGGGATAGGAATGAGTGATGGGGTGGGGCCTTGGGGGGAAGAGGCGGAGTGGGGGCGGGGCCGGGGGAAGAGGTGGAGTCAGGATGGGTCCTTAGTGGAGGGCAGGAAAGGGGGTGGGCCTTGAGGAAAGAGGCAGAATGGGGCGGGGCCTGGGGGAAGAGGCGGAGTGGGGGCAGGGCCTGGGGGAAGAGGCGGAGTGGGGGCGGGGTCTGGGGGAAGAGGTGGGGCAGGGGGCAGGGACTCGGGGTCCCATTTCCAGCCATTAGAAAGGTGGCAACCCTAGGACTCGGTAGCAAGCCCTGGCATGTCTGAGTCTATTTAGTAAACATTGTTATCTGGAACCCAGCTGTCTTTGTGGGTTTCCTCACAGCCAGCGACCAAAACCACAGTAGGAATAAGAGTGCAGCAGGACACTCAATGCCACCACACCCTTGCAGGTACCCAAACTGCCCCTGTCCCTTCTAGGAAGAAGGTCCACCAGATTGTGGATGCCTCTACTTCTGAGAGCCTTTCTCTAGCCACCAAGAGAGCCCTTGTATTCCTGTCCCACTTTCCCACTGTGGCTTTCCCACAGAACAGGCCACCTCCCGGATTCAGACAGCCCCACTCTCTCTGTAGCTAGTGACCCCTACAGCCTGCCAGACGATGAAAGCTCTAGAAACGCATCCTAAAGCCTGGCAGCCTAAAATTGCAAGTAACCAGGACTGTTCTCACGTAGGACAGGGCCTGTGTGATGAGTCTGTGTGAAATGCCTCGCACAGTGATGGCAGGATCCGACAGGCGCAACTGTGATATCAGTGGCATATGATATGACATAGTAATAGTGGTCTTGTCCACCCTGGAGCTCATGTTCTTAAATTTGCTGGCTCAGCAAAGATAAACGCTCACCATGTATTTCCTGTCTTGCAAGAAAGAAAGGTTATAAGCCAGCACTTAAGGATGTCCTGCTTCAGAAGTCTGCAGAAGATAAAAGTCCCCCTTATTTCTACTGCTTCCATTGCTAAGCAGACCTTCCTTCCTTTAAGATATTTGAAACTGATCTTTGACTTTTGTTGCTATCTCCAGACCCCATCATTCATGGGAAATAACTGTTCCAGCCAGGTCCTGTTTTCTCGGGAATTTCAGTTGAATCTGCATTTTTACTCTTGCTGTTGGAGAGGTTCACAAAAGAGCTTTTTTGATTTAAGTAGAGAGATGCATGGTATGAATGAAAAACTCAGGATTTGTCCCCCAGCCGCACTGCAGTAGTATTTTACTTACAAGATTCTGGGTAAATGTTGATTTTTGAATGAAGAACCACTGTGTATTTATAACATAACTGTTAGCGTTGGACAGGGAAACAGTTTTCCAGACTGGGAATATAGTCAAGATTTAAAAATATTTTCCCATCCTAAATCTGGATGAGTGGTTAAACTGAATTATTTTGCAAACTGACAAGTTGAAAAATGTCAGTTTGGGTCAATCAAAATGCTACATTTCAAACATTTCAATTTGATTTTTACCTTTCTTTTATTTATTTATTTTATTATTATTATTAACTACAAGTAGCTTAAATGGCAAAACAAAAAGTAATTTCAAACCAGGACATCACCATTTTTTATTTTTTTGAAAAATGTCAAAATGGGATATTTCAACAACTGTGAACTTTTTTCAACCATTCATCAAAACAGACCCTTTCCTATGACCAGTTTCAGTTTTGATGAATGGATTATTTTTGGACAGAAGAAAGTCCTGTCAACAAATTCCTGATCAGCTGTAATGACTTACCTGATATCTTTAAACAGCAAGGTGCAATCTCTCCCTAAAGTTAGACAATAATATGGCTGGATTCCTTTCAAATAAACCAAATCACCTGCTTTTCAAAACCAAATGTAATTCGTTTTTTGTTTCCCTGGGCAACCCAGAGAAGGATACATGAGGATGATTCATTCCAGAGGCAGAAACAATAGGTTATGCACTGAGTTGTCCATCTGACTGAATGGCTAGCAGGTCACCAGAAGCAAACGTAAGCCACAATTGCAGAGTATAGCAAAAACTGTCTGCAACAAAAAATTATGCAAAACTAAAATTTAACGCTATCCACATATTGCATTATGTATGGGAAACACTGATCTAAAATGAACCTGGCAGTTGAGAACATAGGCAGATAAATGTCTGATGGAATTCTTAATCTGTACATCTATGACTTATTTTTGTTAATTCTAATCAACAATATGGATATTAAAAGAAAACCCACATGCATGTTTAATTGGCTGTTTTGAAAATAACCGTGCATGTGTATCCCTGTTTGCCATTTAATAACCCAGTTAATATTTTATTTCTTTTATGCTAAATCCTCCCATCCCTGGAAGCCTCTGGTCTTTCTTGTTTTGATGTGCTCTGCATGTGCTAATGGCAGGGGTTGATAAATAAAAACAGAAGGCTTGGGATTGTTTGGCTCAGTGACTTGCTCACTTCTGGGACCACAGCGTTTTCAATTCATTGACCAAAAAATCATTCTGATTAGCTTACTATAAAAGATGCAAAGTGAAATAAAGTTGGTGTCTCTGCTTGGGAGGATTAGATGCACAAAAACTTGTGAATATTGATTAGATTTGAAAGAGAGGCTCATCTTTGATGGGGAGGCGACAACTTCTTGAATGCTCACTGATCATTCAGGATCAAATTCAAGCTTTCCTTTCCAAGTTTCTCCATAAAGAACCAGGATAAAGGTACAAGGATAATATTTTTATATGACTCATGAGATGCTCTCCAAAGAGGTCTTCATGAAATGGCTGAGTGAAGAAAACTATGAACCAGTCTACCTTTTTAATAGTTAATATGCTAAGGACAGATCTTTTGCCAACATCATCACTGGTCACCATATCATGAAGACCTGTTTGGAGAGCATCTCATGTGTTGTATAAACAT
This sequence comes from Mesoclemmys tuberculata, assembly GCA_007922155.1. NCBI lineage: Eukaryota > Metazoa > Chordata > Testudines > Chelidae > Mesoclemmys > Mesoclemmys tuberculata. The sequence continues at coordinate 4,031,209 of ML675650.1, read as the reverse complement.
GTTGCTGGTGTAAGCCAGGGCTGAATGAGCTCTCCTGTGGCATCTAGTGATGAGCCAGGGGAAAGACTTCAGGAGCAGACTATATTTGGTATGCAATATGACAGAACTGCTTTGGCAAATTATCACTTTGGGCTGGTGCTGGATTGGGGGTCCCCCCAAAACTGCACCTCGCTCACTGAGCAGGGGGTAGAGAGGCCAAACCACATGAAGGAGAGATCTGGGTTAAGCAGTGCAAACTTATCATGTGTCACTGAAGAAGTGGCAGTGAGCAAGCAGCCAATTGCAGAGGTGGACAGTGACTTCAGAGCCATTTCTTGATTCCCTTCTTTTCTGGGGTGGGAGGTGAATCCCCGTAAACACACCTCTGAACTCTGCGATTTTAGTAACCAAGGATAGTCAACGGTGAGTGGGATGCAGGGGCATGAGTTATTAAAGGGATGTTGAGTCATTGGATTTTCCCACTGCAAGGTGGGAAACTGAGGCAAAGGACACTGTGAGGTTGGGTTTGCTCCTGGTCACATGCAATTGAATGTGATTGTGATGTTTTCCCAAAGTAACGCTTGGTTCCCTTTCCCTTTTAATAGAAGTTTTTTCTTTTGTTATACACAGACGCCGTGCTTGCGAGTGTGGAGGCATTGTCTCGTGGGGTGCCCGGGGATGGTGTTAAATTTTCCCAGATTACTGGGTGGGTGCTCAGCCTGCTTCAATTGTTAAGAGAAAGCTGTAGATATTGAATCCAGGCTTGCTGCTACCGCCTGGTTTTGTCAGAAGGGCTACATTTGTGTATATTTATGGAGAAACTAGGAGAGGCAAGTTTGAATTTGGTTCTGAGCGATCAGTGGTCGTGGTTTCGCCCTCCTCCCATGAAATCTGAGCTCCTCTTTCATATCTGCGTCCTGATTCTATATATATTTTTATTCACACAGCTGAAAGATGTAATTCCGTCTTTACCCACCCTTCATTTTGAGAGATGTCAGTCAGTTTAGTTTCAAAGTGACCTGCACTGCGGGCAAAGTTGGGTCCCCTCACTTTTACGGCTGAATTATTAAATCAAGGGCTAAGATTGAAGTTCTCTGGGGCAGGGTGTGCATTTGTTCTGTATTTGTACAGCAGCTAGCACAATGGGGGTATTGAGCCCTGGCTATGCACCTCGAGGCTAACAATAACAATAATTAGCAAATCATTTGTTGTTGTTATAGAAACTGAGTCCACAGAAGAGCTTTTAATGCTAGAGGATGGAATCTCACGGTATTTTAAGTTTTGTCTCCCATGAATATTTTTTGGTGTCCTTCAAGTTTGGGTTTTTGTGGCAAATTGTATCCCATATGTGAACTTTGGTGAGTGGGTAAGTGTGATTCCATCCGCTGTAAGATTTCTAAGACACCCACACAGGATATGCTATAAATAATCTTATAGACAGCCCGTATCCAGAAAGTGTAATTAAGTCCTGACAAAATTCAGGTCTAGATATCATGTTCCTTCAGGCAAGTTTTCATTTATTAATCTTCAAAAAAAAAGGATTCTAGGATGACACTCTAGAGATGTGCCATCTCATTTCCAAGAGGGTCAGGGGAGACAGCAGGCAGAGTTACACTTTTAAATTCATTCCATTATTCACACATGTACACACACACACACAAAAAAAAACAAAAAAAACAGAGGAAATACAATTAGCTATGCAAACTCCATAATCCAGCAAAGTATCAAAGGAGACAAAGTGCTGGAATTCAAACCAAATATTACCATGTAACGTACTGGATCTGATACTAAAAAGCCTCTGCCAGACAGAAGTAATATTGAACTACAATCCTAAACATATTGAAAGCCCAGTGGAAATTTAGCTTTTCATTCCAACCTAAATTTGATTAAGAAAGGAGAAATATCTTCTCAGCAGAACCCTGAGCTAGGTGCAGAAATTCCAGTCAGGTTATTCTTCCTCCTGAAATTCCAAAGAATTAGAGTAAAAGAAATGCCCAGGTGTGGAGAGTGGAAAGTGTCCCACAGGTGAGCTTCCATCAGGAGTGGCATTTGGGTTCACACTACCAGAATAGGCAGCAGCTGGATTATAATATCATAGAACACACCGCTATCCAAGAATAGGGCAGCTGCTAATTTTCTGTTACTAGTTATTACTAGCGGTAGATCAGGTAGCGTGAACAGATGGGAAGTGTGAAAAATTGGATCAAGGGGTAGGGGGCAATACGTGCCTATATAAGACAAAGCCCCGAATATTGGGACTGTGCTTATAAAATTGGGACATCTGGTCACCCTAAGATCAGGGCCCTTTTATGCTACTTGCTGTAGAAACACATAGTGAGCCAGTCAAAGCCCAAGAGAGCTTACAATCCAAATCAACAAGGCAGAGAGAAAGGATGCTGTACTAATTTCCTTTTTACAAAGGGGAAACTGAGGCATGAAGTGGCTAAATGATTTGCCCAAGATCATACAAGGAGTCTGCAGAATTGCCAGAAATTGAACTCAGGTCTGTCCTTTAACCAAAAGACCCTGCTTCCTTCAGGCAATGAGCACTTTTCATGTAACCACACTCTAGTGTGGTGTTGGCCCAGGTGCCACGTTACGGTGGATCAGTTTGCCAGGCCACATGGTTGGTAGAAACAACATCACCTGGAAGCATATTTTCTGATGTGCACTGTCACAGGGTGATACCAGCCCTTTAAGCAGGTAGAGACCATTGCATCTGTGACTCGTCAATTGACACTCCCCCACACCCTCCGCACTAAGGCTTAAGAGAGGGCATCTGGGCTCTAGCAGGCGCAAGCCTGGGGCATCCCAGACTGGGAGGAGCCAGACACAGGAGGTGCCAATGAGAGCTGCCCTCCAAGACGGGAAGCAGCCCGGGAGAGCTGGCAGGAGTTGCTTGGGAAGCAGTTACAGGAGAGCCAGCAGAGAGAGCTGAGTGCAGCTGAGAGCTGGAATGGGGAACGGTGGAGACCTGACCCAACTTGGGTCCCCCGACGCGCGTAGGGCTCAGGCAGTGCCCCCTTGGTGACAGGGGAAGATCCAGCCTGATCAGGGGAAACCAAGCCAGAAGCAAGAGGGTCGTGGTGGAGGCAGGGAATTCCCCGAGGTCTAGTGGAGCAGGGCGTTGCAGGAAGGGGAGCCCTTGGGGTGCAGACCTGAGTGAAGGGCTAAAGGAAGTCTGGTCGCTCTCAGGCAGGGAGGGCAAAATCAGGGCAAAAGGAACTGGGAACACTGTTGATTCTTGGGCAGGTGGCCTGGGTGTGCTGTCCCTGGAGGAGCCAATGGGAAACCCATTGTACGTTTATATCGATACGATGGGAACTGGAGATTTACTCCAAGGCTTTGGGGAATTACTGCAGTGACGTATATGATACATTATGCCCAGACACGGCCGTTTTATCAGACACCAAGAGACTGTGTTCCTTTCGTGGGAGGAAGGAAAGGGAAACTGAGGTAGAACACCGGTCATGCCAAGGCCTGCCACAGGATAGTGCCCCAGCGGGGACACCCTTTGACATATTCCAAATTCTTGTTCACATTAACTCCTGCTGAGTGAGAACACTCCATGTCACCACGATATGACAGGCTCCGGTACAGTACCTATGCACGTTTTAGTTTTTGTGCACCTGGTACGTATTTTGCTTTGCCTTCCTACACTGTACCAGGACTCAGGTAAAGCTATGTAGGACAGTCCCATTTCTATCTCTAGTCAAACAATTCAACAAATAATAAGAGAAAAATTGCACTGTACAGTTTGGTATTTTTGAAGGCACTAAGAATTGACCTGCCTCTGCCCCCATTGAAATCAATGGGAATTTACCATTGACTTCTGTGGGAACAGAATTAGGACAACATTGAGCTCTTTTGAAAATATCACCAATAGAGCATCAGGGTGCCAGGAATAACAAGCAGGAGGGATTTATATAGAACAGAGTTTGCCAAAGAAACCTCTTTGCTCTTTTGGTAGAATTCCAGAATGATTGGGTGTCAAATTTGGGCTTTCATAAAGCATCTGATACATTCTGAATCACAACGTGTTCCTTGAAAAATTAATTCAGTAGCTTGGATCAGAATGCTGTCAGGTGGATTGAAAACTGGCTAAAAGACCATTAACAAAGGATGATAGTAAAGGGGAATATATCAAGATGTGGGAAAGTGTCTGATAAGGGACAGCAGCAGTTAATATTAGATGTGATCTTAATTGCTATCTTCATTAACAACCTGGCAGAAGGTGTTAACATGGACCTTGTGAGTCACAGACTCATAGATACAGTGACAAGAGGAAAGACAGAAAGAAATCAGAATTAGAGGTGGGTGGGAAATGGCTTTCTCATCCTGCAAATAGTATTCAGCGTTTGAAAGATTTTTCCCTTCGTGAATCAGGACAGAAATCTCAAAAATATTCGCAAACCGGAAAACTAAATATTTTTCAGTTAAAATGTTTTGTTGCAATATTTTTTCAAAATATTTAGTTTTAATTTTGACCTCTTTTTCTTTTTTTTACCTTTTCTTTTCAGTTGAATTGACTTAAATTTATAAACAAAAGTCATTCTGAAGTGGAAAATCAGAATTTTTTGTTTTAAAAGTGTCAGCAACTTTCTTTTTTTTTTCTTCTACATTTTTTCGAGTCGGGAAATTGGTCAAACCTGACCGTGTTTCACAGACAGTTTGGTTTTGACAAATTGGCTTTTTTCCAAAGAGAAAACAATTTGTCACAAATGTCCCAACCAGGATTCTAGTCAAGATTCTGGCCTATTGATTTCAGTAGGTCTGTATTAACGTACACTGGCCAAACCCTGGCCCACTGACTTCAAAGAATCTATGCTGTTTTGCACCATATTGCAAGAATAATTAAAAATGATAAGAACACTGGAAGGAAGCTTACTAAGAGTCATTTCTCTGTCCTTCCCACCCACTCCTGTCTAAGTTCCTTGGCTAAGTATCAACTGTAGGGTCTGAGGTGGGGTCTATAAAGATTTGTCTATGCCAAGGAGGGAGAGGGATTATTAGAGTGGTGCATAGATTTAGGAGCCTAATTCGGCAGCCAGGCTTGAAAATGCTGGCCTCAGCTCTTACTGTCATATGACCACCTTGCTGTAAAAACATAAGAATGGCCATCTTGATCTTGGAGATGATCTTGATCTTGAAGAATGGAGCTCTTGATGGAGCAATGATCTCAAGTTGTGGTGGGGGAGGACTAGAATAGATATTCGGAAAAGCTTTTTCACTATGAAAGTGGTGAAGCACTGGCATGGGTTATTTAGGAAGGTGGTGGAGTCTCCATCCTTAGAGGTTTTTAAGGCCTTGCTTGACAAAGCCCTGACTGGGATGATTTAGTTGGGGTTGGTCTTGCTTTGAGCAGAGGGTTGGACTAGATGACTTCTTAAGGTTCCTCCCAGCCCTCATCTTCTAAATCACACCAATGGTCCATCTAAGCCAGTATCCTGTCTTCCAACAGTGGTCAATGCCAGGTGCTTCAGAGGGAATGAACAGAACAGGGCAATTGAGTGATCAGCTTCTGGAAGTCAGAGGTTTAGGGACATCCAGAGCATGGGGTTGCATCTCTGACTATCTTGATTAATAGCCTTGGATGGACCTGTCCTCCATGAGCTTATCTAATTCTTTTCTGATCCCACGTATACTTTTGGCCTTTACACCGTTCCCTGGCAATCAGTTCCACAGGGTGACTGTGCGTTGTGTGAAAAAGTGCTCCCTTCTCTTTGGTTTAAACCTGCTGCCTATTAATTTCATTGGGTGACCCCTGGTTCTTGTGTTATGCAACGGGGCAAATAACACTTCCTTATTCACTTTCTCCACACCATGTATGGTATTATAGCCCTCTATCATAGCCCCCCTTAGCTGTCTATTTTCTAAAATAAACAGTCACGGTCCTCCTTAATCTCTCCTCATATGAAAGCTGTTCCATATCCCTAATCATTTTTGTTGCCTTTCTCTGTAGTTTTTCCAATTCTAATATATCTTTTTTCAGATAGGGCAACCAGAACTGCACACAGTACAGTGTGGGTGTACCAGAGATTTATATAGTGGCATTATGACATTTATTGTCTTATTATCTATCCCTCTTCGAATGATTCCTAACATTCGGTTAGCTTTTTTGACAGCCGCTGCACATTGAGTGGATGTTTTCAGAGGACCATTCACAATGACTTCAAGATCTTTCTTGAGTGGTAACTGCTAATTTAGATCCCACCATTTTGTATCTATAACTGGGATTATGTTTTCCACTGTTCTATTTTTTTGTCATTTAATGTGATTGGTTTATTTCTATTTTATGTTGGTTAATAAAAGTATACAACTGGTTCGTAGACCATCTGGAGACATTGCTGCCATTCACTGAAAGGAAAAGCTCTGCCCTGATCACCTCCTGCTACTGATCTGCATAACAACCTAAGAGAAGCTCATAAGGTTGTTCAAATAGCTTCCAGGAGGTGTGCTCAACAATTCTGGTTGAGTCTCTGCGACAGCATCGAACAGGTGGCTGGTGCAGGTGACAATAGACGGTTGTATGAGGGCATTAGAAAGACTTTGGGCTGATAAAGAACAAGACAGCTCCATTGATAGATCTGGATGGCAATATCATAATGGATAAAGGGAAGCAACTGGAGAGGTGGACTGAGCACTATGGAAAGATATACTCAAGGGCACCTTTAGTAGATCAATGTGTGCTAGACAAATGGCCTGGGTTTGAAGTTATGATTTCACTGGATGCCAAATCTACACTAGAGGAACTTCAGTAAAACATCCAAAAGATTCCCAACCACAAAGCTTCAGGATCTGACTGTTTGCCTGATGAAATCTACAAAGGCACAGAGACTTGCTGCAGAGATTGCATGAGGTATTGTTACTCTGTTTGAAGGAAGAAACTGTTCTGCAAGATTTTAAGGATGATCGTTTCATCCAACTCTATAAAAACAAAGAAGACAGAAGTGACTGTAATAACCACGAGCGCATATCTCTTCTTAACATCGGTGAGAAAATCTTAAGCTGTATTTTTTTATCCCGGCTTCAAATATTATCTGAGAAATCTATCCTGATAACCACTGTAGCATCCACTCCGAAAGATCCACCACAGACATGATCTTTTCTTTAAGACAACTGCAGGAAGAGTGAAGAGAGAAGTGTATTCCACTGTCCATGGCTTCTATAGATTTAACAAAAGCCTTTGACACGATTAGGTGGTCAGGGCTTTACTTTGTTCTGAAGAAGCTTGGTTGTCCACCTATATTCCTAAATCTTGTGAAATCCTTACATGATGGCATGAAGGCAACTGTACGGTCTGACAATAACTCACATAACATCAGCAGTGGAGTGAAGCAGGGCTGTGTACTGGCTCGCACATTGTTTAATATTTACTTCTCATTCCTGCTTCAACGTGCATTCTGTGATGTTCCCAAGGTGTCTATCTTCGCTCTAGACATGATGGAGGTTTGTTTGACATTGCAAGGTTCAAAGCTAAGATGAAGGTGAAGGCGATCATCATAAGGGACCTGTTGTTTGCAGAAGATACATCCCTTGTGGCTCACAGCATTAAGGCCTTCCAACATCTTACCACCAAGATCTCGGATTCATGCAAAATCTTTGGGCTAGCAATAAGCTGGAAGAAAACTGTTGTCATACACCAAGGGTCTTCAGAACCAGTTCCAGATATAACCTCAGATGGTACTCATCTGGATGTTGTTTTGCTATCTTCGCTCTATTGTTACCAGCAGTGTAGATCTTGCGTTCACTAGTAGAATCGGCAAAGCAGACAGGAACTGTGGTCTTTTGCGAGATAGAGCCTGAAACAATAACACATTGTCAACTAAAGTGAAAATCCATATTTAGGAGACATGTTTTAGCCACTCTTCTATATGGCTCGGAAACATGGTCAACTTGCACCAAACATGCCAAACGACTAAATAGTTTTCATATCAGACGCTTGCATAAAATTATTCGAATAGGACGGCAAGACAGGGTGACAAATGTGCAAGTGTTAAATCGTGCTGATATATCATTCATGGGAACGTTGAGTAGTAAGGGCTGGTCTATACTTACCTCCGGGATGAGGCGGCAGTCGATGGGAGATACGCAAATGACGTAGAAAAACTTGTGTAACTTATGTCGACTCTGCTGCTTCCGTTCTGCGGAGTGTCCACACTGCACTGTGCCACTGTGCCTAGGTGGTTTTCCTAGGTCGATTTCTGGATCAACTGAGTGGGTCTTTACTGACCGCTCAGTCCATCCAGAGGAATCATCTGACGGTGGTGAATTTGCTGCCATCAGTCTAGACCTAGCATAAGAAAAGACTCAGGTGGCTTGGACATGTCAAGTGAATGCCGGATTACAGGATCCCAAAGAGTGTGCAGCACTCTGAAGCTTGCAAAGGGTCTATACAGAGAGGCAGCCCACTGCTCAGATTTTAGGATGCTTGCAAAGATGACCTAGTACCCTTTGGTATCTCTGTGGATGATTGGAAAAGGAGTGCAGAATGTCGCTCTGGATGGCGGAATCAGCTTCTAGATGCAATGAGGTGTTGTGAGGCAGCTTGGATCGGGCTTTGTGGTGATTGGCATCAGAGGAAGAAAGAATCTGCTGCTTGGATTCAGAGCATTTCTAGCACGTGGGTGTGCCTTACCTGTGGACGGGACTGTCGTTCACGTATCAGAGTCGGCAGCCATCAAAGAACTCATGGGCACCGACACCATGCTCTGTGAAGAGCAATGGTGCCCCTTCCAGTGCAGGAAGAGTTCATTCTGGTGATATTTTAGCAAAGCATCCATAATTCAATGACGTTAGAAAGGTGACACCATTATAGTCACAGGAACAAGCCATTACGAATTCCCAACACAGTCAGTATAACGGTAGCCCGACATTGGGCTATTGCAACACGCTCTGCCTTGAGGCTAACGATGAGGAGACTGTGCTATTGGCCCCATGCCTAGGGCTTGATTGTGCAAGCCACAGACACGCTGGTGAGCACTTACCCACGTGAGAGAACAGTGCAGGGCTGCAGTCTCCAAGCATCTCACAAACACTAACGAATCTATTCTTATAACGCCGCTGAGGGAGTGCTGTGTCATTATCCCCATTTTACAGAGGGGGAACAGAGGCCCAGAGAGACTAAGGATCTGGCTGCCCGGTCATCAGAGGTGTGACTCAACTCTAGCTGTGCTATGTCCACACAGGCTGATCTAGCTAGCTTCAGTAACATTGGCAGTGAAGCGGGAGCAGCACAGGCTGTAGAAGTGCACACGGGATCATGGGGATATAGTCGAGCAATGAGCCCACACAGCCACAGCTTCACTGCTATTATTACTTGAGGTAGTTAAATCAAAGCTAGCTGGAATACGTCTACTCGCGTGGCCGTCACACCATTGTTCTCAGTATAGACCTACCCTAAGTGACTTTCCCAAGGTCTCACAGGAAGTCAGTGGCAAAGCCAGGAATAAAATCCAAATTTTATGCCTTAGCCATTAGACCATCTTTCCTCCTGATTAGATCAGTTCTGCTGGATTTCATGCTATATAGTTATTTGGCTGTGAGTACATGTTGGCACTCAGATGATTTTCAGTGTATTATCACCTCCATATAATCAATAAAAATTTAAATGAGAAGAGGTTGGTTAATTCTTTAAATCCTATTACACTTGAGCATCAGTATTTACAACCTTCTGCAAAATGAAGGGTTTTAGGATTCCTCTGCCGTACGAAAGCATTTGCAAAACACCTTCCATCTCTTTGCTGATGTGACTGATCATCCTGATGGTGTGTTTTAAATACTCCACTTGCAGGGCTGCAAGATTCCACAATGCATCACAGGAATATTGCACAGGCCACAACAGTTGCACGTTCCACACTTGCAGCCTCACGTCCAGAGCTACCTGCTCCGTACCATTGCTATGCTTTCTAAGTATTATAGCTTTTAACCTCAGCAATCACACTCTACTATATTTATCTAGTTCACAAAAATAAGACAAGTCTCCAATCTACCACATGCCCGTTGTTTACTAATCCAGAACTAATGCAACCATTATATCCAAATAGTGTCATTTGCAAAGCAGCACTGTATATGCAACAGAGATTTCCATCTAGCATAGAAAAAATATGTAAATATTACAACCCACGCTAGCATCTCAACTAAAGTAACTTTTAATTGTTTTCCTTTCACTTATATTTTCTGCTTGGCTGCCTCTGCTTATGACTTTCGGAAAGGCCAGCTCATCAGTTTTGCTGTTAATCAAGAACAGTAATTGTGTAAGTTATAAAGACACAGAACCAGGCTTTGCTGAATAGGGTAAGAAGTTCCAGAAAAAGCAGCGTGGTATTTTTATAAAAAATATGTAAGATTCTCATTGGAATAAGCAAGGTCGCAGAACGGCTTTGAAACCCTGGAGTAACAGTGATGAATGAACAGTCTCTTTAAACACACGAACACGCAGCTTCGTATCTCCTGAGGGTACGCTGCACTTGGACCAATTATGGCCTGCGGGTTATGTGCTGGGGTGGGAGTTGTAGCTCTCGATGTCAGACGGTTTCACCTCTGCCCCCTCCAGTGAAGCCCTGCCAGTGGGTGTTGGTGCAGAGGCGAGTGGAGTCTCAGCCGTCCCTCTGCCCAGCTACCAGAAATGATAGCTGCCTCCTGATCGGGTGTGCTGGGTGGAAAAGGGTTCCCTGTGCCTTGTTGCCATTTGATGTCTCTACACAAGGCTAGCCGTGGTTTGGCTACATATATGCTCGCATACCAAGCTTGTGGTTTGGGTGTCATCTGCAAATGCATGGGAGATTGTCGGTGGTGGGAGGTACTGTAAAGCTGTACAGAGCTGTGACGTGTAGAGCAGAACATGTTCCCTGCCCACTAAGAGCGAACAGTGTCGGACAGGCAAGGCGCAACACAGGAACTGGTAGGAGAAGGAGAAGAGGTTAGTGGTAATTGGCAAAGGGGAAGAAAGGTTCCTAGAAATGTATGGAGGGATGAGGAGGAAGAAAGCAGGCAGGGTTTAGCAGACAAGGCGGGCAACATCGAAGGCAGGCGGATAGAAGATGCTAATCCCAGCAGGAGGGATTGAGGCTGGGCTAGGAAGATAAGTAATGATCATGGGCCAGAGTGTCTATTTCTCCCCCAATACAGCTCCCACCCCATCCCTATAAACTCCCATCTGACCACATTGCCCACCAGCATTGGTAAAAGCCAGGTTTTTTGGCCTGACTGAGCAGTTACAAACTGTGACCAACTGGGCAAAAATACTGGAGGCTTTCCAGGCTAGTCAGGGTGTTTCCAATCCCATCTGCCCTGGATCTGAGAGACTGCAAAAGGGATGAAAGGAACAGGAACACCAGAGGAGAGGGAGGACTGTAGGGAGCAAATGGGGAAACAGAAGGAAAATCAGATCAGGGCCCAAGATGAGATTATGCAGGGCCTTGGAGTAAGGGCGAAGACCTCATGTAGGAAGACAGAGATAGCCAGTGAAGGGTTCAGAGGAGGGATGAAATGTGCATGCAGCAATGATGGAGCACGACTCTAGTGATAATGCTCAATGGTGACACAGCTCCGCAGCCGTCACTTTTTCTTTGAACTAGTAATAAAATCAATTTTAACTTAAAAAAACAAGGAGGTGGCAGAGGTCAGCCACACACTTCTGTGACATGAAGGTAGTGGGACATTAGTACCAAAACACAAGGCAATTGGCATTCAGCAACAAAGTTGCAGAGAGGCCAGTATTGGCAGAAGATTTTTGGTGGGATAGACACTGTTATTTTTTTAAAAAAGAAAAGACCATTTTTCTAGAGAGTTGGATAGCCTTTGAACAAAAGTGGGCCGGTCTTTGAGCATTCACATGCCAATCAGGCCAACAGGAAAGCTTGTGAAAGGCCTAGGGAAATCAAATTAAGAAGGTTCACCCAGTTCTAATTCCAACCCAATTCTGATTTCATTATTCGTAACAATCTTTTACTTTAATGCGAGGGGTTTATAATACATAAAATACAGCCATATCCTGGAATGATCCTCTAACTTGGTATAGGACCTACTGAGTTATTAAATGGATTTAAGTGGCTGAACTCTGGTGAAGCCTGCTCAACAATGCATGAAGAAAAGAGAGCTGGAGGTGTAGAAAATGTCAAATAGCTTTCTCATATGCATTAAACTATTAATAAAGATAAAATGGTCTTTATGTTTTTGGTTTATAATGTCTCTTTTATGAAAGCAAGAAGCAGCGTTGATTCACGATTCGTTGGCTTCGCTACTTTGTGTCATTTCTCAGAACACGTCAAGAATAATCCCTCGACAAGCTGCTAAGTCTAGGGGAAAGGTGGCCATGGAAGCTAGAGGTTTTTGGCTTTGGGGGCTATGCCTGTGGCATGGTGGGAGTGTCTTAGCCGTGATGCGAGGGGGCTAAAGGGGGAAGGGAAGGAAATGCTATTTTGTGGGAAAAGTCGGAGAGCTGAAGTTAGGATAATCTGTGGAGAAAGCACACGTCAGGCACTGAGAAATCTATCATGTTTCCTGGAACAGTCCAGTTGGTATTTATTCACCTTAAAGGTATAAATGTTGAAGTAGCTCATTAAATACAGAGGAGACGCTGACAAAGTTGTCCCCTCCCCATCACTAACTTGCAACTAATTCATGGATCCAGCATTACAGTATCGAGTTAGGATTTTCACACCCGCTTGCCCACAGCCTGGTTCCTAACTCCATATTTAGGTGCCTAAATACGAGGTTTGGGTTTTTTTGCAAAAGTGCTGAGCATCCAGCACATCCCATGAAATCAGCTTCCTTTAAAAATCCAACCCTCGGCGTTTGCTTACACTGTAATTAGACACCCACAGCTGGCCCGTGCCAGCTGACCTGGGCTTGCGGGGATCGAGCTAAGGGGCCGTTTAATTGCAGTGTAGACATTAGAAATTGGCTTAAACCCTGAAGCTTGAAGTTTTATAGCCCTTCAAAAACATTTGTTATCATTAATATCCAGCATCTGACATGGTGCCACACAGGAAATTATTAGTTAAACTAGGGAAGATGGGGAGCGGGGCAAACCCTGAAAATTGAATACAGAGTTGGCTAAAGGGGACAAGGCTATGGACTGTGCTGAAAGGTGAATGATCAGACTGGAGGGAGGTTCCTAGCAGAGGGTCTGAAGGATCAGTCCTGGGACCAATCCAATTCAATCTTTTTATTCATGGCCTTGGCACAGAAAGTAGGAGTATGCTAATGAAATTTGTTGCTGGTACAAATTTGGGAGTCCTCGTTAATGCAGAGGAGGAGGGTAATGTTATACAGGAAGATGTGGATGACCTTGAAGACTGGAGTGACGGCATTGGGATGAAATTCATGCACTTAGTGACTCATAATGAAAATTTCTGCTAGAAAACTGGGGGCTTTTCAGCTGGAAGTGACAGAGAAGGTGAGAGGCCTGAGTGTGTTGGTCGACCACAGGATGCCAATGAGCCACCAATACGATGCAGCTGCAAATGAGATAAATACAATCCTAGAATGTATCAGGCAGGGCATTTCCAGTAGACAAAGAGAGGTAATGTGCAATTGTTTAAGGCACTGATAAGACCATATCTGGAGTCCTGCATACAATTCTGGTCACCCATGTTCAGGAACCATTAATTTAAAATGGAACAGGTGCAGAAAAATGCTGCTAGGATGATCAGGGAAAGGAAGATCTGCTTTATGGGAAGACACTGGAAGAGCTTGGCTGGCTTCGTCTAGCAAAAAGAAAGCTGAATGGGGATATGATTGCTCTCAGGAAATATAGTAGTGGGCTAAATACCAGGGAAGGTAAAAAGCTATTTAAGCTAAAAAACAATGCTTCCACAGAACAAAGGGATATAAACTGGCCATGCACAAAGACAGGCTGGAAATTAGAGGAAAGAGTCTAACCAGCAGTGGGGTGAGGTAGTGAAACAGACTCCCCCTAGTTATTGTGGGGGCAAAATAATTTATTAGTGTTAAGAGAGAGACAGAGAAATTTATGAGTGTAATTGAATGACTGAGTTGTTTGTGATGATGCAGGACAGCGCTTAACAGCTCTGGGGCTCACTTCTGGTTTGTCTTATGTTCCTAAAACTCATGCTTCAGGGTTTCAGCCAGACACCATCAGGGGTCAGGAAGGGATTCCACCTCCCTAACACCCCCCCCCGCAGTATATTCTGGGAGGGTTTAATATTTTATTTATTGTTTATTATCTGCTCCTTCCTCTGAAGCATCAGGGATGGCCAAAGCTGGAGATCGGGTGCTCAACAAGGTAGGCTAGGCCTCTGAGGTGGCACTGAGCATTTTGTCTCTCAAATGCTTGACTGGCTGGTTCTTGCTCACATGCACAGGGTCTAACTGATGGGCATAAGTGGGATATGGAAAAGATTGTCCCCAGGTCAGATTGGCAGGTCTCTTTGGGGGAGGGTTAACTTTCCACTGCACTGTGTGGGTGCAGATACCTTGCCAGGGTTATCTGGGTTACAGGTATATCTCGCTCATTTGTTTCCCTGCTGTTGTACTGGCACACCTCAGTCCTCCTGTTCTCTGCCTCTGGCACATAGTATCCCAGTCTTGTTTGGGCTGTAATACTAGTGTCTCATTTCGGTTGTTGGGTTAATATTCAGGTGCTGGGTGTCGGCGGTGGTCTGTGATGTACAAGCGATCAGACAAGATGATCTGGCCTTCACCTCTCAATCACTGTGAGTCTGTTAATTATTGTTACTGGATATTTTTGATATCCATATAAATGGCTAATTCCTCTTTGAGTTTTGCTAAATTCTTGTCTTCCTGTGGCAGTGAGTTCCACAGTCTAAAGATTGTGTGAAAGTGTTTTGTAAACAGTTTTAATTAGCCATCATTTAATTTGACGGAATGGTCCCATGTTGCAATAACACCAAGTGGGATAGACTGAATGTTGAGGCTGTATAATCAGTAATAAATGGAAACCAGCATACTTTGGATGAACACAGGAATCTTTCTGCACACGTTTGATAGGGAAAAGTCAGTCTGCACTTATTACCAAGTTGGACTCAGCCTGGCTTTAAGCTGCTAACCCAGTGTTCCAGTGAAGCAGTGCTTCATGTCAGAGCTCAAAGGGTTTGCAGTACTCTCATTGCCTTCAGCAGATCCTTCTTTTCCAGTCAGAATAGACAGATGTGTGGACTCAGTCGGCTTACTGAGCAATACCGGGTTGATGACGAGCAAACCAGAAGGTCATATCCTGTGGTCCCTATTCCGTTTTTACTATGGCAACTCCCATTGCAGATGGTAGGTCTGGGCTTGAGAAACTGAGGAAAGGTCTTGGAATTTACCTCAGGGAGCAGCGATGTGGAGAGTTATATCATCGACAGCGGTACCACATCACTGCATTCTGGCCAGCTGAGGCACTTCCACTGAAGCATCATGTGTGGGACCCCACGCACACACTGCGTCTCCAGCACTTTTTGTTTAACCAGTATAGCGGGGCGAAGTACCGATTTTTCAGTTCACTGACCGAACCAAAAGAATCAAAGGGGAAAAATTGTTTGGAGGGGGGAAGGGGCGGGGTTGAACAAACCGTTTCATTTGACTCCAAACAAAATGGTTGATTTCATTTGAATTTTTTAACTTTTTAAAATAAAATTGAAGTAATGTTCAAAACGAAGTCACTTTGAATAAAAAGAAACCCCCAGAAACTAAATTTAGAAAATGATTAAATGAAACTTTTGAGTTTTCTGGAATTTTTCATAGGTGGGGCTTGACAAACAATTTGACAAATTTGATGCAAAACAATTTGGTTGACTTGAATCTGCAGATTTTTGGTGGAAAAAAAAACGTTTTGAATGAAGAATGTCACCTGGTTCCATTTACCAGCCTCACGCTCATACGATCTTATGTAGTATTAGTGCTTTCACAGAGTATAATCCTCTAAATATGACCCATACGTACAGAGTTCATTTTATATTTATTTAACTAGAAAGAAACAATCTAACCTATTACAAGCAAGCTGGAATCCTGCCCAGATTGACGTTCTTGTTGGTGACATAAGATTGCTCATCTATTTTTGTTGTTGTATATTAATCCACAAAAGGACACATCCCTATGATAACTTTTCCACCAGGGCTAAACTTTAAAACAGCAGAGGGAAGCGATAAACGCCATCCTATTTAACTAAAGTATAAGTAATGGTTCAATCTCTCCTTTCTCTATAGAATAAGACAATGTTGCACATGATCGATGCATCCATCTACTATAATAAGGGCTTCGGCAGTCCTAATTCTTAATTAATTTCCGTTGTGCTAGTTCAAGTATTTTTTTCTTTAAAGACTCATCTACCTCTGCAGTGGTAGATATGAGGAAAGAAAATATTTGTGCAACTTTTTTGTCTTCTTTCACAGTAATAAACCACCTCGGTCCACAAACATTACTGAAATCAGATCTGGCTCATTAGGTATCTCAGTAGGATACGCCAGGAGGATGACAAAGACGGCCAAAAGAGATGCCATAAGAAATGGCTTGATGGGGTCTATAGCCTGAAAATAGGTGCTTACTTCTGTCTGCACCGGGGGTCTATGGGGTAATCATCGAGTGATCCATCTCCTATTATTCATACCCAGCTTCTGGCAAACAGGCTAGGGACACTTCAGAGCGTGGTTTTGCATCTTTACTCATTAGCCATTCATGGATCTATCCTCCATGAACTCATCTAGTTCTTTTTTGAACCCTGTTATAATTTTGGCCTTTAGGTTAAACCAGAAAATCACTCTGCTCACTAATGCATTAACACAAAAAAACCCGATGAAAGACAAACATACCCTGTCACCCGCAGGTTAACATTTTTCACAAAATGATCACTCCATATGTGAACACTCAGTCCTTGTCATCAAAGAAAACCTGCGCAGCACCTTCAAAAGATGAGCCTGGGAGTTTATATTCGTAATGCTGCTAGATATTAAACATCAGGGTCTCAGCAGAGACACTGGCTTTATGGCTCATTACAACAGTCTGTAACCTACTCATCTCCTTTGTCCCATGACTGCAGAGGTGTTAATTGCTTAATTCATCGTAAGTGGCTTCTTGCAACAGGTGCTAACCCTTTTCACCTAACAATCTATCCCACCTTGTATTTAGCTGTAACAC
Source organism: Mesoclemmys tuberculata (assembly GCA_007922155.1). Classification (NCBI taxonomy): domain Eukaryota; kingdom Metazoa; phylum Chordata; order Testudines; family Chelidae; genus Mesoclemmys; species Mesoclemmys tuberculata. The sequence continues at coordinate 4,014,130 of ML675650.1, read as the reverse complement.
TTTCACTATCTTTCCTGAAGAAGAGCTCTGTAAAGCTCAACAGCTTGTCTCTTCCACGAACAGAAGTTGGTCCAATAAAAATTTTTTGCCTTGGTCCTGGATTTTCTCCATTTTTCCTCAAGTGAATTTGGTGCTTATGAACGATGCTGGATTGGCAGCTCTGGAGATCCAAGGCTTTCAGTTTATCTTAGGTACGTATCTGGGCCCCGTTCCCATAGTAGCGGAGCGTTTCACAATCTTTAATATCTCGTTACCTCTTTTTGACCTGAGCAGTTGGCCAGTTTTTGGGGCCTAGTTATTTTTTTATTCGGAGGAGAATGGAACGATAGAGACAGGTGTTTCTTTGAAGGAATTCTGTTTATTTCCAAAGACTGTACAAAGTCCTGTTTCCCTAAACACAGGAGGCCTCAAACAACAGGGGACAGTTTCTTTGCTCACAGTTCCAAGCCTCTTTCAGACAACACTCTGCCCAAAAACCTCTCATCCTTGGTGAGTGTTCTAACCACTCAGCTATAGGGCAGACTTCTCTTGTCAGAAAAAAGCTGACCTGGCTTGCATGCCTACCTCTAGGAAAGGGTGCATGGCTGGAAATACCGAGTGGAGGGAGGCAGCTTCCATTAAGCACCTAATTCTCTTTTGAAAGGTGGGCCTTAACCCCTTCTTCTCTCCTCCTCCTTTCCCACTGTCTAGTTTTGGCAGCTCCCTCACTCTGCATGCTGGATCCTGTGACTTTTAAGTGCCTCTTTCTCTCTATGTATTGTATAGGGAGTGTGGGCATCTAACTCAGGGCTGTGGTTTCTATTGTCCAGCAGGGTGCCTAAAAGTTAGATATTGCAATGTTGAGCCCGTCCCCATTGTGGCTCCAGCCCTAAGTTACTTACCCAAAGTCACCCACAAAGTCCATGGAGGAGCAAAGCCTCGAATGCAGGTTTGCTAAGTCCTGCAGCGTTTTTCTTGCATGTTTACACACAGAATGGGAAGGGGCAGCCGTGGAGTCTCCCACATTTTCCCCACATGTAGCTCTAGAGGTGAGTGGGACGTTCACTGATTATTTATTAGCTGGCACTAAGACACAACTGAGATTGGTGCTCCATTGTGCTAGGTGTTGTAGTAAGAGATAGTGCCTGCCCCAACGTGCTTACAGTCCTACTTATCTTCCCTTGCTTTTTTGCTGAGACTTCAAATTCTGCTGGGTTTTGTGAGGTGGGACCTGGACTGGGAACAAATCATTTGCTATCAGTCACCAAAAACGATATCAGCTGATAAAAACACAGTTACTAAGTGTAGACTCAATCCAAAAGAGCAGCCTGGAGCTGAAAGTTTTTATATTATATTATGGTTTTTATATTTGTATTTGATACTATTACAAGCAAGAAGAATTTAAAATGTGCAGAAGCCTGCCTTGGAGAACTATAGAAAAGAACAGAGAATGAGGCAAAAGCACAGGTCCCATCTGGATGTCAGCTCACACTACTGAAGCAAGGTGAGGTCCAGATTAGGTGATCAAGACCCATTAAGAACTTGGAATTAAATGAATACCTGGAGAGAGTCAGTCAGCTTGTAAATATCACCTACCTCTGCATGGCGCCTACTCCAGGTATGCTATTTTCCAACCACAAATGTGGGTCAGCAATGGGAAAAGAAATTGCACTACCTCAACTAGCATTTGATTAGATTTTTCTATGCTGGAAGGAGTGTGACAGTGAGAAAGAGAATGGCAAAACCATAAGGGTCAAGAGGAATTATCCACATGCATGTGCGTGCACACACATCTCATCTAATGGCAGCCATGCAGCCTCACGAATAGAACTCATGACAGGCAGCTGCAAAAACCACACCTGGGTTAGCTAAAAGAAAAGCATTGCTAACTCAGTAAATGAATATACAATATCTGAGGGGAAGACTGCCCGTTTTAGGCAGGGACAGTGGAGCACGCTACAGGCTAGACCATGGTATAACGTACAAACAAGTAATTTTCAGAGTGTAAAAGCTATTTGACAGACAGTGAAAATATGCAATTAGCACATAGAAACCAGCTCCAGTTAATGATACATCTTAATTATCTATGTAATATTATTTATGTTCCACTTGTAAAGTCCAGTCTTGTAATTACTGTTTGAACATTAAGAATGAGGATTTCATTTTTTTTTTAACCTTGAAGCAATAAGGAAAGATAAATGTTTTTGCCATCTAAGATGAAAGCTGCCTAATTTAAATGACGCTTCAACAAAATCATCTTTTTTCAGGAGATGTGGATTCCGGGCTCGCCTCTGGAACGAAAATAACACATTAAAGGCAAAATCCTTAAGATGCAGTGTGGTTTGAAATGGGGTTGCTATTTTAACTCTTAGGCCTGGATTGCAGCATCAGGTAATTGTTGCTAGTTCTATGCAAATTCTGTTTGAATGGGATGTTACTGACTGCAAGAACAAAATCTGCTTCCAAGACAAACAAATCTATAATCAGTTTCCTTCACCCATAATCCTTCCTGAACCAATAGTTTTATATACTGCTTTGGGGCAAGGAAAACACTGACTTGGAGCATAAGCTATTTTTTCTAACGGTCCCCATCCATAAAGAATGATCTTTGTTAAGTGATCTTTCCAGTGGTGGGAAAGTTGGTCATGGTTTTTCTGGGCTGCTAGCGCTCGCATGTGAAAAAGAGGATATCCATCTGATCAGACCTGGCTGGGAATTTTTGGACTAAACCTTTTTTGTCAGCAATTATCTATACCATGCGAGAGTGCCAGTTTTGACAAATATCCTGATTAAAAAAATTTTGAAAAAGGAAAAAATGTTTTAAAATCATTGCAATGTCTTGTCTGGACCCTTCTAATACAAAGCTTTATTAGTCCATGAAAATGATTCTTTGTTTGTTCTGAATTGCTAATTTAGACTAAAACATTGTTTAATATAGGCCAAAATCAAAATGAAACATTTCAACTGGCACCCCTTCCCCTCCTCCCCAATTTCAGATTTCCAGTTAATGAAAATGTTCAACTTTTCATTCTGTTTCCGGATGAGGGCAAAAAAATCAAAATCTCAAAAGCTTGTGGACTGGGAAAACTACGTCCTACCCACCTCTAATTCTGGTGGGAAGATTAAGTTGTTTTTAAACAGGCCTGAGTCCTCTTTTAAACGTGGTCCTGGCATCTCATGTTTAGGCCCTAGATGACACTGTTTTGCTGAGTACTGATGTTGTGAAGTGCGATGATCTGTGTGGTGAGCAGGATTAGCTGAGAGAGGTTACATAAAACAACAAGTAAAGCTACTGACCCTGGGAACAACATGGGATCGCAGGACAGAGGGGCGGGAGCTGGATTTCCCAGGGAGGCTAGAGTCCATGCCTATCCCACTGGCAGGCCCATGCTCTGCCACCTGTTTGCTTGCTATGGCAGACTGTAGCCAAGGGCTCGGTCCAGCTGGTTCGACTCCCCTCTAGCAGCCAATAACCTAGAAGGGAATTCTTAACCTAACTGGAAGAGGTGCGTGTCAGACCCGGGGAACGGGGCTGAGGCCCAGCCTTGTGAACTGAATTTTCTGTGCCCCATCGTGGGACAGGGTGGGGTTGGCCACCTGGAAATGCGTGAATTTTTTAAAATGTTACTAAAGGAAACAGGGTGTCCACCTTGAGGCATATTTCCTTGACTTGCAAGGGACTTGTTTTGTGCTGCTGCTTTTATTTGGAGAGATGTTTCATTAAACTGTAGAAAATCTTTTCATTGAAAGACGTTGGCTTGCAAGGTTAAACAGCGTGTAAGAACTGCTAACTGTGCTCATGATTAATTAATAGCTAATTAATAGTTAATTAATAGCGCATGGCAATTCTATTAAGAATAATAATACCTAGTTCTTCCATAATGCTCAGGGGGCTAGATAGGATGACCCATGTAATTCTATCAACCGTGATAAATTGCTCTGTCTGATCATTTTGGGTGACCCACCACTATGCTTGCTAACGTCTCTTCCTTGTAGTTCATGCACCTCCAAACAGCAATTTAGTGTTAAATTTAAGTCCTGTAGCAATTTAACACTGATGTTTTACTGCTTTGGGGCAAGGTTGGGGGTGGGGAGGGGAAGCAGAGTCACTTATGAGAATCTGAGACCATGGGAGGCAGAAATAAAACTGCCACAAGGCTGCTGAATTGTGTCATGGATGGCGTAGAGCAAAGGAACCTGGAAGTTGCTAAGAGCTGGGATTGGGAAATAGTGCTGCGCTGGAGTTTTTAAAAAGAAGAACCCATTCCTGGAGACACCTATTGGAGAAACATCTGGTTTAGGATCTGTTTCACACAGCTGAAAAACAAGATTCCTCTGGGTTTAGAAAAGGAGCCTGTGGAAGCCAGAGGACTCAGTTGTTTACAGCTGTCCTATGGCTGTGAGAACAATGATTCTGCAGAAAGGAGGAGAGCTGAAGTTTCCTTCAGCGCTGCTTTGGACAACTGCGGAGGAGGACGTTCTACTATGGGGTGATTGCACCAGGAATTGAGGAGCAGCTGAAGTGTCCTGGAGGCTGTCTCTTAGTTTATGCATCCAGACACTATGGAGAGGCACTATGCCCTAGGAAGGCAGGACCCCGGCCTTGAAGTGGGTCATTGAGCCCTTGATGAGGGAAGAAGGGGCTCCACCACAGGTGGGCAGCTGGGTGCCCCAGAAGAGCACTACAATCAAATAACGCACCGTTCCTGCTCTGCAGAGCTGACAGTCTAAACAGACGAGACCAATGCGGTGCTGTGCGGGAAAGGGTAGGACACACCAGTGGAGTGAACTGTGTGAAGGCAGCAAACCGCATGTTAGGGCCACAGTGGTTTTTTGTTGATTTATTTTGCAGGTTTGGGTTTTGGTTGGTTGGTTTTTTTGGATGGGGGTTTGTTGAGAGAGGACTGGCTAAACAGAGACCAAGGAAGGGAGAGGGGACCACGGGATGGGAAGGTGGTAAGAGATGGAGGGCAGGAAAGAAGAGGGAAGGAATGCAAAGCCCTCAGAGGGCAGGTTCTCTGAGGCTGAAATGAAGAGATTGTGCAGGAGGGAACTGAAGTGAAGAGGCAGCCAACAGAGGGGGAAAGAAGAGGTGGCTGACCAGGATGTTCCCTGCCCCACCAAGTTACACCCTTTGAAGGTGACACCTGCACAACGCGTGTCAAGAAGCTGTCTGAGGGGCCTGTCTGAGCCCAATGCTTTACCTGATAGCTTGTGGCCAGGTACCGATGTTATGACACTTACTACGAAGTGTGGGCAAAAGCTCTCTGGGCTTATTTGCAGCGGTCTGGAAAAGCCTGTTCTGTCTGGGTTAATGGGGCTCAAGACTGGGTGTCGCTGTCTAAAAGATCTGATCTAGTTCAAGCAGAAGTTCTGGTCTTGATACTGAAATCACTGAGTGAGATTCTCTGGCCTGTGTTAAACAGGAGGTCAGACTAAATGACCATAACAGTCCCTTCAAATCTTAATCTGTGACTACATACAGCAAATAGAAGTATAAATCAAAGCCCTGGAGCTAACTGCCCCTGTATTTTGCAAAAGTTTGTGGATTGCAGCTCAAACGCGTCTTTACTATGTAGCCGTATTTTTAAAATACCTTTCTTTACAAACTAATCTTCCCACTTTAAAGTCAAGGGAGACCTAGCACGGGAAGGGATGGTCTCATTAAAACTTAGATAAAACGAAGACACTCTGCTAGCCTATTGCCAGATCATAGCAGAGGTTCATACACTAGCTTAACAAGGAGAAAGTAGATGTTTGCTCAAAGAAATCCTAATCAATACAAATTATGTGGTACATCTGTTATAGGGAGATATGAAACCAAGATAATCTCTACTAGCTCCTAGGGAAAGTACTGGATGGAATTTCCAAAACACACTTTTTTTCTTCTCTTTCTCCAGCAAAACTAGAAAGGATGTGGCTTAGGGAAAGCCAAAAGGGAAGGAAGGGCACACAAGCAGTGTTTACAACGATTTGGAACTAGGATGTCCGGCTATCCCAGTAGTAGCATGGGTATGAGATTACACGGCACCGTCACATGTGTGAGGAAAATTACCCAGCATCTCCATGTGAAGGTAGCACTGCTTGCTGCTGCTTTTTGAAAATTCAAGCTGTTTGTAAATCACTAATACTGAGCAACTTAAGAAGGGGGTGGGGGGTAGGGAGGAAGACTACAGGGGAGAGAGATCTTAGTGCATGTAAACCTTTGGCCCTCTGGACACTTGCATAATTGCTTTAAACATCTACTCTGGGTCAATACATCCCTGCCAACTATTTTGTAAAAGGGGGCTGTACACAGGTGACAAACACTTACCATGGAAATAATGTTGAATATTAAGTTAATCAAAGCACTGGTGTTGGAACGGATTAAAAGAGGGGGGTGGTGGGGGAGGAAAACAGCTCGTAACAAGCAATCCATGTCACTTTTTTTCCCTCCTGCATCCTCTTGCTCTGTCCCATTTGTCTAGCAGTAATCTACATTTCAAATGATTACATGGGAAGCTGAAGTGGTAGTGACAAGGATAAACGAAGCTTGTTAAACTAATAGCTGCACTAATGCCCAAATATGTGAACTTCCAGAGTCAGGCAGCATCCGAGGCTGCTGGAGCTGTCAGCCCCGCTCCCCCTGGGCTCGTCCGCCAGCGGCTGCCACATGATGAATGGCCCTGTCGAGTAAATTCATCCGGGGCCCAATTAAACAGGCAGAAATGAACTAGAGCCGTCAACCAGAGAGAGAGAGAGAGAGAGAGAGAGAGAGAAGATAAAAAAAAAAAAAAAACGCGGGGGGAAAAATTGCACACAAAGGAAGCTGCAAAGCAGTGAAGTCATTCTGACAGAAAATGGCCATTTAATGCTTTGCCGAGCCCACGACAGATATGTCATCTGAGGAAGCTTTAGTGGAGTCCCAGGGCATTTCATTTATTAATTATCAGCTTCAAGTGGGGGATTGGAGCTAGCCTCCCTCTCTCGCTCTCTCTCTCTCTCCTGTTTTTTTCCTCCCTTTTTCTCTCTCTTAAGCACTGTCAGCTTCCAGCCTCCTTTCTGTCAGAGATGGCGTAGGGCAGCTGTAGCAGAGCAGGAAAGTTTGGCCTATCATGAAAGAAATGGTGGAGGAAAAAATCACTTTAAAAGTTTCTCAGCATTTTTTCCCCCTTACTCTTCCCACGATTAAATCTTTGCCTGTTGAAATTAGAATTTGTTGAAGGAGGATGCTGTAATCTAGTCTGCTCCTTTTCTCTGCAGATGATATTGATCTCCGTATCTTTATTATTTGTCTTATGGGAATACCCCACCTGAGAGTGGCACTCCATTGTGCTAGGCATTGCACAAACGCCTGCCCTGACAAATGTACAGTGTAAATAGACAAGACAGGTTCAGGGTGGGATTAGCGTGAATTATCGTCTCCATTTTACAGATGGGCAAATGGAGGCACAGAGACTAAGTTCTTATGTTCACCACACACACAGAGATAAAAACTCTTTCTGGATGCTTGTAGCCTGCCGTGACTTTATTTTTGAGAACTTAGAACGATAACTCACCAGAACCCAAAACAGAGAGAAAGCCAATTGTTCCCTAAAACAGAGACTCAACTCACCCCACCTTACTATAGGCTGTCCATCTGTTTGCCCAGTTCACTCGCTTCCCTATGGCATCCCCTAGTTTGCAAGCAGGACCAGGAAAACCCCACGAGCATTTAAAGCGACGCTTACCTTTTAAATACAGTTTCCAATACGCCACATGAGTGACAAGTCCAAAGTCTCAGGGAGGCTGTGTCAGAGCCATTATCTCACCCAGCTTTCCTGGGTACCGGTCACCACAAGACCAGCCTTTCACTTTCTTTCGTGCTTTCTCTCTTTCCCCTTCTTCCTTTGGCCAAGGAATGAATCCCCTTTAAAGGGCTAGCTGTGAAAAATTACACTCTGAATTTTCAAAAATGAGTAGTGAATTTGGATGCCCAACCTGATACATTAAAAGGGCTTTATTTTCAGAGAGGGACATGGATCATTTGCCGATAATTAGTCGTGTCCTCCCCCCTCCAAATTACTAGTCACTTTAGAAAACTCAGATCTGAGTTGTTCCCTTGCCAGCTGTAAAGACACACGCACAGACTGAGGAGAATTTTGCTTAAATACATAAATTTTTCAAGAGTAAACTGGATCTGCTCCCATTAAAGGAGTTGGCAAAAGTCCCACTGGTGTCGCTGGGAGAAAGACAGCCCCTGAAAGAGTGTACTGAGTGTATTGCCTAATTCTCTTTGTGTCAATGAGAGTCTTTCCATTGGCATCAATGATATCTTGGCAAAGAATCCCATGGGGTGTTCTGTTGACTTATAAAAGGAAAGTGTCAGCCATTTAGTCAGTCCAACACTGCTAAAAGTAAAGGTAAGTATGCACTTGTCACCAGGAATAAACTGAGAGTGTATTTTTCTTTAAAGGGCTTTAATTGAACTTTGGTGTTTCAAGTGGCCATCTTGCCATGCAATTTCTGACACTAGCAGTGCCAAGACTATAAACCAGTTTCCAGCCATTGTTAATAATGGATTAAAATATAAAACAAATATTGCTGTGCAATTAGAATGGTTTAATCTGTAAATATTTGAGTTTTCATTCTGGACAACGGAGCCTATGATGAAGCTCTTTGGAAAGTGACTGACAGACTTTTCAGTTGCGTGATATAATTATTGAAGTATTTCTAGTTCCCAAAAGGCCACACTTAATCATCAGGTCTGAAAAACAAACTGTTTTGGCTTAAAAATTGAGATTTTAAAATAATAATAAATGTTGAGTTCTTTTCCTTTGATTTCTGGTTTCTGAGCCTTTAAAGTGCACTTGGGTCATGTTTTCAATATTTTCTCTGCAACCATGATGGCTGGCATCTTCTCGTTTTAATTGAAATCTGACAGTCTCACATATTCACTTGATTCCAGCAGCTGGGGCTTTAAGACAAACATCAAATATTGTGAAATTCACAATAAAATCATGAGCGACGGCAGCATTGCTTTTGAACAAGATGGCTGCATTCAGTGCTCATCTCAGAAGTGCTAATTGTAATGCTATACTAAATTTAATAATTTCCCTCCGGTGTCAGGTTTCTCTTTCCCTTGTTCCTACTTCGATGTTATTCCGGCAAAGGCATAACAACCCTCTCCCCAGCAGTCTTTGGTGTGCTTCCCAGACTTCCTAAGTGTTCAGGAGTAAGCAGGGTTACACACCCATTTCCTCCCTTCCTGGAGCAGGTGCATGGGCTGATCTTCACTGGCTAGCACAGTCCAGCTGATGTGGCAGAGTGTTTTAATTTGCTGCTGGTGTAGGAATTATGACTTAAGGAGTGTGGCTGAGGCCTAACGACTTCCAGGGCCACTCTGGGGCTGGTGCAATTTATGAAGTCCCCCTTCCCCAGGACTGGGCCTAAAGGCACCATCCACCCCTTAGATTAGTGCACTAACTCTGGCTAGAGTACTTTCTTTTGCTGAGAGAGCTTGTGTTGGTTCTCAGGGTCCCCAGGACTGTGAGTCATCTTGTTAACTCAGTGGAACAGGGCACGCACCAGCTTGTCTGATTCAACTCTGGCTCAGTACCTTTCTTAATATCACCGCACTGAGATATATTTATAGTGAAAATGAGGATACGTTGATTTCCAAGATTCAAGGGATGGAGGGGAATCTAAAGGAAACAAAAGTTTACATATAAAACAAAATCATAACATGCTTTCCAGAGACTAAAGTTAACTTTACAGACTAGCCTCTATAAAGACATTTCCTGACCCCAGCGTCCTCTGTCAGCGTTTCTGGCAAGGTTGGCTGTGATCCCATTTTCATGAATGTCAATGTACTGCCTGTTTCCTTCTTAGGTGCGGAATGATGGGGTGTCCTGTTTGTTCCCCAAATACAGTCCAGCAAACCTTTGACGTATAGCCCAAGATAAAGTGCTTCTTTAGCTGTTGGTTCCTTTCTGAAATTCTTATAATCCTTCATCCGCATGCATCTGCAAAGGGTGATGGGAGACCCAGTGTGAATGGGACCATACTTTATTTACGTCTCAACACGGGAATAAACATTTCTTGCCTCACGGGAAACCTGTCTGTCAACCAGGCCTTGGGACAGGCTTTAAAACACATTGCCAGTGTATATACATGACTCCTCATATAGTATCGTACATTCATTTCACAACGATGTGGATGACCCGTGTGACCCTGGTAAGACCTCACATGACATTCTTTGGTGAACCAGAGTGTACATAGCAGAATCGGGGCATTCCCATAACCCCTTTGCCAGCTGGCACAGAAAGGGTCCTGGGTCAAAGAGCTGCACTTAACTTAGGTGAAAGGCACTTGCTGCACTGTGTTCTACGCACAGCATTGCAGCTTCTTTTCTGTGCAAGAGGCAGTCAGTCCCCTCCTGAAATAAGGCCGTGAACCCAGCGCACATGGCATTAGAGAGTGAGCGCCCATCCTCTGAGTCCCTTCCATATTCCACAACTCCGCTCCGCTCTGGTATTGGTGGGCCTCCCAGCAATGTCCTCCTTGCAAACAGGGACAGCCATCCTGCACTACTGCACCCAGAACCCAGGCCCACGCTCTGTGGGTCAGGCAGCAGGAGATGACAAGGACACACTTTGCAGGCAGCAGAGGCAGCTGCCAGCCCTTCTGGATCCCACAACTCAGATTTCCCAGGTGGCTGCCATCTCTAAGCTAACCCTGACCCCAGAACTGGGTCTGAACTGAAAAGCATATTACATGGCATGTTGTCCGAAGTAGCGTAACAGTAGGCAACAGTGCAACGGGTACAGAACACACACGCTCTCCCCTCATCGTGGCCCTCTCTTTTCCCAGGTGATACAATAATCGTCTGAAGTGCTACAGTTTCTCTTGGTGTCCAAAAGTAGGTTGGATGATCTCAAATGAACTCCCTTTACACGCAATTCTCCTGCTACATTTTGGACCTTACTGTATCGATATTCCAGTTGGTTTATCTCCCAAATTCTCCCTGTTATATTACAATATTTTGGTGTCCATACAGGTAAGTTGCACTTCTGATCTGAGCGCTCGCACGGCTGGGAGCAGGCTGTAGGGGGGAAACATGTCTTCCAAGCAATTGAACGCAACAAATATTCACGGCTTACAACTGCTGCTGACTCTGGTGCAGTCAGAGCGACAGCTACTGGAACGCGTACTCTCCATGTTTACATGCTCATGCTTCACGAGGATTTTCTGTAGCTGCACTGGGCACTGTTGTTCAAAGGATGCTGAGGCCTTTTCTGTCTTGTTTGCATGCTTAGAGTACTATTGCCTTCTTTGGTCTGGAAACCTTGGCACGCTGAAGGCAAGTGTAGAGAGAATTAGGCATACCCTGTGAGCAGATGTGCCCAGCTTGGTCTTATTGCTGTTTAAAGGGATGCTGGGAGGTACCAGGTATTGTAAAATGGTCAGGTTTCCAAGGAAGAGAAGATATTCAATCTACACACATCCAGTTTGACCAGAAAGATCTCGTAAAAGAGATGGGCTAGTAGAGTAAGCCTTTGCACCCCAGCTATTCTATATAGGAACTGCTAGACTGGATCAGATCTGGGGGTCTATCTAAGTCAGTGTCCTGTCTCTGATGGTTGCCAGCACTAAGTGCTTCAGAGAAGGTGTAAGAAACCCCACGGTGGTCACCTATGAAATCCTGCCCACTGGGAAAGCTTTTTCCAAATCTCCCTCCCTCCCATTAGCAAATAGTTGGCTTATGTCCTGCAGCATGAGGGTGTATATCCTTTCATCTTTCAAAATCTGTCTAATGTAACTGTATATTTTCATTTTACATATAACTAGGATAAAATCCTGATCCTGTTGAAATATCTGGTAAAGCTCCTATTGACTTCAGTGTGGCCAGGATTTCATCCCTGATCTTTTATTTGAGTCCTGCTATCATCTTGAGCTCCATATTATCTAGTGGCAATGAGTTCCACAGGTTAATTACGCATTGCATTTAAAAAAGATTCCTATTATTAGATTTAGTCCCTTTAAATTTGAAGGTATGTCCTCTTATTCCTTTGTTCTGAGGGGTAATAGGAATGCTGAGTCTATCTTCTTTATGCCATTGCTTATTTTTCTACTTCTGTTATATCATCTCTTAGGCCCCAGTCCTGTACAAAGAACCATACAGACACAGGGATCTCCCCTGCCTGTTCTTTGCAGGATAGGGGCCTCATTCATCTCCTTTCTAAACTGAACAGGCTGAGGCCCGCTCTACACTTACCTTTGCGATTTGGCGGCAGTCGATCCAGAGCAATCGATCTGACAGCGGCGAATTTGCCGCTGTCAGTAAAGACCCAGTCTCAGTCTCTTCCTTTGGAATTCTTTCTATTCTCCCATGTCCATTGTCTTTCTCTAAATCCTGAAGCTTTGCCATCCCTTTTCTGTAACGAGGTGATCAGAACTGAACATGCTATTCCAGATAGAGGCTTCCCATTGGTTTATATAATAGCAGTAACATATTTTCTGTTTTATTGACCAGCCCACATCTTATGCATCCTAACACTTTGTTTGCTTTTTTGACCACTGAAGATTTTGTTGTGCTGTCCAAAATGATGCCCAGGTATTTTCCCTGACAACATACAGTTAATTAGTGTCCAGCAACGCATGGCGAGTTCAGCTCATTCCTCCCACCCTGCATTCCTTTGCATTTATTAACTGTGAATTTCTTCCACCGTCTAGCTTCATTAAATCCCTCTAAAGTGCCTCACAGTCGTCTTTAGTCTTGGCCAACCGACATTATTGTCATTTGCACCTTTTAGAGCCTTTCTAGTCACTCCCAAATAGCGATTTTACCAATCTAGACACAGGTCTGTAAAGTTCCAGCACATGACTTCATGGCCCCCACAGATTGATGCCCTGACAGTTTATGACTAACGCCTTGTTTTCTGTCCGCTGGCTACTTTCTCACCTATGGCGATACTCTGCCTCTCAACCCATGACACTGAATTCCCTAAATCTCCTTTTGTGAGGGATGTTCGCCCAGATCCTCAAAGTATTTAGGCACCTAACTCCCATTAAAACCAAAGGAAGTTAGGCACCTAAGTCTTTGTCAAAGGCTTTATGAACATTTCAATCAATGATAGACAAAGGGAGTGAGGGACTATTTTTGGACCAACTTCTGTTGTTGTCAGAGACAAGCTTTTGAGCCACCCAGGTTCTGAAGATATCATCTCACCCAATTTCTCTCTCTAATCTCCTGGGACCAACACAGCTACAACAACACCGCATACAAATCAGTGGTGCCAGCTGGCTCTCCTGTTCCCATTCTGTTATTGACATGCTCCAAGACCTTCTCCAGCAGCCATGGGTTTCACGCATCCCATGGGCTGCTTCGTCCCCGGCATGTCACCTTTGTCTTTCTTTGTCAGCAATGCTATTTTTAAATGCTGTTTCCATCAATTTTCCTGGCACAGTACTAAGGCTGGTTGGCCTGTGGCTCCCAATATCACCTCTACTGCCTTTCTTAAAGCTGGCTAAACCACTTGCCACACTGCAGCTTACGTGCACAGCAGCCAATTTCAATAGACGATGGCATATTTTCGGTAGCAGGCCAGCCATGTCATTCTTAAGTTCCTTCAGAACTTTGGTTTCTGCCAGCTGAGGGTGGGGCGCTGTTCTTTCTGCTTCGTCCACTACGTCACTTTGGTACCTCAGTCTCCGACAAGAGAGCAATTCACTCAAGAACAGCAAGTGTGCCAGCGGGGACTTCTGGAGCAACCCAACACAATCACGAAGGGAGAAGTTGCTACTGTTTTCTGAAGCACATTGTGGGGCATCACAGAGGTGCTGAGCAATCAGCAGGCCTATAGAAGTCCCCGGAGCTCTGCATTTGGTCTATGGATGCATCCTCACAAAGTTCACTGCTGGATTGGAATCAATGGGCCAGATCTTTAGCTGGTGTAAACAGGAATAACCCCACCAATGAAAATGGTGCCGTGCTGATCAACACTGGCTGGGGCTCTGGATCTGTTGCAATAGGTCTGTCTCCAGGGACTTGCACCATATTTTATCCAAAGGTCAGTTCTTGGTGGAGAGCTTGTGTCTGAATTCCTGTGTAAAGCTATCTGATCTTTTTTTTAGCGTGCTGTACATGTGTAAATAAAGTGCCCCGATTAGATAAGAGCAGTGATGCTGTGATTTACCCCCACTCATTTGCGAAGGATTCATTTGCTGGCTAGCTCTCTTTTTCTATTTGAATAAAGGAACCCAACAAGAAACAAAACAGCTACCACAGTTCATAATCGGGTGAGGCATCCCGTTGACCCCACTGGGACCAAGTGGATGAGAAAGAACTCCTGTTGGGAGCAATGCTTAAAACAGGGACTGGATAATATCAGCTGAGAACTGCTCTTTTTTAAAATTAAATGAGCTGGTAGGAGTGGTCTTGTGGTTACAGCAGTTGGCTAAGCCCTCTGGGGTTGGGAATAGGGTTCAAGTCTTCTGTTTACCTCTGCGGGAGTCATTCAAGCATCTAACTCTGTCTTGTGTCCCGCAGATCCCACTGATAAAATGGAAGCAGAAATGCTTCCCTTGTCTATTTAGATTGTAAGCTCCTTAGGGAAGGAATCTTACTGTATGCTTACAGTGTTTCACAAACTGGGCCCCCATCTCAGTTGGGATCTCAGCACTACCATGATACAAATAAGGAATAATCTGATGAAATAATCTATTACGGTGGTTTGTGCATTTCCCTTTGTTTTAATAGATTGCAAGATGTGTGGTTGCTGTGGTGGTCAAGCATGATCTGCATGTACCAATAAGTTCGGTAACACATCACTCAGATAGCCTTGGCACAACAGAATTGTTCTGTTTCCAGGCTGGAATGTCAGCACCGTATCACCTTGTAACAGTACGGCAGGATCCTTCAGGATTTAGTGTCTCCCTACTGAGCTGATGATAACTGAAGGAATAATTAAAAGTGCTGTTCTGTTTGTGTTAACAAACGTCAGGTTTTTTTCACAGGGCAAAGATTTTTCTTATCAAAAATCTATTCACTAAAATGCTAATGATAGTCAGTGATTAGAAACTGCTGCTCAAGTTTTGAAAGTTCCCTGTGGGCTTCAAAGACATGGCTTGTTACTTGTCAGTTCAAGAAATGCCCTCAACAAATCAAACTTTACTGTATGCATTTAAAAAAAATATTTCATTTCCTTAACGCTTCACTGTGTTAAAAGCCAAGTGGGAGTTTTGAATTAAGTGACAAAGACCACATTATTGGTTGCAAAGTCAGTTTTAATAGAAGTCTCTCACGGCAAGATGTTCTAAGATAAGCATAGAAAAAAACGGTGAGCAAATGTGAGCAAATGTATGAAACACTTATCTTAATTAAAACAAATAATTATTTCACTTACATGAATTGTGGCAAGTTTTGAACTTTTTTCTTTTAATGACGAGGGAAGAAGTTTTAACTAAGCATGTTCTCCAGTCCATTGAGTCTGCCAATTAGTGATGGGTGTTCCAAACAGACATAGTCTGCGATCTCCAACAGCACCTCGGATTCAACTTCCTTGAACTCCAAAGAGCGTTGGGCACCTAACGCCCTTAAACTCTTTTGAAAATCTCAGTCCAACTCAGCCACATACCTGTAACCACCCCTGCATCTGAAATGCAGAATGAAAGCTCTTTGAGGTTCTTCAAAGAAGAACATTTCCTGGCCTTGCCATGCAAGCGAGCTTGTATCCAGACATCACTATTGGTGTAGCTCCACTGGAAGCAATGGTGGAAGTTATAGTGTAGATGGCCTGCTCTGGAATTTTTATCCCCATGTCATCTAACCTCATTCTGAGCCATGTTAGCCAGTTTTCACTAGCACTGGTGGAGCTGCACTAGTGTAGACACGGATGTAATGACATCATTTGCCAGTCCACGATATGGATTCTGGAAAACTGCATTCACATAAATAGTCCCAATTGCTTTAGTTGGACACGCCATGTGAGTCAAGACTACTCATCAGAGCAAGAGTTCACAGGAGGAAGCCGCAAAAGAATTGCCATTCTCCGTCCCTTGTATGTTCTCCTGTGCACCCATTATTAAACAGTACAACTATTCCTTTGCTTCCCAGTGAGAGCTGAGGATGTACACGCTGGGCATTACACATGTGGCCTGAAAGCCAGGATTGCTGGCTTCTTCCCAGGCTCTGCCACTGATTTTCAAATATGCCTGAGTGATTTGAGAGCCTCCATCCCACTGACTTTCTATGAGACTTAGGCTCCGAGTCCCTTACGTCCAGCTCCTCAAAGGTGTTTAGGCAAGTCTCTCCCGTGGAAATTAATACTTTTCAGGATCTGGGCTGTCATCTTTGTGTAGCTGTGTTGAGCCATTTGTAAAGTAGCTTACCTACCTCACAGGGACTGTTAGCAGCTCCATTGATCGCTGTCCGTAAGGTGCTTGGAGATCTGTGGTTGGAAAGTGCTATTTAAGCACAAATTTATCTTTCAAATGTAACTTGGCCTGTGGCATAGCATCCTGCCCATCGTAAATCCTGGGCATGGTCACACTGCCAACGGCACAACTTTCATGAGTTCTCTTGTGTACTCCTTCTAACCAAAAGTAGTGCATCCCAACCATCTGAAGCCCACAGTGGTTTGAATCCCAGATGAGCCCCTACTTATGTGATGGCTGCCATTTTGGCTGACACACCATTGACACCCAGAGCTCAAAGCGTGAGCTGCTAAATCTCTGTACTAGGGTCTGTAACAACTCATATCCTATGTGAATGAGTATGAGGGGACCTGTAACACACTCACCAGTGGGTCACTCCTGCAAGATTGACCTCCTAATTAAGATATTCACTTTTATCATTGCCCATTCTCATTAAAAAAAAACATTCAGTGGAAACTCCCAACACACATTTTAATGTACTTAATGAATAGAACAGACTGGCCTGAGAAATTCAGAGAGAAGTGACCATTCTTCAGATGAGGAGAGAGATAGAGAGGGAGGCTTCCAAAATATGCTACAAAGCCCCTTTTCAGGACTGAAACACAAATTTTGCAGATTAGGAGCTGCTGATTAGTTTCTGGCTGAGCTCAAAAGTTGGAAATAAAATAAATGAATGGTGACGGTGCCTTTTCAGATGCTCAGGCCTGTTCCTTCACCGCATTAAACAAAGGGAAGATTTAAAATCATTGGGAAAAAAAAGGGCAAGCAGTCACACTGCTGATTAAGGAGGAACAAAGCCGACATATTTTGTAAGAAAGAGATTATATTGCTCATTAAATGTTTCAGATTTTGTTAAAGTACAGACTATTGTAGAAATAAGACAATTAGTGGGAACGTATGAATAGAAGATCTTCCCAATTGTAAAACACTAATGAGAAGCAGCAGAGAAGCAATGTAATGAGCTAATGTGTGTGTGTGTGTGTGCGTGCGCGCGCTCCTAGAGTATCTTTCATTCTCGGATCTCAAAGTGCCGTATGAACATTAACGAATGTATACGTTTTATTTGCTTAAGCTATAAAACGTGCTTAGGTTTGTGTCATGGTTTAGGCTTTGAGCTGGGACTCAGGAAAGCTGGCTTCCATTTCCTGATCTGCCACAGCCTCCCTTAAGCAAATCACCCAGGCTGGGATGTAGTGTATCCAAAGACATCATGACTTCACTGGAAAGCCCACGGTCCTGATCCTGAAAAACCGTACTCACATAAATAGTCTGATCTTGGCACCCAACTCTCATTGAAATTATAGTCCCTGACTCCCTTAAGTTTCTTTGAAATTCCAGTCTGAGGGCTTGTCTACACAATGCCTTAGTGCTTTCTGTGGGGCATGGTGTGTGGTTTCATTGATTGGTTGGTGTGGACCCTGCTGGGGCACACAAAGGTTCCCTAGTGTGCTTTAGTGGAGAGCTGTTTGAAACATGTTAAAGCACGCCAGGGAACCTTTTGCGTGCACCAGCAGGGTCTGTATGGACCAATTCATGAGCGACACATTAATGCGCTTTAGAAATTACTCCCCCGTAAAGCTCATTATCCCACTGTGTAGACAAGCCCAGACTCTCTCTACCTCCATTTCCTCTCTGTAGTATAGGGATGGCGATCCTTCTTTCTTCCTGCCCTTTGTCTATCTCATCCATTTATATTGTGAGCTCTTCAGAGCAGACACTGTCACCAATTCCACATTCCCTTTGCCTGCTAGGCCGGCAGCATGCAGCCCTGACCTGATCTCCTTTTGTGTTCTCCTACTTCCACTCAGTAATGCCAGCCCTTCGTCTTCCTCATCTTTCCAAATCACAGACATGTTGTCCCCTGGTGCAGTTCTTTGAAACATGCCCTAAATAACTCATTCAATGTCTGGCTTACAGCACAATCCATCATTTTCACAGCCTGGCTTGTCCCTGGTGGGGCCTGGGACATTTCTTCAGCACAGCCAGTGTTTGGTATAATCAGTGAGAGCCCTCTAGAAAACATGCCGGGATGGTGCAGAGGCATTCGGAGCTTTTCCTCCATTGTTAACCTACCAGAATGTTTGCTAAAGACAGGGTGTCTTTTAAAAAGCATAAGCCAGGGTAAATCAGCTGAGAGAGTCTCAGGAAACAAGGAAGGGCAAAATGAATGTATGCAAATAAGCAGAAAGAGGAACACTTCCCTCCATCTATCTATCTGTATTTCTCCATTGGTACGTATGGTTCCATCCAACATCTTCATAAATGACTTAGATAATAGCATAGAGAGCACACTTACAAAGTGTGCCGGCAATAGCAGGTGGGAGGAGTTGCAAGCGCTTTGGGAGACAGGATTAGAATTCCAAATGATCTTGGCAGCCTGAAGAGATGGTCTGAAATAAATGAGAAGAAGTTCAATAAGGACAAATGCAAAGTACTGTACTTGGGACGGAATAATCAGTTGCACAAACACAAGATGGGAAATGAATGCCTAGGAAGGAGTGTTGCACAAAGGGATCTGGCGTTATACTGGATCACAAACAAAATGTGCATCAGCAATGTAATACCATTGCAAAAAAGCTAATGTACTTCTTGGATGTATTAGCAGGAGTGTTTCAACAAGACATGAGAAGTGATTCTTCCACTCTACTCAGCATTAATAAGGCCTCATCTGGAGAACTGTGTTTCGTTCTGGGCACTGCACTTCAGAAAAGATGTGGACAAATTGGAGAAAGTCCAGTGGAGACCAACAAAAATGATTAAAGATCTAAATAATATGACCTACGAGGAAGATTGAAAAATTGGATTTATTTAGTCTGGAGAAGAGAAGTTTGGCAGGGGGGGACACATGCTAATAATCTTCAAATACATAAAAGATTGTTAGAAAGAGGAGGAAGATAAATTGTTCTTCTTATCCACTGAGGACAGGACACGAAGCAATGGACTTAAATTGCAGCAAAGGCTATTTAGGTTAGACATTAGGAAAAATGTAGTAACTGTCAGGGTAGTTAAGCACTGGAACAAATTACCCTGGGAGGTTGTGGAATCTCCATTACTGGGGGCTTTTTAGAACAGGTTAGACAAACACCTGTCAGGGATGGTCTATATAATGTTTAGTTCTGCCTCAGCACGGACGACTAGACAAGATGACCTCTTGAGGTCCCTTTCAACCCTACATTTCTATTATTCTGTGATTCTACAGGGGGTGAAACTCTTCCCACATCTATTATACAGCAGTAGAACTCCACTGACACTATTTGCACTAGCATAAGAGAGAGGAAATTCAGACACAAGGGTGTTTCCATTTGGAACTAGGATATAGGAGCTTACAGAATGGATCAAACTTGGGGGTCCACTAGGCCAATATCCTATCTCTAGGGCCCTACCAAATTCATGGCCATGGAAAATGTCACAGACTGTGAAATCGGGTTTCCCTCCATGAAATCTGCCTATTGTAAGGGAGGTCGTGGTATTGCCACCCTTCCTTCGGTGCAACTGCTAGCAGCGGCATTGCCGTCAGAGCTGGGCGGGTAGGGAGCAGAAGCTGCTGGCTGGGAGCCCGACTCTGAAAACAGCACTGAGCGCAGCGCAGAGTGAGGGTGGCATGGTATGGGGAAGGGAGTTGTCACTTCTGGGGGAGGGCAGGGCCAGCTTTACAGCTGGGCACTCTGCGTGACTACTCAAGACGCCATGTTCAGGAGGGTGTTGTGGTCACACACACACCCCAAACCAGCACATCCAGCCTAAGGCCCCTTTAGCCCTGAGTGGTGGGCCTGGAACTAGAGAGGGGCAGGACTGGGGTCTCCCTGGCCAGGGAATCTTACTATGTGCCAGGCTATAGCCGCTAGTCCTGGCCTGACTAGGGAGGATCAGGACCTCCTCTTCCCCTGCATGGACCACCCCGGGGCTGGGTCAGCCCCACCTCCAGGAACCTTCCCTGGTTGCAGGAAGATCCATGGCTCCCAGGTGCTGGCTGAACAAACTTCAGTTGAACCATTTTCCATCAGCAAATGCAGTTCTGTCAAAATCAAAACGCTCCACAGAATCATGTCATTTTCATCGAAATTTTATTTAGGAGAAAAACGAGAAAAAAAAGGTTCTGCTCATGTTGAAACATCCCATTTTGGGACTGAAATGTTTTGATTTTTCATTTTTGAAATGACATTTTGTTTTGAAATAGTTCTATTGCGTATGATATTACCATATAATGGAAAATGTTAAGATATCAAAATCCAAACAAAACGTTTAGATTGAACTTACATTACCTTGGTTTGAAGAATCTTGAAACTGTGTCTGCGTGTCTGGTTGGGGCAGGAGAACACATACACCTAAGCTGGACACACATCTCAATGCTGCCCTTTGAATTATCAGTGGATGCCTATGCCTCACACCATCTTACAAATTGCCCATTCTGTCTGGTGTTCCACCCCACCACCTGAGACGGCTGGCTGCAACCAGGCACGCAGCATTCAAAGCTGCTAAAAGTGTACTCTACCCCCTTCAGAAAAGGATTTTCCAGCCTCTGCTGGCTCAACACCTTTCATAAGAGCGGCTCAGGCTTTCATATGGGCAGATAATGGCCACAGTTGGAGTGAGTGGGTGGAGCCAGTGGAGGAAGGAACAAAGCTGTGGCAAATGGCAACAACTGTCTCCCACCTCCACATCACCCATAGGCTGCAGCTTGCCACAAAAGGAGTGGACCCTCTTAAACCACCTAAGGATGGGTGATGGCTACTTTAACTCCTGCATGCCCAGCTGTAACCTTTGTGCTCCTGCAGCCTGTGAGTGTGGAGAAATACAAACGGCAGACCATCTTGTGGAAGACTGCCCCATCCACCGCCTAGAAGGAGGAGGGGTTTCCCTCATCCTTCTGATTGACAGAGCACTGGAATGGCTGAGATCTGCCACATACGGTTGCTGATTGAATGCTCGAAAGGAACGCAACACCACACACCAGACCTTGGTTTTCTGAATTTGCCTTTGTGGATAATAAAGGCAAATAAAAGGAAAATAAAAAAGGGAGGATAATAAAAATACTGCTCGAACATGCAGGAATGAAATCAGGAAGGCCAAAGCGCAATTGGAGTTGCAGCTAGCAAGGGATGTGAAGGGGAGCAAGAAGGGTTTCTACAGGTATGTTGGCAACAAGAGGAAGATTAAGGAAAGTGTGGGCCCCTTACAGAATAGAGGAGGCAACCTAGTGACAGAGGATGTGGAGAAAGCTGAGGTACTCAATGCCTTTTTTGCCTCTTTCTTCACAGACAAGGTCAGCTCCCAGACTACTGCACTGGGCAGCACAGAATGGGGAAGAGGTGAACATCCCACAGTGCTGAAGGAACAGGTCCAGGACTATTTAGAAAGATTGGACATACACAAGTCTATGGGGCCAGATGCAATGCACCCGAGGGTGATGAGGGAGTTAGCTGATGTGATTTCAGAGCCATTGGCTATTATCTTTGAAAGCTCATGGCAACAGGGGGAGGTCCCAGATGACTGGAAAAAGGCAAATATAGTGCCCATCATCAAGAGAGGGAAGAAAGAGGATCCAGGGAACTATAGGCCAGTCAGCCTCACCTCAATCCCTGGAAAAATCATGGAGCAGGTCCTCAAGGAATCCATTTTAAGGCACTTAAAAGAGAGGCAGGTGATCAGGAGCAGTCAACATGGAATCACCAAGGGAAAGTTGTGCCTGACCAACCTGATTCCTTTCTGTGAAGAGGTGACTGGTTCTGTGGATGAGGGGAAAGTGGTGGACATGATATATCTTGACTTTAGCAAAGCTTTTGACATGGTCTCCCACAGTATTCTTATCAGCAAGTTAAAAAAAATCTGGGTTGGATGAATGGACTACAAAATGGATAGAGAATTGGCTAGAGCAAAGGGCTCAATGAATAGTGATCAATGGCTCCATGTCTAACTGGCAGCTGGTCACAAGTGGAGTGCCCCAGGGATCGGTCCTGGGGCCGGTTTTGTTCAACATCTTCATTAATGATCTGGAAGAGGGGGTAGATTGCACCCTCAGCAAGTTTGCAGATGACACTAAGATGGGGGGAGTGGTAGATACCCTGGAAGGGAGGGATAGGATACAGAAGGACCTAAACAAATTGGAGGATTGAGCCAAAAGAAATCTGATGAGGTTCAACAAGGACAAGTGCAGAGTCCTGTACTTAGGACAGAAGAATCCCATGCACAGCTACAGACTGGGGACCGATGAGCTAGGCAGCAGTTCTGCAGAAAAGGATCTGGGGGTTCCAGTGGATAAGAAGCTGGATATGAGTCAGCAGTGTGCCCTGGTTGCCAAAAAGGCTAATGGCGTATTGGCTGCATTAACAAGAGCATTGCCAGCAGATCGTGGAAATTGATTATTCCCCTCTATTCGGCATTGGTGAGGCCGCATTTGGAGTATTCTGTCCAGTTTGGGCCCCCCACTACAAAAAGGATGTGGACAAGTTGGAGAGAGCCAGCGGAGGGCAACAAAAATTATTAGGGGGCTGGAGCACAAGACTTATGAGGAGAGGCTGAAAGAACTAGGCCTGTTTAGTCTGCAGAAGAGAAGAATGAGGGGGGATTTGAAAGTAGCCTTTAACTACCTGAAAGGTGGTTCCAGGGAGGATGTAACTAGGCTGTTTTCAGTGGTGGCAGATGACAGAACAAGGAGCAACGGTCTCAAGTTGCAGTGGGGGAGGTCTAGGTTGGACATTAGAAAAAAGTTTTTCACTAGGAGGGTGGTGAAGCAGTGGAATGGGTTACCTAAGGAGGTGGTGGCATCTCCATCTTTAGAGGTTTATAAGCTGAGGCTTGACAAAACCCTCGGCGGGATGATTTAGCTGAGGATAGTCCTGCTTTGGGCAGGGGGTTGGACTAGATACCTCCTGAAGTCCCTTCTAACTCTACTATTCTATGATTCTATGATTCTATGATAATCTAGAAAATTCTGCGTTTTGTTTGTTCCAATTTGGAACAAAACCAAATTTTGAAATATCAGTGTCCTTTCCGTAATGGAATTTCTGTGCTCCACTCAGCACTGCAGAAAGAGTGGAGGGCTCGCAGCACCTTGCAGAATTTGGTCAGTAAGAATTTAAGAAAAATAGCAATGCAGAAATATAAAACAAACTGACTTTGAAATACTCCTTCCCCATTTTCAGCCCCGCCGGTGTAAATAATGCATGTAATAAACATGAGAGAATACCATGTTCTTGCATGGAAAGTTCGATGGGATATTTGGATTTTGAATGTCCTTTATGAGCCAAGTCATACCTAAGTAGCAATAGAAATGGGATCTTGTTTGGGATTACTGGGGAGAAACTTAAAAACATCACAGAACTGAGCAAGGTTTAAGCCTAACTTTAAATCTCAGCACCCCTCAGATCTTTGTAACCAAGAGCATCACCAGATTTTTATTTTATTTTATTTTATTTTTTGCACAAAGCCCTGGCCAGCTGCCATTTACAAACAGACTAGTTCAATGCAGCAGTCACAGACAGGGATATACTGTAGAATAATCCGTATTTGGCCAGCAGTTTGATACCTGTCACCACACCCCTGACTGCATCTCCTGAATTGTAGTTGCCTCTGTAAGTTTTCCTCTTCCAACACAGCTAAAATTGGCAAATTTAAGCAAATGCCAATAATTCCATTTCATCCCTAAATCTCTTCTGTCATTGTCATTGGACTTGACTCACTAATGATTTCTTAGTGTTTCAGCTTGAATGGGCATCCATAGATTTTCCTTCTTTTTGGGTTAAACCTGGAATTATTGTTAGGCGTGTTTCTGTCAGCTCTCAGCTATTCCTTTTACTTGCATGTGGCCTAGCTGCTGTATAACTTTGAGGCTGCAGAAGGGATTCAATACTAAGGGGGAAAGGGCTTTATATCAAGAACACATCTTTATGTTCACTATGCCACACCAACATGGCACTTCATCAAGTTCTAATTATGTTTGGTTGACAAATTCCTGGCCCCTTCAACTAGAGATAGAGTATCTTTGACTGAGTCCATTAGTGCTCATAATTTTTTATAGTTGGGTTTGCCGACGTCT
The DNA here is from genome assembly GCA_007922155.1 of Mesoclemmys tuberculata. Taxonomy (NCBI): domain Eukaryota; kingdom Metazoa; phylum Chordata; order Testudines; family Chelidae; genus Mesoclemmys; species Mesoclemmys tuberculata. The sequence continues at coordinate 3,989,721 of ML675650.1, read as the reverse complement.
ATTTATACTGATTTTTCGCCCCTGACTAAAACTGACTTTATATAAACTGAGAATCCGGGATTTACTTTACATACAGGTCCCCTAAGAGGGAGGGAAGCAAATTATATTCTACATCTTAGTCTTGCACCGTTACTAAATTGCATTTTTAGCACATGAAGTTAACAGTTAAATGCAAGAGAGCTTGGGGAAGTAAAGCTAAATGATCAACTAAATACGACAGCAGAAGAAATTGAAGAGTAGCATTTCTTTCACCTGTTTCCCAAATGTTATCGAACTGAGATGACCAACAGTTCCACACCAATTTCAAGCATCGTCAAAATAAAACCAGTCAAAAGTCCTCTGGGTAAAATGGCAAAACTGATGTTGAATTGTGCTCCCTCTTCTGTTACAAGTCAGACCTAGCACCTCATTGCTAGAGACATGTCTGCTGGGTATCCCACATGCTCTAAATGGAAGCCCAAGTACGTTTTGTTCTACAGAACCCAGAAATCTTGCATTCTGAGTGGAGAGAGGCTGGTGAATTTCTGGACTCACTGTATCCGTTTTCACATTTGTGCTTTCATGATTAACAGAAACAAGATGAGCTAGTGACACTGCTCCACAATCTGGGGAGAACTGAAGTTGTACGGCATGAAATCGGAACAGAGGGTCAAAGGTTAACTGGGCACTACAGCATTTTGTTCCTATAATGTGCCTGGCTGATTTTAGAGGCACAGCCCAAGATGAAGGACATCAGAAGGAAAGCAAGCATTACAATGAGCTGTTTTATTTCAGTCTCCTGTAGGGATACACGGTGGTTGGAGCAAAACTGACCTTTTTTTTCCCACAAAAAATTTGGGTGGGTCGGGGGGAGATTTCATTTGTTTGAATTTTTTTTGCAAAAACTTCTCTTTTTGATGAACATTTTCAAAATAAAACTCTTCCATTCATTTCTGTTTGTTTTATTGTGATGGCAAAAAGCTCAGTTTAATTTAATTTAAATTCTTTTTCCTGTCTTTTCCACTGGAAATTTTTTTTTTAAATCAGACAAAGTGTGTGTGTTGAGGGGGAGAAGGCGGGCGGGGGAGGGGACCGAACTCAGTTTTTCTCCCTTTTGTTTTCTCCTCCCACTGAAAAAAATTTCAAAATTTTTCTTTGTGTTATTTTCTCAAACTTAAAGAGAAAAGAAAACGCTGTCAATCTATTTTTGGCCTGCTCTAGCACTTTGTTTCATAGGGGATAGTGGGCGGAGAGGGAAGAAGGGGTTTAGCTCATTGAAAAGAAAAGAACTGAGCAAATTGTGGTGTGTGTGTGTAGGGGGGAATGTTGGGGGGTTGTTTTGCGTGGCTGAGAATACAAACCAATTGTGCAGGTTGGGACCTTGGGAGCAGATTCATAGGTACATGGGATCTGAGTGGAGTTATGAGGGATTTACACTAATAAATCTAGAATCTGGCATTGTGCACATGAACCTGCTGACCTCCACCATCACTCAGAAGAAAATTGTCAAAAGAGGAACAGTGGGGAGTAATAATACTTTTACTATTGCACTGTCCAGCTCCAAAAGACAATGTTTGCCTGTTCTTATGATTTAAACGTTGGTATCAGAAAGTTTTGCATTAAAGCCCCAGCTCTGGGAGTCAGGTGATTATGGAAGAAACTCGGTTTTCATTTAAAAAAAAGTAAATGTCTCAGTATTTCCAACTCCACATGTTTAAAAATCACAAGTCGGGCCCCCCAAATCATGAGTGTCTTAAAAATGAGATTTTTAGAAAAACAAGAAGTTGGGCATTCAGGCTTTTTGTTTCCCATCTGGTTTTTCAGACGTGAGGGGGTCACACTGTCAGGCTTTTTTCTGTAACTATGAGGGTTAGAAACATTTTTTTCAACTGGAAGCAGAGATCCCATAATCCCATGACTCCTGAAGCTGGGGATTTAAGAAAAATGCCAAGTATTTCAAGACTTACAATAAAGGTTTTGAAAGTTAGCAACACTGCACTACTTCCCCCCAGGCTCCACCTTTCTCTTGGGTGTGGGCCCCACAACCCATCAACCTTTGACTAGTTGGCTCAGTAGATGAAATCCTGCCCCTGGTTACATGCCTGCCTCTCCATTGTAGTCAAATGGATGGCATGGATGAAAATGAGGGCAAAATTTGGCCTGCGGGGACAAAGTTAATTATAATTATATGTATTTTGACACCCTCATATGAACCACTTGGATTCACCTCCTGCTATCCTAGGATATGGCTACACAGCAAACACGCACTAGAACTGTGCAACCTCTACATCAGTGGGCTCTCATTTGAACAAGTAGCGTCCCTGACTTCAGTGATGCAACTTCTGCCAGGTTCACCAAAGTGAATATGTGTTGCACAATTAGTACTTTGTACCAGTACATTGAATTTATTTTTGCCTTTTTCTTAGATGTCCAAGGTAAAAGCCAAACTGTGACTGGCTGATTTCCTCTCAAGGCAGTTATCAGTTAGTGTTTGTTACCTAGACAGAAATGTCTGACAGATAATTAGCGAGATAAGCAAAATATTCCCTTTGTTCAGGGTCACAAGGCTTTCCCTAAGATATTTTCAGATACCCAGGCTTGCTTATTTTTTCCCACTCTGTTTGTGCATCTCATGTTGTAAATCCCTCCTGGAAGCGAGAATACCTGACCTATATTTTTGCATAGAATAATAAGAGGAGGCATTTCACAGTATTTATAGTCCTGGGATTTATTTTTGGATGAACTCATATTGCATTCCAAACACTTCTATTTAGTATGCTGTGACCATGCTGGTGACGTTCCATTAATGAAAAGCCCAGCGCAAGGGAGGGAGGTGTTTATTTGAGGTAAGTAAAAGAAAAATGAAGGTGTGCCACCAAGTATCATAGTTAGGGCAGGGATGTAAGACTATCTCCATTTTACAGCTATGGGAACTGATGCAGAGAAATTAGGTGACTTGCCCAAGGTCACTGAAAAATTGACTGCCAGCAGGGGGACTGCCACTGAACAGTTCCCTGATCTGTGCTCAGATCATTAAATCATGTCTTTCCCTAGGAAGGAATGCCAAAGGATTGTGAATCAATCTGGCATTCCTTGACCCAGTGCTTGGAGCGTCATAGGCTAACTGGGAGGCTGGCTCTTTAAAAGGTGGGATGTTGGTGCATTACTGCAAAGCTTGGAAATACAATTGTTAAGGCAACCGATTGTACTGTCAGCGTGAGGAAAGCTTTCAATTACTGCAGTTTCGCAAACCCTTTACGCAGATCTCCCGGCTTTGGTGTGACAGCACCGATTCTGAATCAGTCCTTCCTCTTGGCTCATGGTCTTTCCAATAGCTTAAAAGAGCCTTCAGAAGGTACCCTTCAGAATAAAAAACAAATCAAAACCCTGAAACTACAAAAATCAGAAGCCATAAAGATACCACAAAGGCCCCATCAAGCCTTGAAAACAGAGAAAACTTTGCACCATGAACTATGGACCTGCTCCTATAATAGCCTATTAGGCACTCTGGGTAAGCCACTGTGATTAAAAGGCCCAAGCAAGCAGTTGTTCAGTATTTAGCTACTAGCTGTCTGAATCTTGAACTACATTTACATGTGTGCTCACTGACATGAGGGTCTGTGTTTTAGCTGGCCACTTTGGATGTGGCTTCGGTGTCAGTGCCTGTACCTCTCACTGTAGAAGCAGGTTATCATCTTCCCACTGCAAAGAGACTTCACGGATGCTCGCTGGGTGGCAGGCAAATAAATTCGGTTGAAAGGGATAGTCTGATCAAATAGAAGGCCCAGCTTACCCTTGGTCCTGCTCTAAAACACATGGGAGCCAAAGGAAAGACTGGTTATTCCAGTAGGCTTGGACTCAGGCCGACGCCTCCAAGTTGACAGAGATGAATTAACATCATTGAAGGACTGTCCATCGAGCGTGGATCAAGGGCACTCATTGTTTGGAGTCAGGTAAACATTTCACCACGGACAATTACCATGTAATAAAACTTTACCTGCAGAAAATTGGGGATCTCTGCAAATGAGATAGCTCATAAACAAAGTAAGACCGGGCGCCTGGACAGTGCCATCAAGCATTGCCCAAAGAACAACAGCTAACGTACGGTGTGCTAGAGGATAACATGCAGGTCATATTACCCCAAAGGCAGCAGGAAACTGGGACATCATTGATGGCATCTGTCATATGGCTGGTTCCCGTCAACATGTTCTAACACTCGTCTGTGGTTCACAGCCCACTTTCTGAGCTTGGTTCCCAATTCAACGAGATACCTAAGCATGTATCTGTAGTTAAAGTGCTTTGCTGGACCGGGCCTTAACGTATGATTATGCACAGCCATTTTAATCTGTATTTCTGGATCTCTTCAGGCTACAGCGTGAGTGGCTGGACATTCCTGCCTGCTGGCATTTTCCTGTGATACCCATGAGATTTGTGGGTTCTGGATTACATCTCTCACCAGTCACCCATCTATTCCCGTAGGATCTTGGAATGCATAGCCCCCCGGGAGGCTCCACGGTTAACTCAATGGCCTTGATGACTAATGTTTTCATAATGACTGTAATAGTGGTGCTTAACTCAACCATCAGCGCTCTGGGATACTCTGAGATCCTAGCTACATGTGACCACTCAACTCCCATGTGCCTGTGTGTCAGCAGCTGCTATTGAGCAGCAGTTAACCCAAATGAGGCCTGGCGGTGCTTTCCCCCAAGACTTGGCCTTCCTGTTCACAAGTCTTGAGACAGCAGAATGCACAAAGGCTAGGTTGTGCCTTTAGACCCGAGCAAGGAGTGATGTGTGAGCTGCACCACTCCAATAGTAGCCCTAGGAGGCAGAGTGACTCACAGACTCCCCTCTGAGTCACAATTCCCTCCCAACTTCCTCTGTGTTCCTGAGCGGGTGGGAAAGGAGTGTGACTGATGACTGGTCTATCCCACCAGAGGTATATAGGCTCTAAGGTCAGAGGCAGTGATGATATCCAACCGGTTCACACCGGTTCGCGCGAACCGGTTCTTAAAATTAAAAAAATTTAGCGAACCGGTTGTTAAATTAGCCGAAAATAAATTTTATGTATTATTCTCCCAAAAAAGAGTTGAATTTATACAGCTCTTACTAAAGTGAAATTAAAAGCATGTTCAGTACCTCCTAGTCCAGGTGTCGGCAACCCACGGCTCTGGAGCCACATGCGGCTCTTTTGATAGTAAAGGTTGCCGACCCCTGTCCTAGTCAAAGCAGCACTGGTGGAGGTTCATAATGCAAGCAAATGCATCAAGAAAGAGAATTTAACGGAATGCATTGCTTGGCCAATAAAAGACACAAATTATTCCTGGAAGATTTGTCATAAAATAGTGAACCCAGTATCCTAAATGCTAGAGCCTGATGCAAAAGTACTGCTTTTAGTTAAATCAGAATATGGGAGATTATTTCAGCAGTACTTAGGTTCTACTTAATTAATGTTGGCTTCAAAGATTGTGTGTAAAAGAAGTTTTTGACAGCCTGTTGCTAGAGTTACCTGTTTGTAACGCATATTAGAGCAACAGCCACTCTAAGGAGAGGAAGGATGGACCTAGGATTAAGGCAAAACCCTGACAATTGGAGACAAATGGAAGTGTCTGGAGGTCTACTAGTTGGTCGGTATTTTGGCTAAAAAATCATGACCTTGAATTAGTTTTTTAAAATTGTTTTTAACAAGAATAATACTAAAAAGAAGTTTGACCATTCAGTAAGGAAAGAGCAGCCTGTACAAATACTGTGACTATTAATACAACATAGGTCCTGGGATACTTGGAAAATTTGAACAGGACAGAAGCAGCCTCTGAAAGCTTTTGTGTCCGAGGGATCCTTGAGAGCCTATGAAATAAGCTGGTAGCTTTAGTGAGCAGATGTCTGCATAACAAACTTTGGTCCTGCAAAAAGCACCACACTGAAAGTGGTGTGCACCTGCACGAAGCCCCACTGAGGTAAGTGATTTCAGTGGCGCTCTGCACGACCGCAAGGGTACAGTGCTCACTGAAGAATCAGGGCCATAACTTATGCACTTATTGGCCGTCTCTGAAGAGGTCAAAGACTAGAAGCCTGATCCTGGACTCATTGGAAACAAGAGAGAAGCTCCCATTGGCTTCAGTGAAGCAGAAGCAAGTAATAAAATGAGTGTGGAGAGTAAACTAGCTGTAATACAGCCTGTATTATATGCAATTTTTGAAATGCAATTCATGAAATGCAATATTTAATATTCTACTTCATTGCATGTGTTGTATAGACAACTGCTATGCAAATAACGTATCTGACAACATTTTTATTGAGGTTTAACAGCTGCGTTAGAGATGTATCTATTACATAGTTTCATAAATGTGTTTTTAATATTCAGAATAGATTCTTGAATATCACCTGCCTTTATAGAACCGGTTCTTGGAAATTTGGGATATCATCACTGGTCAGAGGGGACCAGCATGATCATCTAGCCTGACCCCTTGCTCATCCATCCCCTTCACTATGGCCTCGCTACTCTGGCCAGTGAGTGAGGGGTAGAGCCAAAGCGGTGCCCACTCCCCATTTCTCCTGGCCACGTGCTCCACGGGAGACAAAACAGGTCGACAGCCCTACTAGAGCCTATGTACCCAGATCCAAGATCCAGGTACCCTGCATAGGGAGATAAGCACGTGTGTGTGTCCGTATGGAAGGAGTTCTTCAACAGAATCTAGCCCTCATTTTTTCATTGACTCTCATGATTAGGAATAACACCAATAGCTTAGATATGACCATAAAAGGCACAGTAAAATAACCTACATAGTAGGTTGCTTGCTGCCCATTAGAGATGTAATATAGATATTATATGTATGTACATATATTATTATATATATACTATATATACATATAGTGCTGCAAACAGTTGTGTTGTCTCCTTTCCCTCAAGCCTCCAGTAGCCGGCAGAAGCTCAAGAACGCAGGTAGAAAAACGGTTTCCTAACACATTCCCTCTAGCTGTTCTCTGCCCAAAGACACGTACTGCTCCATTCTCATGGGCCCCTAAATAGGAATAACTGGATGTTCCTGAAGGATCAGAGTGAGGCTGCTGGTGGGCTCTGTCCCATGACATACCCTGTTGATGCCGGACAAGTAACCAAGCTGCAAGTGCCAGTGTACCACAGCAAGGTTATTCAAATTGCCTCACTCCTGTTTTTCACCTTACTCCAGGGAGGTAAGGCAGCTGCTTCAGAAAGAACTGTCCCTCATGTGGCACATCACAAAATGTACTCTTCATTATGACTGCTATTCCCAGATCGACTAACGGTGTCAACGTGTCAGTCCCTCAAGCGCCACGTTAACTTGTTTGAGACATTAGAGTGGCCCCCAAAATTTCAAGCCACGTGTCCCCATTTCATAATAAGCATTAATGTGCACGTGTGCCAGCCTCTAGGAAAGCCTTTCTGTGAGCTTTCCCCATGGCCTCTTGTCGCTCTCCTCATCTCCCTGCCGTGTACTGCCGTGATATAATGGCTTCGAAGCCAAGGTTTGAATGAAATAAAAACTGACAGTGCTGAGGCATTTCAAGTACATAGCTACGAAGGATTCACGCAATTACCTTTTGTCAGAATTCATTCTGTTAGCTCTGCCCAGTGCTAATATCTTTAGAAACTCAGAAGGAGAGGAGAATATGATGGGTGAAACGCAGCGCAGGCCACCATTACAATGAAAGTCTTTGGGTGTAATAAATTGTTCACAGGGAAAGAGTTAGCCTCAGGATAGGCAGAGTGTGTGTGTGTTTATATCTACATATCAGAACCAGAGCAGTCAGCAATGCTGCCGTTAAAATGAGCATCAGAAGCCCTTGTTTTCAGTTGTTTGCAACGTTGCAAAACTCGAACAGTTCAGCTGAAATTTTTATTCTAGTGTCTGCCTCAGGCTAAGCCAGGTTCAAAAGTTTCAGCAAAAATGGTTCAACTTTTGCCAAGAATGAGGTTGGGCGGGGCAAGGGAGCTTTGCTAATGTGAACGCTTTTTTCTTTAACCATTTCTTTGAAGAGGCCTAGTGCCTCTGTTCTGTTAAGCAGGAACTTGACCTTTGGTGGTGGAATGGTCGTGGAGACAGAGAGCTGCATTTTTGCTGCCACTGTGTAAATCCAGAGATTTGGCCAAATTATAACCCTCTGAGAATTGTCAGGAGCAGGGGCATAGCTATGGGTGGGCCTGGGTGGGCCATGGCCCACTCACTTTGAAAGCAGGCCCACCCAAGATCCACATAAGTGACATTGGCAACTGAGCTCTCAGCTGGTGGCATCCTGAACTTCCTGCTTCTGGTCACGTGACTGGAAGCAGGAAGTTCGGGAAGTGCTTGTTTTTGGGCCAGCCCACCCATGTCAGGCACAGGCCCTGCCAAAACCCTGGCCAGGAGTACACACTGAGTTGTGGTTCGTAATTCCAGGGCTCTGCCACTGACTTCCTATGGGAGTGTGGAGAGGGTTATATCATGATGCATATGTGTAAGTCGGCGAAATTAAATTTTTAGGACCAGCCTTAATGCTGGCATCTCCTAGCTTTTGAGGGCTTGAAGTTGCAACCTTAATGTTCAGTTGTGCAGTTTTTTATGTGTGGCACTCTGCATAGAATGGAACCTGCACAAGACCAGCTCTTAATCATTGTCAGTTCTCCCCAAATCTACTGGGCTCAGTGGTTCTCAACCTATGACCCGCGGGCTACCTGCGGACCAGTGAGCCCGCAGCTGCAGCCCATGTGACACCCTCAGAGCCATACAGGTTGTATATATATTGTGTGGATGCAGCCCATTTAACACACAGAGAGCTGCATATGTGGCCCACAATGGGTAAATATGTTGAGAACCACTGGGCTAGCTCAAAAATGGCCTGTAAGTGACCTTCCATCTTTTCCATATTGTTAAATCGCTTGGAGCACACAATGGTTATGCATGAAGAAAGAGGTTAAAATTAAATAAAGTTATTAACTATTTTGATTGTGAGTAGGTTGGCGCTCAGTTCTGTCTCCACTGATTGTCGTTTGGAGTCTTTAGATATTGACTTCCGTAGAGCATGAGCATATTGCCTTTATGTTGACTGGCTGGAGTGTAGAAGGAACAAAAGAATATTTCTGTAACTGACAGCTAACAGAGGTTGTCTTTAAGTTCAAGTGATAAAGACCTGTGGAGTTGGAAGTGAAGAGATGGGTTCCATTCTCAGCTCAGCAGATTTGTTGGCTCATGGTGAGGGCCTAGCCTAGCTTCTCTATATTTCAGGTTGCAAGCACATTCCCTTTAGAAGGCTGATTCTGAGCCCACGTGTGCCTTGGAAAGAAAGAAAGCTCTTCATGTTTTTGAATATTTAGGGTAAGTCTCACTGGCAACTAGAACGTTTTGTGACGTTTTCAGTTAAACTGAGTAAGTACTTCTCAAGAGTAAAAATACTTCAAAATGTTTCTTTTTTGAAATGAGACAGACAAAGTAGGTGAGGTAATGTATTTTACAGGACCAGCTTCTGTTGGTGGAAGGGACAAGCTTTCCAGCTTACACAGAGTTCTTCCCAGTGCTTAATTTGTAATGGAAGTGGTGCTAGGGCTCAAGCCATTTTTTCACTTTCAGAACTGAGCTCCAGAGACTCATAGCTGGGGCAATGAACTGTCAAGCCTGTAGATGCTGGGGGCTCTGCCCTGGCAAGTCCTGGAGCAAATTAAACACTATTTTCCCTCAGGTCTGGGGAAGACATCTGGAGTGCCCAAGCTAAATACAGTGTGGGACCGATTGTTAAACCTAAGGGGTTCACACATGGTGTAGGAGATCCCTTAACATGAAGTGGGCACCCACAAAAGGTTTTCCAGTAATTTCTGTGGGTAGTGGCTCAGGGCCTTTGCTTTTCTAAACACATATTTAATAATACTATTTCATCATTTTAGATTGCAGGTGCTGGTTTGTGTAATAATGAGAGCAAAGAACCTGGAGAGAGAGTATAAAGTCTAAAGGAAGACATGAAGTGACCTTATTGTAATTAAAACTGAACAGGTCAGTTCAAGTCAGAGAGAGCTTCACAAAATGGTTTCATTTGACTTTCAAAGACGTCATATATCTTAAAGCCAGAGTTTTATTCAAAAGCGAGGGATTAACAAAATATAGGTGCGAAGGTTGGGTCTTGTAAGAACCCTCATTCTTTCAGCCCTCATGTGTTTAATGGAGCTCATCCAGCTCCCAAAGAAATACTAAACATATCACTTTTTAAAATAACTTTTCGGAAGCTGAAGGTGTTGGTATTGTAAAGGGAAGGAAGGAAGAAAATTCATCTTCGTTATCACGACCTCCTCAGATTAGGCAGAATTATTTTTCCAGATGGCTTCTGAAAATCTTTCATGTCTCTCGCTCCATTAGTTGGTACACTTCGCAAAGGTTGGCTCAGATCTACTCTTCTCATCAGGCACAAGACGTTGCCATGTGCTTGCTTTTATATTTTTTCCAGTCTTTCTCCTTTATAAAGCTAGCAGCATAATCAGGTTTGGTCCTTATACAGGCCTCAGGCAGAGGCTCTTTAGGACTGATAGACAATAACGACTGCTTGTCTGGAACCCTGAGGCTATGGAACGCTTCAGATGATTCCCAGCTGACATTTCACTTCTTGCAACCATGAAAGCAAAAGACTTTCTGACAAACCCTGCAGTTTCCATCATCTCTGAGGGGAAAGTTGGGGTATTCAGAAAAATCAAGGTCAGTTTTCACTTTACCTGTCAGACGTGAGAATTTCTACATCTGAGCGATGCATATAAGAATAATAGTTTTAGAGATACTGGAATATAATGTAAGATTTCCCAAACTGGGGTCTGTGAACCTGTGATTGTCCAGAGCGCTTGCTGGTTCTCCACGCACAGCTGGATGGTCACATGGTGCTGGCGTGCCTTATTTCCAGCTGCCTTGGAATTGCAGTAAAAGTACATTTAAATACTTTCCAGGTGCTACTTTGCCCTGTAAAGAATGATGGTGTTGCCAACTTCCACAATATCTAGTGTTTTTTTCTTAAATCTCTAGCTCTTGGAGTCACGTGAATGAATTAGCCTCTCAGCTTTCATTTAAAAAAGTAAATCTCTAGGCCTCATCATTGAAAGAAAAGGCTCACAAACCAGAAGGCAAATAAAAAGAACCCAATAGTAAATAGGATCTAATGATGGTGTCATGATGTCCCCCAGAGGCCGCTGAAAGGCCTGAAACACTGCCTCAGCTGCTGCTTTATGAGCAACCTCCTCTTCTGAGCGTCCTCCAGCACTGTCTGTGATGCTACCCAAATATTCAACAGTTGCCACCTTCTCATCAGGCTTGCTACAAAGCTGTAGCTGTAGCGAACCACAGTGATAAAGACTCTGTTGTGCAGCAGTGAAACACGGGCACGAAAAAGGCTGACGAACACAGGACTGATGTTTTCAATCTCATTGTCTTGGTAAGCTGCTCCATATCAATTGTCCAGACAGGCTCAGAAATGAGGACATTTGAAACTGGACCCAGCCACCACTTCTGTCTGCCCTGGTTTGGGTTCAGCAGCTGCCTTAGTGTGGACACATTATTTGGATGGAAGACCAATGAGTCCTTGAAGTGTGTGTACCAAGGAATGCCACTGCCCAGCCAGTGATCAAACGGGGGCCAAAAGCTTTGCTGACGTGATAAGATTGCCGGTGATGGACGTACACTGACGGTCCAGTCAGATCATCTTAGGGATGTAGCCAGCAATCAATCTGGCTGGCATTCTGCATGCAAAGAGGTCATATGATGATGAAAATGTCATGGTGTTTAAGGCAATTTCGTGATTCTGAGGGCCTAGCTCTTCATTTTTTTTTAATGCTTGGGGCAGGTCAGACTTCAAAGGCAGTCGTTGCTACAGGACTGTTATGCAGTCAGGAGGGGCTGGTCCACAAGATGGTGAATGCCAGGAGAGGGATCCATGAGATATTGTTTCCACTGAAATGTGATCCACACTCAGAATTCCCCATGTAATGAATAATGCTAGCTGCATTCATCAGCTGACCCTAACATTTTCCCTGTTCTATCGAGTCACCTGTGGGTCTTGAGTGACCTTTAATGGTACATATGCTTCTAAACCTCTTATACATTTCTGAAAATATCTTCAATTGGCTTCACTGGGACATAGGCACATGGCTGAATGCTTGCTGAATCAGGCTCTATGCGTGCATCCTTTGCTTATGGAGCAGGCTTTACATTAAAGTTCCTGAGCATTCATACCAGGAACAATCTGTTATGTGCACATGGTACCGGGGTCATTAAGAAACAGACAAGTTAACTGAAGAACGTACAAACACAGGTCTTAGGTCTGAAAGCGGATCTTCTAGTCATCAAGTCCACGCAGAGAAGTCTGTTCATACACTTAACGTATACTTGTGAAATGTTCCACAAGGAAAAGCAAGTTTTGTTATTCTTCTTATGTCTATTTTGGCCCTGTTGAAATTAAGATATTAATTTCCATGAAAAGAGTAGGTCTACTCTAGGAGTAAGGGTGAGTAAGAGTGATAGAATGTGGCCTTCGAGTAGCAAGAAATTAAAAGCAGGCTAGAGAAGATAAGTAAAACCAAATATTTCAGGGAGAGTAATTTAAACTCATATTGGCAATAATAATGTGCACTGGTCCACATCTGATCTTCAGCTATTCCTAAATTACACAGAGATAATCAAAGAAAGAGCAGCCACTGCAGCTTCAAATTTAGAACAAGACTTCATAATTAGTAAGCTGATGGCTTAGTCTGATCAGTACTGAGTCCCTCTGGTTGCTCTGCATGTTCTTTAAAAGGGCAGGGCATTATTTAAGATATAGGAAATATATTTAATCACATTACACCTCTTTGGGTGAGAAGACTGAGCCACGCTTCTCCTTTGCCAGTGCTTTCTGTTGCTTCCATCTGCCATTGACCTAATGACACCAGAGAGGCTTTCCCCGAAACTCCCAGGATCAGATTTTGAAAAGCCTCGCCTTCCTCGGCTCCCAGTGGGCTTGTCCTCACTGCCTTGTTAGCTTGCGTTTTGCCCCGAACTTGACTCCCCTCTGCACATGGAAATCTCTAACGCAGGATATGCGGGGTTTGGAGCTGGTGCTAGCTGGCTCATCGGGAGAGCATGCTGAAGCTTGAGTGCTGCTCACATCCCGGCTAGTGATGCAGCATGACTGCAGCAGCTCAGGTTATAATGCACCAGCAGCTCAGCCCGTCACGCTGGGCCGCGAGCGCAAGGGCATTCTCACGCCACGCGCACTTGAGCGAGGCTAACTCGAGCCGAGCGACGCAAGCGAACTGGATCACTGAAGACAAGACCACAGAAACCAACAAGTGACGCCAACAGGAGCACAGACAGGCCAGAGGCAAGCGCTTCTGGAAATGCCTCCCCTGCATTCCCTGGCCCTGATTCTTCAACACTGAGCTCAATGGGAGATTTGCCATGGGCTTCCTATTGCTAGCATTAGCAGGTCTTCAGGGCAGTCACTTCAGGAAACAGGCTTCTTCTCCCTGAGCCCCTGCGGTTCCCACCGTTGCTCCCTAGTCCCTATTCTTTCCTGCTGGAGACTAAAGCTACCTCATGTCCAGTGCTGGATTGAAACCACTCCCTGGCACTCAGTGGGCAGCACAGATCATTGCAAGATGAAAGTTCCTAGGTTGCATCTGGGACTGGGGTATTTGCTGGGGTCATTCTATTGCATAATCCCATGAGTGGCTGGGCAGAAGTACGCACTCACTAAATTAAGGGTCACTTGCTTTCAGGAGGCTGTGTGTGGGCTGACCCAAAAGTGGGGGTTCACACAGTGAAGCAAGTGCAAAACAGGCTCCGGGAGTGTGGGATTGGGGTGACGCTGCGATATACCAGTCCAGATTACAGAGGGGAACATCACAGTTGGCCCCCCAAAAAAATGTTGACGGAAGAGTTTGCATCAGAAAATGCACTTCATTGAAACAAAAAAGTTTCATGGGAATGTGCCCATGGCAAAAACATTTTTGATGGGAAAGAGTCCAAAAATTGTTTTAACTTTCTCATTTCATTTTGACAATGTTGAAACATTTTATGTCAATAAAGTAAAATTTTCATTTTGCCTTTAGCATTCTGATTCCTGTCATTTTGACTAATATTAAAATATTGTATTTGATATTTTTATTTTATTATACATATATTATATGTACTGTATCTAATATTTTAATGTTTCAACATTATCAGCATGAAATGATTCGATGGTTCCAAATTAAAATTCTCCTAAATTTTCATTTTGTGGGAAATTTCAATATTTCAACTTCTTCATTTGATTTGCAACAAAAACAAATTTTAAAAATGCCAGAATTTCCCAGAGAACAGGAGGTTTTTTTCTTTTCCAACTTTTATTTTATGTTAAGATTTTAAAAAATCAAATCTTTTTATGTTAAGACGTTTTTAAAGAGAGAAAACAAATTTGGTGTGCGTGATGTTTGCTAACAGACCAGTAAAGACTGGGGGGAAAACAACCCAACAGGAGTCTCATGGGCAATGTGAGTGAAATGAGAAGGAGCAAACAGCTGCAAACATGAGAACACTCTTATTGGACAAAGAAATGTCAGCAGGAGCATTTAGCCCAGTCTGAGCTTTGCAGTTATTTGTAAATAATTAGCAAAGAATTTGTTTGAACGATGGAGTGAAAGGACGACCTTATAGTTTGGGTGAGGAATGAGATTCTGGAGATGTGGACTGAGTTCCCTGCTCTTCCACAGACTGCCTGAAAGACCTTGGGCAAGTTACTTTATCTCCCGGTACCTCAGTCCCCCCTCTGTAAAATGCAGATAATAATTAGAGTTGGGTGGGAAATGGTTTTCCCTTTCTGAACCATTTTTTGAGATTTCAACCATTTTCCCATTCCACACGGGGATAAGAGTGAACCTTTTTAAATTCTTTTATGACAAACAAGAGAGAGCGAGTGCTCAGAACAACTGGTACCCAGACGGTTCGGACACTCGCCTGGGATTTGGGAACCCGAGTGCAAGCGCCTTTGTCTTCCACATCCCAGGAGACAGCTCTAATCATTGGGCTCTTGGCTATTCTGGGAAGTGGGGGTAAGGAGAAAAATGTCTCTCTCACTCACCTCAGAAGACTTCCTGATGAAAGCTTTGTCAGAACAACGATTTCCTGTGACAAGTTTCAGTTTCAACAAATTGGCTTTTTCTGCTGAAAAACTGTTTTGTAAAAAAAATTACCGATCAGCTCTAATGAAATAAAATAATAATAGTCCTTTTCCCAACCCTTCCCTCTTTGGGGCTGAGACATACCATGCATATGCATTGGTACTTAACACATGCACTACAGCCATACAATTAATAAACCACAGCACAGAACATGAAGCAAAATGCTTTGCCCTCCTAATCAGAAGAGGAAGGGCCAGCGCATATTTCGCTGCAGGCCAAGACATTGCTTCTGTAAGTGAAGTGTTGGAATGTGGAGCCAAGAAAAAAAAGGATTTTAAGGCTAGAAGGGCCCATTATTATCATCTAGTCCAGCCTGCATAACACAGGCCAGAGAATCCCACCCAGTGCTTCCTGACTCGAGACAAGAACTTGTAATTCAGTTGCATGACTATCTGGAGGGCTCTGTACATTTACAATACAAACAGCAAGATTTAGATGGTGGCTGGCATCTGTACAGTTGGGGGGAAAAAAAACCCTGAAGAAATGGAACTGGAATAGAGTTTGAAACCATAGCTTTCAAACCCACAGCTGGAAGTCCTGCCACTACATGAAGGTAATAAACTAGGGTAAATGCACACGGGCTCTGACACAGCCATGTTCACAAACTATGTCTGAAACAACCCCCTCTGCTCTGCCTGTGAGTTCCATCACATTAACTCCCTCCATATAACCATGGCAACACGTGTTTAAAAAACACACTCTATGGCGAGAAGTGCCTTCTTCCCAGGTAAACCCTGTGCCCCCAGTCATCTGACTGTGGAGCGCACCAGGGAGCTCTCTTTAAGTACCAGAACAATCAGTGGCTTGTTTATTAAACCCATTTAATTTTATTTATAATGCACGGCTGAAATAAGAGTACCTCTGACAAGGTATTTTAAAGGCTGGTGGAAGGTGGCTAACGCGCTGCTTGTTTTACCAGGTATATTTACATAATGTTAATTCCACTCTTTTTTATGTTATTGTATTTTATTTTCTAGTTATTTGAATACAAATATCATTGTTAGCTACATTTTTAGATTTGGAATATGGGCTGGGTAGCTGATTTTGCTTTGATGGTTGGGTCATAGTTTTTCTTAGGACTGGACTGCCATACCCTTATTTATTCTGTGCAGCACCTTCCTCCTCAAATAGCGCTATTCAGCTGGATTGTGGCCCCTTTCCTCACACTGGGGAGGGGATTGTCACCTGGGGATTACCCCTGATTTCATGGAAGCATGGGATCAGACTCGGGCCCCTAGCATTTCCATGGGAACTGTACAGCAGAGCTTTGTAATCCTGTTTATTACGGTAGTGGCTAAGGACTAAAAAAGACTTGGGCCCGATTGTGCAAGGCACTGTATCCAGTACAAAGTAGTCAACACTCCCTGCCCCAGAGACAACAGAACCTTGGATGATGGAATCTTCCGTGGACATGGAGAACAAGGAATGAGTCGATATTCATTCATATACTAAGACTTAGACAAGATGACCTATAGTTGCAGTGCTTTCTGAACCTATAGATCTAAGGCTCCATGATCCATGTCCTCTTTGGAACAGCATTAAACATATCTCAAGACTGCTATTAGGTTCCTCCCCACCCCCACAATCTGTTTTGCTCAAGACTAAAAATGTCCAGGGTTTTTTTAACCTTTCCTCCCAGGGCAGGTTTTCTAAATCTTTTATCATTTTTGCTGCTCTCCTCTGGACTCTCTCCAGTTTGTCCACATCTTTTCTAAAGTGTGGCGCTCACAACTAGACACGGTGCTCCAGCTGTAGCCTCTCCAGTGCTGAGTACAGTGGGCCAATTACCTTCTGTGTCTTACATATGACACTCCAGTTCAGACACCCCAGAATGCAGGGGCACCAGGGGAGCAGGGAACCAAGCAAAATTGGCCAAAGTTGAGTCATGTTCTGACCCGTGCCCAGGGTCATAGTGTCACTCACTGCTTGTACTCCACCCAGGTCGGGGCAGGGGACAAGGAAAGGGGCATGGCTGGGAACCCTGCCAAGTTCATGTTCTCAGAATTGCCCTTTGCCCCTCACTCCTCCCATCTCCGGCTGCTATGCTAGAATGATATTAGCCTTTTTGCAACTGCATCACACTATTGATTCACATTCAATTTGTGATCCACTCTCACCTCCAGGTCCCTCTCTGCACTACCACCCCCTAGACAGTTATTCCCCATTGTCTAGTTGCGTTTTGATTTTTCCTTCCTCCTTTGCACTTACCTTTATTGAATTTAATCTCATCGGTTTCAGGCCAATATCCAATTTATCAAGGTCATTTTGAATTCGAATCCTGTGCTCCAACGTGCTTGCAACCCCTCCCAACACAGATTTTATAGGCATACTCTCCTCTCCATTATCCAAGTCACCAAGGAAAATACTGACTAGTCCAGGACCAGGGCTGACTCCATGAGATACATCCTCCCAGTTTGACAGCGAACCATTGATAAGTACCCTCTGAAGATGGGTTTTCCACCAGTTGTGCATCCATCTTATAATGATATCGTCTAGACCCTACTTAGATCTTACGTTTGAAATAGACCCGAGGGAGTCGGGGTGGAGGAAGGGGTAGAACACCCAATCAGAGTGAAACCTGTGATGGCAGCAAACGGCACGCTTGAGCCATGGCTTTTTGGTTTCTTTGAGGGGGTGGCTTAACAAGCGCAGCAACAATTGTGAATCTGCTCAAAAACCCGCTGACGTCAGGGCTACCTTCCCGTTGGCTCCCCTGGGCCGTGATTGGGGCCCGCTGGCGCCATAGCTCCAGAGGCGTTGCAAAGCATTTCTCAAGAGGCCTGTCTTTAAAAATAAGCAGCGTTGCTGGCAATTGAAGGCGGGAGGGGGAGGGAGGAGAACGAAGCCATGAAATCCATCAAACCCGTATTTGTCTCATTAAAAGTGTTTTTAATTTATAATGTCCTGGAATGTAGTTGTCATCCAGCTGTGCAGCTATGACAATGTTGCTTCTTACAATTTTTTTTCCCCCTAACTCCACTCTCCCACCTCACTGGGACTGCCATCAATTTCTTCTCATCAGCAGCAGTTACAGTAAATGGATTCATTTGTGGGCAATGGGAGCTGAGAGACAAAGGTGACAGTATAATTAAGGTTTTTAATTCTATGCCTGAACAGTTAAGTCCAGAACTCATGATAATTAGCTGGCTGTAATGAAAGATCTTTAGTCGTTATTTTCCCTTTGTTTCCTATAATTGTTCATTTTGGCCAGCTACATTTGTCCTTTAATCTGAATCCTCCTTGATGATGCTTGGCCACTGCATTTATTCCCTTGAACTGTAAAAACATGTTCATGGTGCAGTAATATATAAAAGATGCACACACAGAGAAGATACTGCCTCAGTATATTACACTATACACACGTTCGTGTATTCTGTATATGATAGATGGGAAGATTATTGGAGATGCAGAGGTAGATGGATGGATGAATAAATAGATTGGTAGAGGAATGGAGAGACAAGCAATTTATAGCACAATAGCTGGGACTAACAAAATGCTGTTATTTTCAGCATTGTGGGCCTATATATATATATACTGAGAATCTGACGGGAATTTTTTTTAAACAAATAAATAAATAAACCTCCCCTATAGCAATCAGAACTACTTCCCCATCCATCCAAGTCCTGTTACGTATTATTGATTTCCTCAAAAATAATCAGAAACAAAAAAGTGATTTTTTTGCCACAATGTTTTCATAATTTTTGCACACTATAGATACGAAACAGTGGGGAAATCTTCCTGCCAGCTAGAGCTGGTTGGGAATTTTTCAACAACATGTTTATAAGAAAATACAGATTCATCAAAACCAAAATGTTTGCAGAATTGTGGGGGACAGGAGAGATTCACCCCAGAATAGGCTAGTGGGGAGGAAGAGGTAGACCTGCCCCAAAATAGCACAGTGATTTGGGTGCACAACTGCCATGTGAAAGATGGAGCTTCAAGTCAATCCTCCACCTTATTTGAAACAGAGATTTGAACCGGAGCAGCCTGAATGAGTGCTCAAACCTTGGGGCTAAAGAGTCCGTCTCTCGCTCCGGCCCCCTGAATATTTAATTATTTATACAAAGTGAAACAACTCCAACAGGAGAGCAAGAGAGCAGTCATGTTTTTTCACACAAAAATGTCAAAAGGCCTCATTTTGGTCCTGGAATGAAAACAGATTTCAAAACCTCAACTTTTTTTCCAGAAACAGAATTCTTTTTGTCCGGCCAGCCCTACAGCCAAGAAGGAGAAACAAGGAATTTAACTGTCATGATGTCATTAGACTGCATTTCGTGACTGTGAGTTCACCGTTATAAACTATATTTTTAAAAGAAAAACATTTTTTAAAGGATTTAAAAAAGGGAGATGCACACAATGAAAATAATCTTAAACTGGTTTCCTGAGGATTGGCTGATGTGTCCCTGAGGTTGCATTCACATCCTGACACCGTGTCTCAATGATCACTTTCTTTCTCATCAGGCCAAGTCACAAATGCCCCGCTCCTGCAATGAGATGTGCATGGGCAAACTGTTGCAATTGCAGATAGCTCACTACAGGACTGGCCCTCAGAATTCAATCAACCAGCGTGTAACAGCCTTATGCTTTTTCCCTGACCAAGGGGCAGCAGGTTGTTAATCTGCCCATGAGCAAACCAGGAAACCTATGATGATCCAGAGTCACATTATAGTGTTTGCTCTTGTCCTTGTCACTGGAGAAAGCAACCCATGGCAGCCCAGTATCTGGTGCAGATTATTCCCCCCTCTGCTGGCGTACCATGGGGGAGGCAGCGTCAAGGGTCCATCACGCCCCGCTCCACTCACCGCCGAGCTGTGCCACTGGGGGAGTAGTGGCTTCGCAGAACTGTTTTCCTGCCCATGATGCAGGTAGACTTGTGACCTCTCACTCCACGTCCGGAGACACAGCGTGAGCCAACGATTTGCACAGAGAGATCAGAAGGACATTCCAAATGGAAACTTACCGTGAACCAGGAGAGATCCTTCCTACAATTCAGAATCCAGATGACATTATAAACCCTGCCAGCTTTGCTCGCAGGATTACCACAACGACCCCAGAACTCCTTGAGGATCCATTTATAAGATCTAAGCCCTGTACTCTATGGTCACACATCAAGAGGGTTAGGGGGCTGTGTGCGGTTTCCATATCATGCTCCCAGAGGAAGCATGGCACTTTTATCCATCTTTTCACTCTAGGCAACCATTCGTTTCTAGAGTCCAAGATGATTCTTGAGCATAGCCTATGGATAACATCTTCAGAGGCTGCCAATCGCTTCTCCAGTCATGGGTCTGAGGGGATATGCCCCTGTGTGAAACGAGGCGCTCTTTTCATGTGAGGGTGGTGGCATTACTTCCATCCTATTCTGGGCCTCGTTGGGAAGAAACCTGTGGCTGCTTTTATGTTGGGATCAGCCATGCAGGGAATCACATTGTGAATCAACCTCATTTGTATTTTTTTTTCTAGCTTACCCTAAGCAGGTGGGCTGAGAAGACTTTTCATTTGGATGACACCTAAGGCAGATGACCTGCTGGGAGCTGGCATGCCTTGACTGGGATAACATGAGTTTGAATTAATTTAAAATAGTCTGTTACTGAAACTAAGACCGATATTCATAGCTTCAGTGATTGCAAGGCCAGAAGAGACCATTGTGACCATCTAGTCTGACCTGTAAAACATGGGCCAAAGACCTTCCCCAAAATACTTCCTAGAGCAGAGCTGTTAGCAAAATATCCAATCTCGCTTTAAAAATTGTCAGGGATGGAGACCCCACCATGATCCTTGGCAAATTGTTCCAACGGTTAATTACTCTCACTGTTCACACCTTATCTCCAATCTGTACTTTTCTAGCTTCAACTTCCAGCCATCACCCACTCCGGGAGGAGGACCTGAACAGAGAGAGAACATGCTGCAGGAAACTTCAAGCTGGGGTCAAACTCTTGGTTTCTGAGCTGTTGTCCCAACAAATAAAGGATTATGGTAGGTAACATGTCCTCTCAATCACAGAGTGCCCTAGGACCTGCCTCATCCCCAAAGCCCTCCAGCCCCAGAGCCCCAACCACACCCAGCTAGGATTTATCCTGCAAGGATGAGTGGGAGCTGAGGCTGCTCAGCATCTCGGTAATTCGGGGTTTCTGCAGCACAACTCTTTGGCTCCCGTTCTTAATTATTACCCATAACAATTGCAGTCCCTCTGTTGGGTTTGGGCAACAGCAAGAATGGGAGGAGTCACTCTGAAAAGTCAGTCACCCTGACTCCAGCCCTCCAACCAGAAACAAAGGAAAAGTAATACCTGCCCTTGCTGCCTTTAGCAACACCTTTCCCCCTCACCAGCAAAGAGTCTGTGTATAAGTCAAGGGAAACCTTTTCAGGGAAAAGGGAGTTCAACATCAACTGTGGGAACACAACAGCAACAATAGATCTCTGCAAATGACGAATAACTGTGGCAGTTGTCTGTAAATGCCGGCCCCGCCCACTGGCGTGAACATCCAGCAGGCCCACATCACATCATTTTTAGTGGCGGGGATAGAATAGTCCCCCACTTGGGTAGGCCTGTCTCCAGTCCTTTGGGAAGTGCTGCCAGCTCCTGTCTTGTGGCTCTTCTTCCTAATCTAGCTACAATGACCTCAGCTTTGTTTAGTGACTCCGTAGGAGAAGTCTCATCAGGCGTCACTTAGCTCTACTGCTCCAGCAGACAGCTGCCTTTTCATCACATCCCGTTAAAGTCTCTCAACAGCACCAGAACTTCAATAGCAAGAGACCAAGGGCAGGCCAGAGCCTTGTACAGAAACCTTCTTATAAGATCAAAACCTTTTTCTTATTAAGCATCTCAGTTCCACTACCCCCACCTATTCTGAGTTTGGGTACAGTTATGGTGACTCTCAAACTGTCACCAGAGAAATTCTGGGTAAAAAGCATATGCAAATGAAGCTCCCTCTGTAGTCTTACTTCCCTCTGATCACCAATAGATGGGTCAGAGAGCACCGTCCCCACTCTCTGATGGAGTTTCCGTCCATCTGCAGTTCTGATGCGTATCTACAGCACCTGCAAATATCTGTGGCCGTTTTTCCCCTTTTCCACCACAGATGGGAGCAGAGAGCTCCTCATCCGCTAAAGCTCCAGGCTTACAAAATAATTAATTCTCTACTATTGCAGAGATTTGAAAAGTAGCAAGTATATATTATTCAAACAATCCTAAGCAGACCTAGTAGAAGCCCACTTACATCAAATCTGAATTTGGCCCTAAACTGGAGGACTGTAATTAAGCAGAAGGGAGTGTGTATTGGGGGTGAGGGAAGGGAATGAAAAGCACCTATGAAAAACTGATTAGACCAAGTATGTATTTGCAAAGCACTAGCAGGAAAAACCAACAATGGCACGGCAGAAAGTGAATCATTCCCTACACCACAAAAATAGTTACATGAAACACTGGGAGAATTTTATGCAACAGTAACTTTGACTTATCACATAACTTAGCACATAACACCAATAAGACCCTGCAGAGAGACTATTTTGGCAAGTAATTTGCCCTCCGTGACCTGCCTGTAATCCTTGATAACACGCTCTTATTGCTTCAATACCACATGCACTGGAAAAGAGACAGAAAAAGAATGCCTTTTTAAAAAAAGAAAAGTAGTAAAGTTGTTGCTACAAAGCAAAATCAAACCCTGACAACTCATGTAATGACTAAATAGCAAGGTGCCTGTTTGCGATGTCATTTATCTCCTAGGGTTTTGGGGTTTTTTTTTTTTTGTCTTTACAATAATATTTCAGCTCAAATCTCTCTTCATTTCCTTATTATTAAATAGCCATCCTAGAACATCCTGAGCTGCTAGGTGCTGTACAAACATATAGACAGAGACACACTGTGCCCTGAGACACTTACACTCTTGAACTGATCATACAGAGTAGCACTAATGTGGGAAGCCATGTAATCTACTGGTTAGAGCATTGGCCCAAGACCAGGATCTAGAGGTTAGATTCTCAGCTTTACCATTGGCCTGATGAGTGACTTTGGTCCAGTCTCTGTGCCTCACTTTCCCCATCTGTAAAATGGGGGCGATGATACTAACGTTCTTTGAAAAGCATTTTGAAATCTGTGGTATAAGAGTTAGGTAGTGTTATGAGGGTGACTGGGCTACAAAATGGTGGATGAAATTCAGCTTTGCTAAGTAATGCATATTGGAAAAAATAATCCCAATGATATATATACAATGATGGGTTCTAAATTAGCTGTTACCACCCAATAAAGAAGTCTCAGAGCCACAATGGGTAGGTTTATAAAAACTTTGGCTCAATACTCAGCAGTGATCAAAAAGGCTAACAGTAGGTTAGGAACTAGGGAAGAAAATAAGACACAAAATATCATAATTCCACTATACAAAGCCATGGTGCATCCACAGCTTAAATGCTATGTCCAATTCTGGTCACCGCACCTCAGAAAGGATATTGTGAAACTGAAAAAGATTTGGAGAAGGGCAACAAAGATAATCCAGGGTCTGGAATGGCTTCCATGTGAGAAGAAACTAAAAAGATAAGGGTTGTTCAGTTTGGAAGAGAGATGATTAAGGGTCAATATGATAGGGCGCTATAGAATCACGAGTGGGCTGGAAAAAATGAATAGAGAAGTGTTAAAAATCAGGATTCACCCCATCAAATTAATAGGGAGCTGGTTTAACACAAACAAGAAGAAGCATTTTTTCACACAATGTACAATTAACCCACTCATTGCCTTCAGATGTTATGATGAACAAAAGTATAACAGGGTTTAGAAAAGAACTGGATGATCTCATGAAGGATGGGCCCATCAATGGTTATTGTTTGGGTTGTTATTTGGATATTCTTTACTCACGTGAAGGGTGAAATTGTAAGCTCCTTGGGGAGGGAATGTCTTTTTGTTCTGTTTTTGTACAGTGCCTAGCACTCCTAGGCACTACAAATAAATAATAATAATTAATAAAGGTGAGTCCAAATTTTTATAACAGCTTTTTAAAAGGAGAAATTAGGTGTTAGACAGTCTGTGAATATTTTCATTTTTTTCAATTTTCCTCAGAAATTCCTCCAACTAAATCACGAAAATTTGGATATGTAGATAATTTTGCCATGACAATCCAAGCACCAAATTTCCCTGGCACCAAGAAAGCATTAACTGAGGACCTCCAAATTATGGAACAATACTTCTGGAAATGGAGGCTCAAACCAAATCCTGGAAAAAAAATAGTAAGCACATTCCACCTGAATATTGCGTACCAGTATGAAGCAGATGTAGCGACACGTGGCTTGTTGACACCCAGCTGAATAGTCGACTCCAACACCATGGCTACCTGTTCTGTCTAACATAATTCCCCTGCTGATACAGCAAACTCCTGTGACACTCTACAAAGTTCAGCAAATCCAGGAAAACAGATGTCTTCCTATCCACCATTCCTCCAACATTCCCGCAAGCCTTTCTGGGAATATTCGCTTAGCCTCATGCAAGCAGGCTATGATTGGAAGGAGGTTTGGAAAGCAGATTGAGCTAAACAAGACTTAAAAAATAAATGCCTTGTGCCAGATCTGACGTAGAAGGTTCCTGGGTTCGCCCTCCCATGGAAATCTTGGTCAATTCTGAACAAAATCTGAACCAACCAGGGTAGATGTGGACATTTAATGCACAAATGGAAACATCGACTCCTCAGCATGTGAGTGCAGCGCCTCACGACAGACCATCAAACCCATCACCACCTACTGCCCGACTTATAAATATGAAGGAGGCATCACTGTAATAAAGTCTGCCTCTCCCGATGTAGGCATCTGGCTCGATCAACTTCAGGTAAAACTGTAGCTGCCGAGCTACACCAGCAATAAGAAAGACGAAGACGACCGCAGCATCGCTCTTTCTAGCGTTTACAGATCCTCAAACAAGAAGAGATCATCTCCATTAAAAAGGGGCTCCCATCAGAATGGTGATTAAGCCCATCACAAAAAACAAGTTGCCCACAGATTTCCCTGTCTTGATGACAGTTGGGCAAACAACCAAGTTTTCAGTTCAGTGGCCGAACCAAAAAAAAAACATTGTTTCAGCTCAAACTGAATTTTATTTTCAGATTTCTCAGTGAAACACAAACATAAAAGAAAGTATAGTTTGGGGTCAAATGAACTGAGAGCGGGTTTGGGGGGGGGTTGTTTTGTTTTGTTTTTAAACATCTATAAAATGTAGGGAAATTCCAAAACAAATCATCTTTCCAAAATGAAAAAATGCTTAATTTAAAAAATGCCCCAGCAAACCATTTCAGCATTTCCTAACACAGAGAGACACACTTATGAAAACTATTTGCCACAAATGATCCAAATTTGCAAATAGTTTCAGTTGTCTAATCTGCATTTTTTGGCGAAAAAAATTATCTGTCCAAAAAGTTTGCTCAAGATTTGAGATGGCCCAGAACCACAAAGGTATTAGGTGTCTAACTCCCTTGGGATACCTTTGAGGATGTGGGACAATCTCTTTAAGTATGCCCCTAACTCAGGCTGCATCAGCCCTGACTCGTTTTCTGCAAGATGTCCCGAAGAGAGAGTGCCAAGTGATAATGTTTGATTGCTGCCCTCAGTGCTCTGACCTACCCAGCAGCGTGGTATATCTCACTGTTGCCACAAAGGCAGCATGAGTTTGACATCATCATCTTTTGGGGCTTAAATAGTAAAAGTCAAAAATGTCCTTCAAAACAAATTCAGGTTCAGGATAGGAATACTATTTTGTTGAGCTTCAGAATAGCAGACTTATGAATGATGGCAGCAGGCACAATCACGTGAGGAGAATCAGGTCAACACTTAACCCATATGCCAATTGAACAGCCCACATCCACAGCCACACCTTCTAAATTCCAGCCAGCCAGTTCTGATCTGAGCTCTTCTCTCTGGATTTCTATTCTTCCTAAGGCTGGTTCTGTTCCCTGCATGACATCTCCAGCTGTCCCAGACACCACATTTATTACATCAGCAAACATAGTACCAGATAATTCCCATGTTGTATAAATCAGATCCATGCTGCCTCTTGCTCAACTCCAGACCCATCAGTGAGCAGAGTAACCAAGTGACTGTTCTATATGCCTTTCTGGAACATGTCCCTAAGAGACTTTGCCACAACCTCCATAAAGTCTTCCAATTCATGGGTGTCCCAGTAGTTTGATCCACACTAAAGGTCATTTGGGCCCGTAAACTGCTGAATACTGGACAATCTCACCATCGGAAATTATGTTTAGTGGCTGTGTGAAGCAAGCTATACAAGGTGCATGTTCCAGGTTGCATTTTATGACGCAGTCTCCTAACTGGAGCAACGTGTGGTCAAAGGGGCACATTTTCTGCATCTATCCATTGCCTCTGAACAGCAGAGCAGTCATATGCATGGAGAGAACCAGTTTTAAAGGTCTTGCCCCCACTTTCAAGATCACTGCCCTTATCAGAAAGTATCATGCTTTTTGCAAATTCAGCGGAACATTTCCTCTTTCTGACTCATACCCATGGATATTTAGCTTTCAATCTATTCTGGAAAGTGCATTTACATCTAAGTTTCTCATATTCCTTAGCAGTCCTCCTACAACAAGAGCTTTAGACTGACTTGGCCCAGGGCCTTTACTGTACCACTTTGCTGATGCAGGTTCTTGGGGTTTTATTTAACCCCAAAATCAAATATGATGCTCTGAGACGCAGATTACAATAAGGCAAATAACAGCTTTTTCAGTTTGTTGGCATTTCTGGAAAGAAAACAAAAACCAAAAAAACCCCACGTTTAGGGTTAGACCAAAAAAGAAAGATTCTGAAATTTTCAGTGAATCAAAAAATTAAAAAACATTCATATCAGGTTGAACGAAATATTTTATTTCCACAAAATCAAAATACTTCAATTTCAACCTTTTAAAAATGTTTTTGGATTTTTAAAAATAAAATTAAAGGAAAGTTTGAAAAAACAGCAAAAAAGCAGAACATTTTGGTTTTAAAAGTGTCAAACCAAAACATTTCAATTTTTTCAAAATTTATTTTGGTGGTATTTTTAAATGAACAATTTGGCAAAGTCAACATGAATTGGTAAAATGGCGCCATCTCCGTATTTTTTGCCAAAAATAGTTTCACCCACTTCTGTTGCAGACATTTAAAATAAATGCTAGCCAACCAAGTCTGGGTGTATGTAGCTTTTATGCAGTTGTGCTCTGAGATACTTAATCAGTCAAAGAATGATTTGTAAATTGAACTGCCTGGTCTCGGTAACAGCAGCTCCATTTGCAGTTGCCAAGGTTGGAGCTAAGTACTAAAGACAGGCCATCTCTTTCCTAAAACCAAATCATGTTTTGCAAGGAAGTAATGACGCTGCAGCTTACTTGCTACACAGCCTGCTCTCTCTTGTCTGGAAAATTAAACTGTTGCTTCCCTTCAGGCAAAGAGAACAGCCTTGAACTGTAGCTGCATAGCCCAGAGCACTAACTGACAAAAGGAGGCCCAGGTTCAGATATGCCGAGCAGTGCTTCTTTCGCCCATCGCACCCCATCTCCCGAGGCATTACTGCTGTGACTGACTTCAGCTAGACCCACCCCATCCCTCCTGCCTGGCAGTTCCATGCTGCTGTGGCACTCAGCCCATCCCCACCTTCGCCTATTTCTCTGTCTGAAAGGCAGGACATTGCATAGTTAGCCTCACCTCTGACCTGGGCTTTAGCCCAGGTCCCCTTACTGTCCACACAGAAGAACCTCTGACACAGGTTTGGAGGTGCTTTAAATTCAGGCTAGTTTACCCAGCCGGGGATGTGAGTTAGAGCATGAGCTCTGCTTTCCCTTGGGCCAGAACCTGCCCACTTTGCCATAAAGACATAGGCTAGATCACACGAATGCAGATCGCCTCCAATGCCTTCCAAAGAATAGACAAGTTCTCCTGCAATTGACTGGGGAAAAAATCCTACAGGGTCTCAGCACTAAAAAACTATGGGATATGTCCCCAGACACACTCAGGTGAGTGCAGAAGCAATGAGGACACAGTAACGTGGGTCTGGTTTTGCTGTGGGAACGCTCACACCCAGGCTAGGCTAACCCCGGGCGCCAATCACCCAAGTTAACTGTGCAGTGAAGACACAGCCTGTTTGACTTGCCCTCATATTCCCAAATGCAGTGATATCACCCAACACACCCTAGAAATCGCCTTCTCTCTCGCTGCACCGCACACTTTTTGAACTCTTCCCTGGTAGCATTAACATGTTCCTGTGCCCTTGAATCCATTAACTGAAGCAGAGTGATTAATTATTTTAGCCTCTTTATGGCGTCGGTGTTAACTTACTGCACATTCATATTTCCAATTATATAAATGATAGCTTTAAAATAAGGAGGACCTGAATTATTGAACTATTTCTAATCATCGCTGTTCGGAGCAGATAGAAGATCCAAACGGGCATAAGAAAGCAACAAAAGTTAATGATTCACAGATAAAACACTACGTTTTAATCTAAAGGGCGTGTGTCAAATCCAAGGAAATTAGAAGCTAAATGGTATATAGGCAAGATGAAAATCTTGGGCCAGATCCTCAACTGGCATAAATCAGCTTAGCTTCAGATGAAGTCATGCTATCTAGATAATGTCCTTATCTGGCCCTCATCATGGCAGTATCTGAGCAGCTCAGGGCCTTTCATGTATTTCTCTTGACACCACCTCTGGCGGTGCCATTATCCCCAGTGTACAGATAAGGAACAGGTAGGCTGAGTGAGTTGCCCAGTGTCGCATGGGAAGTCCGTAGCAAAGCAGGAAATTGAAGGCAGGTCTCTGAAGTCCCAAGCTAGCACATTAACTACTGGGCTGTCCCTCCTCTTCACACCAACTGAGGCTCTGTCCCCTGTATTTTAAAAGATGTATGCAATGCCCTTACTGCTGATAGCTCCTGACCATATGGACATGGGAAGAATTCTAAATGGCTGCTCACGGCTGATACTGTTTGTGGTAATTGAGTTTAGACAGTAAAGTTAACCGGACCAGCTTCCCATGCTCGTGGTAGCCAATTTCCCATGTTGGCTATGTCTTGCCTACGCAGTACTATTGAACTTGGGCTGCCCAGAAATCTTCACATCCAGACAAAGCTGTTTCCACGTGCATTTCTTTTCCGTTTTTATAGCTATTTAAGATCTATACTGCAGAAGATATTAGGACAGCTGGGGATGGCTGGGCAGTCTGTAAAGTTACCCAAGCCCCCATGTCCTTTGTACTCTGGAAATGTGGCTTCCTCTACCATGCTGCCAAAGCTATGCAGAGCTGCCCAACTCTCTTCCCCGTGGGATCTAGCACCCAGAGAGCTGAACCCCAAAGGAATTAACGCCTGCAGCCTCAGCATTCATTTCCTTGAGTATCTCCCGTGCTGATTTGCCAAGTGGGTGAGGTGGCATCTAACGTCCCTATTGTAGCCCCATTTCCTTCCCTCACCCAGCCACCTCCCCCCTCAACACATGGAGGGAATTTACCTCAGTGCAGAGGGCAGCTCAAGGCCTACGAAGCAAACACATTATATCCTACTTCAGCCCTCAAAATAGGGCTTAAGTGCAACTTGGATGGTGTACAGGGTTTGCGCTGATTCTCTGCAGAAGGTGAATTTGAGCTATGGAGACTCGAATGAGTGCAGAACAAAATCTGACAGATTTTTGGCATTTTTAGACATTTTATGCTTCTTTCAGCCCTTCCAGTTCAAACTTTCAGCCCTTCCAAGCCTAACACTTGATCCCATAAGTACCTGAAGTTATTCTTCCATGTTTGCCCTGTTCTTGCTTAGGCAAATTCCCCACAGGAAGAAGTAAAACCTGAGTAAGAACTTAAGCATTTGCCTTAGAGTGTCGTTAATGATGTATTAACTACAACTGAACAAAGTCTGCTCCGTATTTTCAGCAAAACATTTTCAATTCAGTGAAGATTTTCAAACAAAATGAAAATTTTTCATTTCAGTCAAAACTTTTCACTGAAGTTTTCTAGTTTTCAATTCTCACCGATGCCAAATCTCTCTCTCTCTTTCTTTTCTTCTGCTGGAAAAGAGGGAAGCAAGGAAAAACGAGAGAGAAAAGTACGGGTGGACCCCAAAGCATATCATCCAACATGAAAATATTTGCAAAAAAACTTTCATTTTGGTTGAAAAGCCATTTTTTTATAAGTGCCTTAATGAAAAAATTTCAACCAGTTCTGATAGTATCTTTAAAAGATGTGTTATTTACCTCATAAGCCATAATTATTCATATCAGGGAAAAAAGCATTTCCCCCCAAATATATATATGTAAAATCTTATTATTTACCCAACTTATTATGACTCTTTTGGATATTTTAGGGCTTTCTTGTCATATAAATCCTTGAATCAATGGTTGAAGCACTGGAGCTACTGCTGTTTATTGCATTAATATATCCAGCAAAGCATTTTATTGGAATTTTTTTCACAATCTGAATTTTGTAGTGTATAAAAGATACAGCCAATGTGCGTCAGCCTATTTGCAAGTGAACATACCTCGGTGAAGTTACATCTGATTTAATTTAATTATATAGAAGTTTTCTATGTGCTCAGCACCACAGCCTCTGAATTCATTTAAATAACAATAGAGTGGCTGTTTGGGGAATCTGTCTATGTACAACTTATGAATTCTGATTGATTTTATGAACTCTGTGTATTACGCTAACCCTCAGTGTGTACTAATCAGCCATTTGCTGACAGGGAAATGTATCTCACAAGCTCTGTCTGCAAGCAGGAGAGGACAATATAAAGAATACTTAACATGGAACGACTCTGTCCTGGTAGGACTGTGAATAGGCTAAAGACTTGGCCAGGCTAAAGGAAACTGGTTTCTGCCCAGGCTGTCTGCAGGAAAGGAGGTTGGAACAATGGAAATTCCCCAGCATAAAGGGCAAACAAAGGATGAGGTGGTAGCAGCCGCTCTTTAAAAAAAGTCCTGGTCTCTGAGCTAGGGGGACCCTGTTGACTGCCGGATGGGAACAAGCAAAAGAGAGCTTGTTTCAGAGGTAGGGAGAGAGAGCCTGAAGGCTGAACAGAAGGAGACGAGGGTCATGGGACCCTGAAAGGACTGACCAAACCCCAACCCCCTAGACTGGTACAAAGCCAGCAGCCCATAACATTTGCTAGCAGAGCCCTGACAGACACTGAAAAGTGGTGAGCACCAACGGAAAAAGGACTCCTGACTGTGCTCTTTGGAGTGGAACGGATCCAGCCATTCCCCTTTGGACACCAGATGGATGTGCGGGCTGAGCACAAGCCATTTGGAAACATTATGAAGAAACCACCTAAGCACCTACAGTGCATGTTATTGAGACTCCAGGGATACGAGGGGAGGATACAGTACTGCCCAGGAAAGACACCAGTGGTGGCAGATACGCTGAGTAGGGCAGGCTTCCCAGAGCACAACACAGACGTCTGTCTGTCTGGGACAGGAGACAGTCTATCAGCATGCTGCAATACCATCACATCTCCCATGGGAGGCTCCATCTAATCTAAGAGAGCACCAGACCCAATGGAGGCTCTACCTGGCAAAACAAGGGTTGATTCGATCACAAGAAGCAAGTGCCACAGAAGGTTACCCCCTACCACCTGCTGAGGGATGAGCTGTTTGTGCACGATGGGACCAGGCAGTAATCCCAGCAGATTTAAGATCTCACAGCTTGAGACAGATACATGTGCCATGCCTGAGATGAAGCAAGTGGAGTATCAGTTGGCCAGGCATGCATGCCCAGTGGAGAGCCCACATGGAGCAGAGCTAGCTGTGCAGAGAATGTGGTGACAGACAGCAGACGGAGACTCGACAGTCTTAGAAAATCCCAGTCAGACCCTGGGAAAAGGTGAGAACAGATCTGTTCACTCTGAATGATGGGAGCTGCACGGTCCCTGTGGATCACTGCTCCAGTTTGTGGGAGATGGACTGTCTCGAGGATGCTTAGGCAACAACTCTGATCAGGCACCCAAAGGCATGTTTTGCAAGGTGTGGCATCTGCAGCTTACAGCCGTGCAGATACAAGCGGAAGTAAAAGAACAGTGATACTATGCTATTCATAAATTCAGTATTTTTCTAAAAAGATGCTTCTGAATAAAAGCAAATAGAAATTTTTGTAGCTATTTCATTCTAAGTTTTCAGCCTTTTTAAAAACTTAAATTTATATTTTAAATTCCCATTAAATTTGTGGGGTTCAGCATCATTCAACACTCCCCTTTGAGGTCCACACTGTGAACCGTTTAGTCCTAGAAATGAAGAAGTGAGATCTTTCACAGAATTCCCATGTCCCAGTTCCTCCTCACTCCCAATGCTTTGCAGATTTGCAAAACAAAATAGTACCCTGGAATACACATTCAGAATGATGGGACGTGCCTTCAAAGATATAACATGTACAGAACAGCTGCTGCCCTTACCCAAACAAGCTACTAGCTTTGAATGAAATTCTGAGGCATGTAACATTTCAACAAAGGCTCTGTCGATTTTAGGACAAATTAATTATTCATTATAAGTGCATTGACACTGGAAAAGATATCTTCTGCTTGATTGTTCCTGTGCTTGGCGTCAGACATTTGCACTCTCTTCTGCCTCTACACACACGTTTTACATGGAAAGCTACCTTCTTCACAAGCCAAGAATTATCCACAGACTGTTTCACTCCAATAAATTAGAAAACATGTCACTAAATTCCAATTGGTTTTGAAATAGGGGATAGTGTTCTTTTTGACCCCTCTAGGTCCCTAGTCCTTTAAATAATTTTGAGAATATTTCCAGGCCATTCAAAACCCTGAATACTTAAATCCTTGTCATCTTCCTAGTTTCAAGAAACTATTACTAACTTTTTATAAACAATGAATGTGAAATTGGATTTGTTTTACAAATCAAAGACTTTAATAAAGTGTCACAAGATCAGATTAGATTCAGATTATTAATGGAGAATATTTTTCCAGTTTTATTTAAAATAATTTCTGGAAGTAGATTTTAAACCAACTGAACAGTTCAAAACATTCACAGTATTGCCAACCTCAAACATTCAAAAATGATGAGTCTGGTTTACCAAAAACCACGAGATTGGCTTTGAAACCATGAGATTATGTAAAAATAATAAATTTGGTGTTCTTTTTATTTGCCTTCTGCTTTTTGAGACGTTAGGGTGTACCAGGGTCACATTTTGAAGCTGTCTCCATACCAGGGTTGCCAACCACCCATAAATTTATGGACAGTCACTAAAAAATGTACAATTTTAACACTGTCAGTAAATCTATAAATAAATGAAAATGTCCATAAAATTGGGTAGAAATAAAAGATACTGTATTTTGACATTGCTCATCATCGTTCAGAATCACTTCTTGTATCATAAAACTACGCTGATCATGACTATCTCAATTTCTTGTTTTCTGTTATTGCACACGCCCAAAGAACCCGACTGATCAATTAACTGCAGCGAAAACAATAGCGTAATTCCTGTGTACAGAATATCATGAGCGAGGACACACTTTTGTGACATTATTGTGTTGTTTATGGTATTTTTAGTGATGTCAGTAAAAAGTTTACCACGCCAGTAAAAAAATCAACTTCAGATCTTCATATCAGTAAACGCTAAAATGCAAGGTTGGCGACCCTGCCAGCCACGAGGGCTAGAAATTTACTTTTTCTTTAAGAAAGAAGGCTGAAGTCCTCACATGTTCTCTGGACTGCAGGAGCGGGGGCTTTCAGGAAAACAATAATCATCATGGGACTCATGACAAAATCATGAGAGCTAGCAACACTGCTCAGGGTCCAACACTTCCGTGGTAAATATTTCGGAGTTAAATCATGGCCAGAGAGTGTCAGGATCCTCATGTAAGGTGCTTTATGACTGCTAGTGCAACTTGTTCATTTCTTACAAGCGATGGCCTGACCATTGGCTTGGCATAACTCTGGATCCACCACCCATGCTCCTAGCCCACCCTTGATCATGGTGGTATGAATGGAGCTCCTGCAGAACACGTCAGCTCCAGTGCTTGGTTTCCACCCAACCTGCACACAGCAGACTGGTTTCAGTCCATCCAGGAACCTCTATTGCCCTTATTCAGGTCAGATGACTTGACCTTTATTGAAGATGCTGTTCCACAGTGTCCGTGGGATAATATTTGATATATTTTTTGCACATGTTTAATGGCTGTTTTTTTTAAAGGTAGACAGAATTGTTGACAGTAGAAAATATTTGCTTACTGGAGCAGGAAATGAGAGGTTTCCAGTGCCAGTGCCAGTGCCAGTAGAAAGAGTAGAGCTAAATACATTGATTTCCACATATTCAAAAGTTAGGGATACCTTTTTTTATTTATTTTTGTTTGCGCTGCTACCACAAAGTATTATTAGAGTCCATACCCTGGCCAGGGAACATCTGCAATACTTTGCAACACTATACGGGCACCAGTTGGGATGTATGCTTCACGTTATACTAAAACATGACCGCCACTCATTGACTTTGGCAATACGCATGGGAGACAGATGAAGAGCGAGGCTTGCACTTAAGCAGAGGTAGGCCAGCAATGAATGCTCTTGGAAATGCCATCCCTAATATTGTGATATCTAGTGGCAGTTCTCAGTGCTGTTGACCAGGAGGTGTCGTTGATTCACCTGGGGTCAGCAGTAGATGGTACAGCTCTTGCATGGTTCCATTGTCGCCTAGGGCTGCATTCCCAAACAGTGCCATGGAACAGCTGTGCCTTCTCCCTAAGGGCATCGTTGTGTGGAGTCCCACGGGTTTCCATCTTGTCTCCACTGCTGTTCAGCATGCTAGCGGAGCCAGCAATGAGTCAGAGGTTGCAGTGCTTTCAGTATGCGGACAACATCCAGCTCTGTGTCTCCATGTCGCCTGATCCCACTGTCCGTTGAACACTTAGCCCAGGGTCTTGGGAGATTGTGACGTGGATGAGTGCTCGCTGGCTGAAATGCAACTAGATAAGACTGAGGGGATGCTGGTCAACTGAGAGAAGCAGTTGTAAGATATGCAGAGGTTCATATCTCCCTCTGACTCAGGGCATTTGTCCCCTATAAAAATCAAATGGGACTACTCGGGTGCAAAAATTTCTGTAGGACCAACGCTTAAGCAAACCCTCAATTTTACAGTGTTCTTAAGACTTCCTTGGTTGGATTGCAGAGTATTTACAGAGCTCTGTATTTATATTTATCTCTAGATGTCTTGGTGTATCAACATCAAGCATCGTTCTCCGAGCAACAATCCAAATCCAAAGAATTGATGGCATACATTGATATGCATTCTCCTAAACATCAGAGGAATTCTTACAAGTAGGATTAATCTAGTATGTTTCAGTCAGAGGCAATTTATAGAGCAAATTTTACTCCCATGGTAGTTCTCTGGCCTTCAATGCATTTGCTTTCATTTGCTTGTCGTGGGGTGATAATTATTGGGCCAGATTCAGTCACAGGATAATGGAGTAGGCCCTTGTTTTTATCTTCCCAATAAATAGCATTCCTATCCATTATTTATTGCTTCTGTTGTGTTAATAGATGTTTCTAGTGGTAGAAACACCTTGCAGTGTTGGGTTCTCCTCAAGTCCTCTTGAAAAACTACCAGTTACAGCGCAGCAAATATACCATGATCAGCTACAGCTCCACCTAGAAAGAGCTGTAATGAGCAGCTTCTAACCCTACCATCAGTAAGTGTGTAGATAAAAGCCCTAGTCAACCACTGCCAGATGTTACAGGATAGACTCAGACATTCTGAATTCATTTGCTGAGTCAACGGCATAGGTGTGAGCACGTTATGGAGGTTCTCTCTCTCATATATGAGTTAATACAATTCCAGGCTAAGGCAGTTTAGCTCAAGCTGTATTACCCAATGTGTTTTGCTCAGGCGGTCCTTGGTTCAACCCCTTGTGCGTTAACCGAGCGGGCGAGTGTCTCAATAGACAGAAGTGGGAGACAGTTGTGAATCCTTGTTGACCATGTAGTTCCTTTTTCCCTGTGACACATGAAGCCAGCACACTTTTAAAATCGATTCCTCCCACCACCTGCAACCCAAAGCCATTGCTTGTTCTTCACTGTATGGCTCACACAGACAATCACAGGGCAAGTTAAAGCCCAGAGAAATCTAAACTTTGTAGATTCGTAAAGTGCTCTGATCTTGTCAAATCTCAACCAGTGAAGTCATAGCTCAGTGAGCAATTGCCAGCTTCCTGCACATCTCCTGAGAGCTGTCACAGTTCTCATCCATCATAATTGAGGCAGTCCACCTGCTTCAGGGTCGATCTTTCAACTGTAATGATGGCTGAGATGCGATAGATATGTCTTGTCATCACCTTGATTTTTTTTTATTTTGGATACTGAAAGGTCATAATGGATGCAGCTATTCCAGAAGATTCTGTAGGCCACTGCCTGTTCCAGAGTGACTATACCTGCGTCTCCTGTGGGATTTCTGATCGATGTACCACTTATTTGCTTTGGCATTCCCTCATTGCCCTCTGGTTTTACTCTTCTGACCATCTCTCCTGACAT
Source organism: Mesoclemmys tuberculata (assembly GCA_007922155.1). Taxonomy (NCBI): domain Eukaryota; kingdom Metazoa; phylum Chordata; order Testudines; family Chelidae; genus Mesoclemmys; species Mesoclemmys tuberculata. The sequence continues at coordinate 3,953,092 of ML675650.1, read as the reverse complement.
GGCAAAAAGGTACTGGAAAACCTACAACTCAGTGGAATGCCCTTTGAAGTCTCCAAAGACGATGACTGAGTTTCCTCGACATGTGATATGTAGAAGCCAAAATTTTCACAATAATGAGTGCCTAAGGTTAGGTAATTAAATATAATAGTAATCCCTAGCTCTATATAACAATTTTCTTCAGTAGCTCTGAAAGCACTTTACAAAGGAAGTCAGGGGTATTATCCCCATTTTATAGCGGGAGAAACTGAGGCAAACTGACCTGATTTTCATTGCTGTAACAATATCTATGGTAAGTAGGGCTCTTAAACAAAGTCCAATTTCATGATAAGCAAAATCAACCCATCTGTGGGATTCATTGGTACCAAATGCACAGGAGATATCAGATTAAGTTATTTACTAACTTTTAAACAAGAACTATCTTTTTTTTAAGTGACTTAAGCAAAAAATGAAAGAAGAACCATAGAACAATGGAATAAGAACCAATCTGAGCCTTTACCCAAAACTAGATCTGGTTTATTTATATATGTTTGGTGGACTTTCCCCTTAAATACCATGGTCCTTTTCGCATGGTCTCTGTACCTTCTGCTTCAAACTGTTCCAGGGAGCAGCAATGCCAAAGTATTGAGAGGACATCCTCAAGTGTCTTTGTCCATTACTGGGACTTCTAGGTCCTACGATAATTCATAGTGTTTCTTGTCCACCAGGAACCAGAAAACACCAGGAATCTCCTGGGAGGGTGTGGAGAACTCTCTGCACTGGGACATCTGCCTGAACAGGCTAGCCTCTTAAGAATATCACCAGCCCATTGTCTTTAAGGCTTTGTGTGCATGGGAGAAAATTGACCAGCATAGTTCTTCAGGAATTATCATTCTGCTATCACAGTTCTGGTATAATTTAACTATTTCAGACTAACTCCCCTGTTCTGGAATAAAAGCAATTTTATTTCAGAATAATTACTCCTCTGGTGAAGTCACTCTAGTTTTGGAATAGAGTATCCAGATGGGGAGTTATCCTGGAATAGTTAGAACGGAATAGTTACCCCATATAGGAAGGGGAGGGACCTTCCCCCACGGCTGGGCCCCAGGAAGGGCAGCCACCGCCCCAAACACAGCCAAGCCCGGATTTAAACCCCCCGCCTGTCCGTCAAGGCCGGGAGCCGACTGGGATAGGCCCGGGCGACTGGCCAATCCCTTCCCCAGAGGGCGGGACTTCCCCCAGACAAGAGGAAATAAAAGGCAGGGCCCGTCGCTCAGTCAGGGGCCAATGGTCAGCAGGGTCAGACCTGCCTGCCTGCCCGCCAGCGAGAGGCCCGGATGGAGCTCCACCTGGCCAAACCCCAGCGCAGGCCCTGGCCGGACTTAGCAGACTGGGAGCGACCCTCCCGCCGGGGAACCGACGATTGGGTCGGACACCCGGGGATGGGACGAGCCCTGGGACCCTCTGGGTTGGGAAGGCCCCTCTGAAGCGGGGTGTGACCTAGAGGAGCTACCTGCCGCACCCCCCGCTGAAGCCGGCCCGGATCTGGAGGAGCTACCCGAGGCTGCGGCCCCCACTGAATCCTGTGATCTAGAGGAGCTGCCCCTCGCAGAAGAGTTCCCGGACCTGCCGCCCGTGGGTGCCGACAGCCTGCTGAACCTACCCCGAGCCCGCTACCTGGCGACCACCGAGGAGGGAGGTACCAGGGACGGGCGGGGAGGAAGTGGCCCAGGGGCAGCCCCAGTTCGGGCTGCGGTGGGAAATCTCCTACCGCTGGCGTGTTACGGCTCGGACCCCACCAGAGCAGCGGGAGTGACCCTGCCACTACTAGGGCCCTGGGCTGGGACGCAGTGGAGTCGGGTGGGCCTGTGTCCCCCTCCCCCCTTCTTCCCTCTGGCCTCAGCGAACCTCCCAACCCCTCCTCCAACCCGGCGATAGCCTGCTTGCTCGCCCGCCCTGCCGAGGGGCCGGGGCGAT